>HG993149.1:3000000-3330000 GCA_905231865.2 Boloria selene
AACGTCACTAGAGATTGTGGATTCAATTATCGCACGAGGAGTTACAATGATTGTATTACAACTTAGTTATATACATATAACATTATTTACATATAACATTATTTACATATAACATGGCATACATTTCGGACATGCAATAAAGCATAAGTGATATAAACAAACATTATTATTATAGTAATATTACATTTAGATCTCGTATAAAACATTTAAGTCACCAACTCGCACTTGGCCAAAGAAGTAAAATATGTCCAGATACTTCTCGTATTGAAGGCAAGCCCATGACCAGCAGTGGAACGCTAAAAAGGGCTGAATATACATTATTAATATTAATCATCATCATCATCAGCCCTTTTTGACGTCCCACTGCTGGGCACGGGCTTCCCTTAGTACGAGGGGATCAGGCCATAGTCCATTAATATTAATAATAAAACAAAATAAACGCGTCTCTATCCATATATCAAAGAGATTTCTTACGTGCTTCACTCAATTTTTCAACGTGAAGTAAAATATTAATTCATTTAGTCTAAATACCGACTCTTATGACTCTTTTGTTTCAAAAATTAACTCTTAAAATCCTTGAATTCGCTCGGAAACATTCTAAATGAAATACTGGTATAGGGAAAGCCGCGACTAGGCAGGATTTATCGCATACCGCGTATTGTTATAAACTTAATAGCTGTCGTAGCAAGCCGCATAGTATATAGCCTGTATAATTCAGGCAGCATTGCTATTTTATCTTAACGACTTTTAAACGTTTTAGAGCTAAAGTTTTTCTACTTATTTTTTTCCTATAATTAGGGATTTTTGTTATTTTTATATAAAAATCATCAAAATTTGACCATAAGTAATAAAGATATCGTTTCACGTAATTGAATATTTCACCAAAAAATAGTTATTTTAATAATTTAATAATTAAAATTTACGACGAATTATGTCTGAAACATGTCAAGTTATTCAAAGCGACTCTCCTGCTAAAAGGTTCCAATATTCATGGAAACATAAGTTGTTTTTGACTGACTTATCACGCAAGCAATGCTGAGTCATCATCGTTATCTCTTCTTAATTTCCTCTTGCACTTCTCTTCCCTATCGCACATCATTCACCCCTTTTATTTTATTTCTTACACTCCCCCTCCCTATTACATTCGCCATTTCTTTTTTATACCCTGTCTCATACAATCTATACATATTTTCGATCTTCCTATCCATCTAAATTCATTTCCTATTATCGCGAGCGAAGATACCGTATGTAAGTATATAAATATAAAATAATATTTGCAAATCACGCCAACCATAGCATGTTAACGAAATCACTTTGAACGTGACACAATTTTAAATTTCAACCTAATTATATAAACGAAGTAATGTCCATTGTTTCGAATTACACGCAAACTTACAAAAACTAAAGTCAATAGATTTAATGTTAAATAGTAATCTGTACTAAATCTGAAAATGCATTTAATTATAATGGCCTGATAGATAAAGAAGTTTTCAATCGTCGTTATAAAATTTGCATTTACACTTGTATCTTCTTAAAAATAAAAAAATAAACTTGAAATATATAATGTGAATCTTATCCTGCTAATACTTATTAAAACAGTGAAAGTTTATGAGTATGGATACTTTTTACTCTCTCACCAATAAACTACTGAACGGATTTGGATGAAACTTTACAATAGTATAAATTATGTATCTAAGTAACACGTAGAATATATTTTTTTTACTTACATATAGTAAAATAATATTTGAACTACAAGTACGAAACCGAGAATTGGGAGTTATACAAATGTTAATGTTGTAAGGCTCTCATGAAACTTATTTATTGCTGAAGCCATAGATTAGGTAATATAGAAATTTATAAAAAATATTTTATTAATAATTTGGAATACCTTTCTTGCACATTTATGTATACTATTTTATAGATTACTAAATGTGTACCAAAAGGTTCCACAAACATTGATGGATCTTATCTTATTAACAGCATGTTGGTAGCTAATAGAAGCTAGTAGAATTTGGTGGAATTGGCCGATAGTATAAATGAGCAACTGCTTTTTATAACCAAATGGAGCAGGCGATGGTGAGTCACTAGTATATATATATTAAACGCAATAAGTGTCTAAAAAATAAAAGGCCCTGGATTTCATCATCAGATCCTTACATGGTGACTATGGGACGAACTTTTAAGTTACGAATGACCCTACCGAGCAAAAGAAAAATTACATAAAACAAAATATACAGTAGATCATATAACCTCTTACTTTTTTGAATCGGTTAATAATTTGAAGCTCAAAGGGTATTTCAGTAAAACAAAGATTTAAGGAATTTCAGTTTTAAAATAAATAAAATACCGTAAATAAAGTAGTTTTATTCAAAAAGTATTAACAAAAGTAACATTAAACATTCTACTAGTTATTTAAAACAAATGTATAAAAATATCGATTCTAATATGCATAGCGTTCACAATGTAGGTACATTTAGTTTAATAAAGCGTTAGTACTCCAGCATAAAATTTAATTTTATGGAGATTCAGGTAAACGCTTTACGAAATAATGATGAGAAATAAATGATGCTATCATTCCTAAATTAAGTAATCTTAAGTGAGGGAAAAAGCTACAAAAAGTTATATTTTAATAACGATTAAGATTAAAATATAAGATTAAGTGTTAAGAAATGGTAAAGCTGTTAGAAAATATAAAAGTGAGGCTGTTTTGTTAAGATTATGGCAAAGTACGTAAATTTTTGTTACACGTGTAATAAGTATTAAGGAAAAATAACAAATAAACAGTTTTTAGGATAAAATAATCTATCTATATACAAATAAATATGTGTATATAAATATGTGTATGTAAAGAAATGTATTTCTTTATTAAAAAGTTTGTATATTATGTTTTAGATAATAACGGATGTCAAAGTTGGCATAAAATAATATTATAAAAGATTGATATATAAAAATGTCAAGAATTGTAATTTACTGTTGAAGGAATATTTAAGTTATTAATTTCTTAATAATTTCGAGGAAATAAAGACTTTAAATGTTGTTTTCTTTTGCTATAAAGAAACGCAATAATTAGGTCTTTGTTTTATTGCTCCCCTTTTAATAAAGAGTAATATAAAATATCATTATAAAACAACATTTTCTGCAAATATTTCAAGACTAATGGAAAAATTAAGATTTGACTTTACTGTAAAATCATCAGGCGATGGAAAATCAAACATGCTGTGCATAACATCGATAGCTACAACTGATGGACAAATTTATGCTATACCAGCTGAATACCAAGCTGTAAATCTACACCATGAAATTATAAAGACTCCAAGTTATGCCAAGGTAAGAAAATCATTGAATAAAAGACTTCAAACTAGAAAAATATGGATAACCATGACAGATGAAATTTCGAAAATATATTTAGATGAAGAGAATAACTTACAATTTAATGATATTTATTTAGAAGAGATTTTAGAAAAAGATACTAATGCTGAATCTATATCTAATAACTCAAATCAAATATTAGAAAAACTATTAGAGAAATTACTTGAAGAAAAACAAACAAAATCGGAAACTCAAAATTTAGGCAAAATTGCTAAGGATTTTATGATAGAGAAATTCACTGGTAGAAAGTCAAACGCTTTCCAGTGGATTAAAGATTTTAAGACAGAATGTACACGTTTTAAAATCGAGGAAGATAAAAAAAGAATTGAAATTTTGAAACACTTTTTGGAAAACTCCAGTGTTGATTGGTACAACTGCATGCTAATGAAACACACAGTGGAATCAGAATGGAACATATGGGAGAAAAATTTTTGTGAGACATTTGCAAATAAAGGATGGTCTCCCATTAGATATGCTCTTGCCTTTAAATACCAAGCAGGTACATTACTTGAATATGCTCTAAAAAAAGAAAAATTATTACTGGAAGTAAGAAAATCAATTGATACTGGGACACTTATAGATCTCATAGCATTTGGCTTACCTAATTATGTAGCTGATAAAATTAATAGAGAAACTTTAAAACAAACGGAAGATCTATATAAGGAAATAGGAAGATTGGAACACCTTGTTGGAAAGTATAAATATGATAAGAAAGGTATTACTGATACTAAATCCAAAAAAATTGAAGAAAATAAACCATGCCAAATTTGTGTTAACGAGAAAAAAGGGAAACGTTACCACAGTGAGGAAAATTGCTGGTTTAAAGGAAAAATTCAAAACGCAATTGTAAAAACTGTAAACAACTCAGAATTGGAAATTGAACTTAATGAGAATAATCCAAAAAACTAGAGGTACCACCATTAATAGAAGTAAAGTTAATATTAAATGACATTTTAAAAGTTTCTGGAATTTATGATTCAGGTTCTAATGTCTCATTAATTAATGCAAAATTATTGAAGATACGGCCGAAAGAAAATCCAAGGAATATACAAATGGTAACTTTAAAAACTATTAATGGTGAGAAGAAAACGAAAGGTATGGTAACACTTAAAATAAAAATAAAAGATATTGAAAGAATTATGGATATTTTTGTAGTAGATAATGAAAATTTTAATTACGATTTTCTAATTGGTTTGGATTGTATAAAAAAATTCAAATTAATGCAAAATGAAGACTTGAAGATCATACAATGTAACAATGCAAATCAATATAAAGAAATCACAAATGTCAATATTCCTGATGTACTAGGTGACAAAAATAAAGAAGGTGACTCTGAAGTATTAGAGCAGGAAAATAAACATATTAACAAATGTGAAATAAATTTCAATGAATATATAAATTCAGATCAATTTGAAATTTTAGTAAACCATCTAGATATGTGTCAAAAGTCAGAAATTGAAGAACTGATAGAAAAGTACAAACCAGTCTTCGCTAAGGATAAATATGACATTGGTACTGTACGAGACTATGAAGCTCATATTGACTTAATGGTGGATAAATACTGTTACAAACGTCCGTATAGGTGCACTTTTGAAGATAGAAAAGAAATAGAAAATCAAATATCAAAACTATTACAGAAGAATTTGATTGAAGAATCTTATAGTCCTTTCGCTGCACCAGTAACTCTAGCATATAAAAAAGAAGATGGTAAAAGAACAAGATTGTGTATAGATTTCCGAGAATTAAACAAAATTGTCACCCCTCAAGCCCAACCTTTTCCTTTGATCGAAGATTTAATGGTAAAAACTGTAAACTGTAAATATTTTTCTACGTTAGACATAAATTCTGCATTTTGGTCTATTCCTTTAAAAGTTCAAGATAGATACAAAACTGCCTTTGTTACACAAGAAGGCCATTTTCAATGGACGTGTCTTCCCCTTGGCTTAAAAACTGCTCCAGCCATTTTTCAAAGAATATTGAGCAACATCATAAGAAAATATGAACTCTCTAGTTTGCAGTAAATTTTATAGATGATATTTTAATTTTTTCTAAAACTTTTAAAGAACATATAATACATCTATCAAGACTACTGGAGGCAATACAAACAGAAGGCTTTAGACTAAAATTTTCGAAATGTACTTTTGCAAATAATTACGCCAAATATTTAGGTCACATTATAGAAAACAATTCAGTCAGACCTCTGAAAGATTATTTAACTGCTGTCAAAAATTTTCCGGTTCCAGAAACAAGAAAAAATGTACGTCAGTTCTTAGGAAAAATAAATTTCCATCATAAATTTATACCACACAGTGCAATCATCCTGGATCCACTACACAATTTACTACGAAAAGATGTGAAATTCATATGGTCTCCAGAATGTCAGGAATCATTTGATAAAATAAAAGCATTACTATGTTCGAAACCATTTCTAAATATCTTTAACCCCGAACGACCAATAAATATTTACACAGATGCTAGTATCAAAGGAGTGGGAGCGGTGTTGAAACAAGAAGATGAAAATGGATACAATAAACCAGTTGCTTATTTTTCAAAAAAATTGAGTGAAACTCAAAAAAAGAAGAAAGCAATATACCTAGAATGTCTGGCAATAACAGAAGCTGTGAAATATTGGCAGCACTGGCTCATGGGAAAGGAATTTATAGTTTACTCTGATCATAAACCTTTAGAAAATATGAATATAAAGGCTAGAACTGATGAAGAACTAGGCGATTTAACCTATTACTTATCCCAATATAATTTTATTATAAAATATAACCCAGGAAAAACGAACCAAGAGGCAGATTGTTTAAGCAGGAATCCGGTTCTAGAACCTTGTGATAACACTGACGACATCTTAAAAGTAGTAAATTTAATTAAACTCGAAGATATAAAAGAAGACCAACACACAAATCTAGATCTACAAAATGGAAAACTTATATTGGAGAATGAAATTTACTACACGAAAAAGAGGAAAAGGAAAAAAATTATATTATCCGAAGAACTTAGCAAAACTTTAATAAAGGATGTCCACAATACTTACTGTCACATTGGGAGAACCCAGATGATAAATAAAATAACACCATTCTACACAGCAAAGAATATAATCACAAACATTAAACAAATCTGTGATGAATGTGAAATTTGTATAAAAAACAAATCAAGAAGGAAGACAAAATATGGTTTTATGTCACAGTTAGGTCCAGCAACATACCCATTCGAAATTATATCTATTGATACCATTGGAGGATTTGGCGGATCACGGTCAACAAAGAAATATTTACATCTACTGGTTGATCACTTCACAAGATATGCGTATATTTCTACATCAAAATATCAAAACTCCAGTGATTTCATAAAACTAATAAAAAAAGTTACACAAAGTTACAATATTGGCATGGTATTGACGGATCAATATCCTGGCATAAATTCCAAAGAATTTAAAGAATTTCTTAAAAAGGAAAATATAAAAATGGTTTTTACTGCTGTGGATGCACCATTTTCAAATGGACTTAACGAAAGGCTAAATCAGACTTTAGTCAATAAAATAAGATGTAAAATAAATGAAGGTGATAAAAAAACCGCGTGGACTACTATTGCACAAAAATGTGTAGAAAAGTATAACGAAACAGAACACACAGTCACAAAGTTTGCTCCAAAATACCTTTTAGAAGGCGAGGATGTCAATATTCTTCCATTTGAATTGAAATCAAGATGTACAAATGAGGATCTAAATAGAGATAGGAAATTAGCATTTGACAACACAATTAAATCTCATAATTATAATAAAAAAATCTTTGACCAGCATAGGAAAAAATATAATTTGGAAGTGGGAGACAGAGTCTACGTAGAAAACGGAAATCGACTTAATAGGAAGAAAATGGAGGAATTAAGAATTGGACCATACAAAATTCTGAAGAAGATATCTAATTCAATCTATGAAGTTGATGTCGGACACAAGAAAGCGGAGTCGAACCTCTACCACATTACAAAATTAATACCAGTAGTTGGTAATAAATAAACAAATTGCATACATTATTTGCACTTGTTTACTCTCTGAAGGGGGGAGATGTAAAGAAATGTATTTCTTTATTAAAAAGTTTGTATATTATGTTTTAGATAATAACGGATGTCAAAGTTGGCATAAAATAATATTATAAAAGATTGATATATAAAAATGTCAAGAATTGTAATTTACTGTTGAAGGAATATTTAAGTTATTAATTTCTTAATAATTTCGAGGAAATAAAGACTTTAAATGTTGTTTTCTTTTGCTATAAAGAAACGCAATAATTAGGTCTTTGTTTTATTGCTCCCCTTTTAATAAAGAGTAATATAAAATATCATTATATGTATATAAGCATGTATGATCTATGTACATATAAATATGTGTTTTGATTCGTATATCACGAAGAAGTAACCACTGAAACTAAGAATTGTAATTTTGTCAAAATACTGAATGCTGTCTGGGATAGGGATTAAGGGATAGAAAGAAAAGGGTCTTTGACGTTTGTGTTAAACACTTCGGTAAAACAATAAAAAATCGTCCATATATTATGAGAGTTTACAAGATAACGCCCAGTAGGGACAAGTCAAAGTTACATGTAAATAAACAAATGTAACAAAAATAATAATTAGAGTTTAAAATTTATTAGTCCTAATTTTTTTTTAATCTTTCGTTAGTTAAGAAAGGAATTTGTTAAGAAAAAGCCTAATTATGCAACTATGTTAATAAAACATACTAAAATATAACTAACTAACCATATTTATTACATAATGATGACCATGGGTTTAGGGTTACATACACAACATATTTATATGTTACGATATTAACACACTCCATCATAAAATTCCTTGGTAAGATACGTGCATTGTATTATGGATACCATATACATAGTTGATACATTACATATATGATATAACTTTAAATTAACACATTATAAATATAAATAGACGCATGATTGGAGTGCAATCATTTCTGCTTATCTTATAAATGAATGCCCTCGAACCCGCGACAATGGCCACTAGAAGCGAAGCCAAACGTGTCTATAAAACGTAAAGTAGACTTAGAATTTTCTAATTTAAGTTAACTTAAAGTTTAAGCGCTAAATTATTTCACTAGTATATTAAAATCTTACAATACATTTATTAAAATAAATTTCATACTTAATCTAAATAACTACAATAAACTAAAGTGCTTTTAGTTCGTCTTCATACTTCTTAGAGTAGACTCCTTCAGAATCGTATTTCTGTACAAGTTCCTTCCAGTAATCTGGCTCTTTATTGATAAGGTGACTTATTACTTTACGTACGCTGTTTTTTTGATCTTCTGTGCAACTGTCGCAGCCTTTCTGAAGAGCCTCCGTGATATGAGCTAAAATCATTAAAAAAAAATAACATTTATTATATTTAGCTCTTTTTAATATCTCACTGCTAGGCATGGGCCTACCTTCATTACAAGGGGAACCAGGGTATAGTCTACCACGCGGGCCAAGGTTAGCGCACTAGACATGTCTTTTTCGAAAACTTGCTAGGTTCTTTCAGACATGCATGTTTCCTAACGATGTTTTCCTTCACCGTAAGACAAGTGGTAATCATATTAGAAATGATTCAAACATGAAAATATCAGAGCTGCGAAACCCAGATTTGAACCTACGTTACAACGATTATCCAAGCGGGCGAGTTACCACTGGGCCACTAATGTCTATCGCAACATTTACAATGAACACATAAAAATTGTCATTTTTTACTTGTGAGTTCAATTTAAATACAACTTAGTAAATACTTATTTATTTCAATATTTACTTTTTATATCGTAACTTTTTTTCGGGAGAAACCCTTAATAATCTATTAAATGAATTTTGTATAAAATATACCAATCTCCGAAAAAACTCCAATCCATAAACTCTTAATCTTCGTTTTCGCTTAAATGCCTTATTTATGTATATTACTAAATGAAATTTCACAAATAACACAAAATTGAAAAATAAACTACGAATTACTTTTTCTGCTGGATAATTAAAGATACAATAATTTGTTTCATATTTATGTATATAATACTGTTACGTATACTAATATTAACATGTTTTTGAGACTTCCAAATAAGCTTTCAAATTACCTACATAATAATTTCAAATCAAGCTTACAAAAATAAATATCATATTTTAATTAAAACTATCTTTTCGGATTTTGTAGCGGAAATATTTAGATTTTTGGTTCCCGACTTTATATTATAGGCATTATGTACTTGTAAGTGTTGCAGACTTCTGACAAACGTTTTTTTAATAATGCAAATGTTTGAAATTAAAATTACCAGTTTGGTATTTTTTTAGGCTGTCATTCATTTTAGTAGACCGACTGTGACAACTATATTATAATGGCTTTGAGACCAAAAATATCTTAGTATCTCCCTTGAACATGATTGCTATACAACATTCAAAAGGTCGATTACCAAAAATCTAAATTGAGAGTGGCATGTTCAATAATTGAACTAACTCTCTTTAAAAATAAAGAATAAAAAATCTAAATATATTCGCGTAAATCTAAGAAAATATTGTGATATCGTATGATATGATTACTTACTTTTAAGCTCTCTCCCTTCAGACGTACATCTGCCTGTGTCCAGCGTACATTTAATATAAGCTACGAGCAGCCTCTTGTTGGCCAAAATTTCATCGATATTGACTTGGTCGAGCCTATCCGCGTTGATTTGTGCATGAATTGTTACGATACTTGCTACCAGGGTAGCAGCGAGTACTACGAGTTGCATCCTGTATATAATACATAATTATATTAATGGTAAAAAATATACGCTAATGTTTGGAAAAAAATAAAAATTTAAAATAGTATACGTACGTGTGTACATATATATTAAAATAATAATTAAAATGAAGATATTCAATAGGATTTTACACGTATACTATACATGTTTTATAGCTTTTATATGCTTACTTATAAAAATTGTCTTTCTTTTTCAGGTAAGCACAGAAAATATACCGTAAGTAAAACTCCTTACAATGACGAAAATCGCCGTGGAATCATGTCTAATAGAACCTGGGTCGTTTTCAAAAGACGTGTAAAGTCCTCTAACCGGCATTCAGTGATCTTAATGGACTATGGCCTGATCTCACCCGTTATACGGGAGCCAATGCCCAGTATTGGGGCATAGACGTGGGAATAGGAATCACTAATATGTACTTAAAATATAATAAATAAGAAAAAAACTTTAAAATACAACTAAAAAAGTAAGAAACTATTTATTATAAGCTACATTTTCTTATTCAAAATAATAAAGGTCTTTAATTGTAATGAAAGTACTATTAAAACTACTTACGTTGTAACGAATAGAAAATCCTTAGTGTTTCAATCACGAACAACACTGTACTGAGAAATGCCTTTGAATGAACCATTGCTTCTTTGTGTTCATTTTATATTTGTATAGATTTATTCATAATGTTACCTTTAATTATAAAAATCACGCAATGACACATTTCTAAATTATTTGCGGATGTAATAAGGTTAAATTTAATACTTTATATTTTCTCTAATTCAACTTGTGCTAGTTATTGTTGATTGTGGGAGTAGAGATAAAATAGTAAGAGATCGCTTAAAATAATATATAAAACTAGCAACTTTACCCTCGCTTCGCTCGCTTTATTTGATTGGAACTCTGATTCTTTTTCTAAAATAAAAGCTTAACTAAACTTAAGCTTTAAATTTCTTATAACGTATGCTCGTATCTGGCAATTGAAGTCCAATTAAAATCCAGTTGTTTCAGAGATAAGTCGGAACAAACAGACAAAAAGACATTTTAAAACTTGTGCTTTCCTAATACTACCGCATATAATTTCATATTTGTAGTAAAAAGCTGCTCTTTTAGCAAATAAATATTACGACTGTCGAATAACAAGTAAGTACAGTTGCAGAGCCAGAGATCCTGGGTTACATTCCCGAGTGGCGTTAAATATAGTTAATAGATTTCTCCGCCAAGAACTGTTTCACCCATGGGATGTGCCTCGTAATCTCTTACCAGTTGTGTCGAATGATCAAAATTACCTAATTTTTTATTAATACTAAAGTTTGAGATTGGATTGGCTTCTGTGGCCCAAAATACATTATTATTAATTAAGCATTGATAAAATATGACCAATATCGAGATGGTTGGTATTGTATGAGGAAGGCTTTAGTCCAGCTGTGGACGGCAATAAGTAAAAAAAGCGTATGAAACTACATTGTTAAAACATAACGTAGTTCCAGTTCGAGTAATATCAATATATTTCTATATAATTTATAATCCAGGTCACCGGGAAAGATTAGAATAGATCCTTAGGGGCTTAGATAAAATAAATTCTCGAGTAAACTCTTGATAAAACATCCCTTAGTTACATTTACAGCTCATGGACTTATCAAAATATACCTTGGATTTAAGGGAAAACTAATGGTGGTTTGAATGGGTAAGCTTTATTCGTGGATTTATTGAAATCTTATTTCTTTTAACCCTCGACACAAAAACGACGGGTGTTATAAGTTTGAGGTGTGTGGGTGTGCGTGTGCATGTGTGTGTGTCTTGACTAGTTTTGTGTATGGTTTTTTTTTTTTTTATTTAAATATATACATAGTAAAAGTCGCTTTTGACTAAACTTTTTTATCGATAACTTTTAAAAATATTTATTGAATGTAACATAGAGGTTTTTTTTGTTTTATTTAAATGTATTATTTTGTAAATTAAAATAAAAAAAATGTTTAATGTAAACTTAAAATTTTACTAAATTAGACCTATTTTGTAATTTTAAAATTAATGGTAAATATTAGAAAAAAATATGTGTTTGGAGAGATAATGTCTAATGTGCGTATGAGTCTTTCTCGTAAGCATGATTATAGTTGTAAAGTATTCGGGAATCAAAAATAAAACAAAAAAAAAACACAAACAGGTACAAAAAAATAAATGACAAATAAAATAATATTTATTATTATTACTAATACTATAAAATAAATAGTAGCTTAAAAATTATTTATAGTTTCCGGCCGTATAAATAAGGATTCGACGCAACAACAACATTTTTGTGAAAGGGTTTCTCTTTTATGCATTGTGCGTCTTATATCCTTACACAAAGTAATTCGGGTGGATTAGTTCAAATATATTGTGATACATATTGTATACAAAATCATGCATATATTTTATTAAATATAAGTATCTTGCATTCTTGCCACTATTCCACGCGGACACGACTTGTACAATAATAATTTAGTGTATATTTGCTTTGTACATATAGATAAGTTTACTTGAAATTTCCTTTATTGTAAAGATTAATTAAAAACGTAGATTATCATGTTTTTGATTAAAAAAAACCTACTAATGCAGGTACTTGTAAATTTTATTTTATTATTGGCTTAGGCATACATTTTATATCCAACTATCGCGAGCCGACTATCCGAACGATCTAGCGCGGGCGAAGCCGTGGGTCCCGCTAGTGTACTATACATATAAACCTTCCTCTTGAATCACTCAATGTATTAATAAAACCACATCAAAATCCGCTGCGTAGTTTTAAAGATCTAAGCATACATACAGTTGCGGGACGCGACTTTGTTTTATACTATGTAGTGAAGTATAATAGTGACTTGACTTTTTTTATTCTATATTTCTATTGAAAATAATTTATTTTATCCAGTATATCCAGTATTTTATACGTTATATAATTTAAAAATATTCCGAAAGAACAATTATTTATTAGAGAACTCGATTAATACCTCCTTCAAGAGTTTATGTATTTATTAGATATATCCATCAATCTGTTAAACGAAATTTGAAAACTTGTGCCTAAGTACAAAGTTTAATCGAATATTTTTGCCGGGTGAAACCTAATTTTATCATCGAAATGTCGCTTCTCGTTATTCATATAGGCAAAACAATTAATAATTTTGCTCTATCACTCAATATGACAATTTATTTATGAATCTAATATAAGATCCAATCTACCAACTTTATTAAGACACAGCATAACATTAAGTTTCATTTTTATTATATTAGAGCTCGTAAAAGCATATCGCACCCGCAATCAATTTCGCAAGTTAAATCAAAAGCTACAGTACCTTTACCTTTTTAGAGATGATAATTTTACCCTTAAAACCAATCTTTTTTGCGTTTTGAAATTAAGCTCTCCTGAATCTAATGCTATTATATCCAGACTAATGCTACTGTGAAAGTACACTAGAAGTCATGTAAATAAATTTACAGCTTTATAGTATAAAAAAGTAGTTATAAATTATTGTTAAAAGCTTTTAAAGTTTAATAAAGCAGAAAGGAGAGTTAAAGTTTTCGTCAAGGGAATCAACTTAGGTATCTTTAACTAGGTCGGAGAATAGTTAAACTGGTATATATTCCACCTATCAATACTTTTTTTAATTAGACTAACCAACACTTTTACGTCATCATTTTTTTTAATCTATATAATCTTATATCTAAATATATGTCGGTCTGTGTTGAATCGACTGTCATTCGTGTGGATTTAAAATATATATATGATAAGAGGATCGACGAGCATATTTTATGTACATCCCTTGTGGTTATAACCTATTTAATTTACAATTGGTGAAGGTATTGCGAAAGAAAAAATGATTAACAAAAAATACAGCCAAATTAAGTATTTACGACCTTTTGTGAGGTCGGCGCTCAAAATTATATCCCAATATTTTCTTTTTGATAAAAAAGCTTACGGTATATAATGTATATAAAAATATTGTTTAAAAAGCTTTTCGTTTCGAAGTTCAAAGAGCAATTGATTATTATTTACGAATATTCAAGTTATTTCAAATTTTCAGTTGTATTATGATGAGTGAATATTCTACAGGCGCTTCGTTTTATTATAAAAACTTAGAGCGTGCGAAGACGCGGGTTCCGCTAGTTAAATAAATAAAATTTCTAAACTAAAAGTAGCCTAAGTTACTCCTTATTATAATAACATTAGCTATCTGCCAGTGAAAGTCTCGTTAAAGCGGTCGTTTCAGAGATTAGCCGGAACAAACAGATAGCCAAAAATTTTTTAAAATTGCTTATTTTTTTATTTTTTTTTATGGTAAAAAGGGGGCAAACGGGCAGGAGGCTCACCTGATGGAAAGTGATCACCTCCACCCATGGACATCTGCAAGCCTGGCTTGCAGATGCGTTGCCGGCCTTTTAGGAAAGGGAGGGATGGAGGAGGGAGGGGGGAACGAAGGTGGAGGATGAAGGGAAGAGGGAGGGGGGAAGGAGAGTGGGCCATCCGGACTCTCACTCACCGGACGAAACGCGACAGCATAGATGCCACTTCACGCCGGTCTTTTGTGAAAGAGTGGTACTAATGAACTATACGGAGCGTGCCGGCCCATTCGGTTGCTACCCGAAAGTAACAAGCATGGCACTACCACTTAACAAACTTATTTAATGTTAGTACCGTATATATACTTTCATATGCATTTAGTGAAAAGCTGTTAATTTGAAATTAAAAATAGAATCTTCAATTTTATTCATATGTTACATATATGTAAAGATATGTTAGTATCAGCTTTTTTACTATAAATTTATTTAATGATTTCTGGAGTGTACTTAGTACATAACTAAATTAAAAGAACTGCATAGTTTAAAATAATCTATTTATTATTTTTCTGACTGCCTTAAGCATTTGTACTAGAGTTCTTGAAAAATGCTCAAAGAAGTCGTAGATTACGACATTTTAATATCATCTTCCGACCTTTCCCCATCTTTATTTGGGGTCGGCACTTCTAAGCGTTTTTCTCCATAAATATTTTTCTTGGGTCGTCCTTGATATATTCAAAAAAGTCTGTAATATTTATATATACATACTACCGACTGACCCTCGCTTCGCTCGAGTATGTCCCTAAGTACTGCTTGCCAAATTTAAAGTTTGTAACACAAAGGATAAAGGATTTTTATTCCAACTTGTGAGAGCCTTTTGACCTCCTCAATCCGTTCTTGTCACAAAATCCGTTCTTAGCGAACGTCTACTAACTATAAACTACCTCCTTGCCAGATTTTATCGTTATACATCAAGCAATTTTCGATATTTCGTGATGAGTGAGTTAGTAAGTGAGTGACCCTTCAGTTTTATATATTCAGATAGATTTATATACAGTTATATACAGTTCTAATATATTTTTATATATAGGCGCATTTACATTGTAAATATTGCATAATAGCTTTGCCTTCACACGCACGTGTACCAGCTTCAATTTAGATTGCAAACCACCTAACATGAGTTTCGATTTATATAAAACCGCAGGATAGAGAAAGGTACATGCATTATTCTGAACCACTGAAATATATTCAATAATATGAACAATTGATGCGTTATATATAATACTTATATTACTTACTAGCTTTAACTGCGGCTTCGTCCGCGTTCATTTTTTTTAATTGCTAATCACCCTCATTGGGTTGATCTGTAGGATACCCGAAAGTTTCTTCAAAATTACTCTAGCTATTTCAGAACCCATTGTTAATACAAACAATTTTTTAATTTTTCGTAAAAAAATGTGTTTTTTTTAATAAAAAGTATCCTTTGTTACTTCTAATACCTCCAAGAATATGTGTACAAAGTTTCATGATGATCGGTTGAGTAGTTTTCGCGTGAAAGCGTAACAAACAAACTTACATTCACATTTATAATATTATATAGTAGGGATATTTGAAAAAACACTATTCTTTTCACTTTTAATGTTAACAACAATTTATATTTTTTTAAAAGTTAGGAAGTTTAGGTTTTATTAAACAAACAAAATGTAAACTTTGTAATTAGTACTTCTAGTTGAACTTTGAATGTGTAACTTAATTAACTTAGTTCCTTTTAGTTGACGCTGTGTGTAATTTAAAGAGAACTTAAATATTCTATAAAACACGAGGAATCAGACTAACTTCTAGGAAAGAGGACTCTTCTTACTTATTTCTATTTCTATTTATTTAAAGTCTATTTTTATTTACTAAGGTAAATTGAAAGACACTCTTATATATTACCCACAGTTAAACGGTTTTAGTATGGATAGTATATAATAAAAATAAATGTTTAAAATAATAATGTAGATATATATGTGATCTTAATAAATGCCAAAGCAAATGACTGCGAAGTAACCTTGCCTTAAAATATAATAGATAAAAGATAAAAGGAATATTTTACTTCTATAATCTATCTATTCGCAACGCCTACTTTATTGTATTCACCGACCGTAATTACTAAGCCCCAATTATTAACGTTTTAATGTAAAATGTTATATAGCCTTAGACTGTCTTCATTGGAATAATATCTTGTATTATTCTATGCTGTAGAAGTTTAATACAATTGATAAAATCACATTAAATCATCGTGAAATACTTGTAATAGTTTTTGGCTTTATACTGGATTGTGCCCGGACTTTTCGTGACTTTTTTATGTGCGAATCAATTTTAACGTAAATAAAAATAATGTTGGAAAATTATTACAAACAGCGGAATCTAGTTCCGTGGTAAGCTTCTGTTACGGATACCAGATAGTTCATGCACTCATATATAACTTTAAATACATACAAATCGTAAATATGATTACTTCTTGTTATGGAAAAGGCAAATATCGTAAAGAAACTTGCATGTTCGAGAGAACTTGACAAGATTTTGAACGACATATACATTATACAGTCTGTAGTCTACAAACGTCGCAAACGCGTACTAGACCAGCGTAGCTACCACAGAACTACGAACAGCGTACTATAACCTAATCCCCTTAGTATAAAAGGGACGTTTGTGCCCAGCAGTGGAACATGAAAAAGGGGAGATTGACTAAAGAGAATGAATAGTGAACAATATAGAGTTCATAGAGTAAGTAATCCTCTTTGATCTTAGGAGAAATCTCGTCAAATAAAAGGGTTGGAAAAATAGTTTTCATAGTGTACGGACTTGTAGTAAAAGTGCTGTAGTGCTTTTACGTGACAAATTACAGTAATTAATTAAATTAATTCTGGAGACGCGACTTGATTATCATAAAAACGTAAAGATACACTCCGGTAATATCCTGACGCAAGGAGCCATCGCAAGACCAGTGTAGAAACTCTAATGTATCAGATGGTGTTGTAAACTACTTTTTAATTTATAAAACAACCCGCCTTTTTGTTTTCTCCAATGCACCTTGAATCTTGATACTTGCTTTGAAGCAACCGTGAATTGCTGAAGAACGTAATTATCGTAAAATTTCACTTTTCGCTGACAAAATTATAGCTTTTTCTCTTTAATAATAAAAGAAGCTTTTAAAGGTCCTTTAACTCCATATATTTACTGTTCACTTGCACGTTGATTTACTGAAAACAAAGATTAAGCAAGCGAAACGTACTGGATACTTTTACGATTAAGTCCAGCATTGGCAATATTTGGTCGTCCTCTGTATATACAACTAGCCTTTCCCGCGGCTCCGCTCGCATTTTCTCCCGTTTTTGCAACATTTTTCATTGATGCTCCGCCTTTTTTTTCCGCTTTTCCCTTGATAAACGGACTATCCAACAAAAAAAGAATTTTTCAATTGGGACTAGTAGTTTCTAAGATTAGCGCGTTCATCCAAACAAACAAACAACAAACTCTTTAGCTTTATAGTATTAGTATACGTAGATATACTTACATACATAGATACATACATACATATATACATACATACATAGATACATACATACATAGATACATACATACATAGATACATACATAGATACATACATAGATACATATTTATATCGTACATCAATGTTTTATGTCTGGAGGCTTATTTATTTAATACCCGAATCTTCGATTGTAAACAGCTTTTAATAAATATTATAAAGCTGGCTGTTAAGCTGTCTGACTGATAACTTGTTAAATCGTAAATTTATGATTCACGATTGTGAATTGAATTATGATTCATGGAGTATTGTAGAGTATTATTTGTCCTAACACAAAGTGTTTATGTCCAAAACCAGTGGCGTTTGAGCTAGCCGATAACGTATGTATCTCTGTGTAGGAAATTGCTGATACAATGATATATGATTTGAAATGCATGTTCTGGTTACATTATGTTATCTACTAATATGTATCGAAACTGTGTAATTTATGGCCAAGAGAAGCGAGCCTCGTTATAACACAGAACTTGAAGTATGATTTGATTATAAGCTGCGACTTTCTGTCTTACTTTACACTTTTAAGGTATTTTTATATACATAAATCCAGACAGAGTACAGAGTATCCCATTATATTATATCCAATTAATATTATAGTTGCGAAGGTTTGAATGGATGTTTGTTACTTGATTACGCTAGAAGTCAGCGTCAGGCTGCAACTGATCTGCTGAACTGAACGGACTGAACGAAACTCGGTACAGATTATAGTTTAGCAAAGAACAGGTTATAACTTATCCCCAAAAATGTATGATTACCATGGGATAGATTTTTTTATTTTTTTAGGTATTTTTTTATATAAGTTTATTCAAATCGTAGTAAAATTTTATTAAGAATATTATATAACTTTAATTTTTAGATTACTTATTTAACAACATGTTAACTACATAAGCATAGTTCATTTATTACGTAAAGATTAACATGGGATTTTATGGTCAAGGGATGATGGCGCAATATGTTTCTCTTTGGGCGTGAATGTTTCGGTTGACCCGGACGAAAGGTTTTTCAAAACTTTAACAGATGTTTTGCTGAAGTATAGTAACCTACATATGAAGTTATTTAATACTATTGAATAAGTTATTCTTGTGTACCTACAAATAAATTATTTTAGTCAATTATTAGGTTAGATTATGTTTCTGAAGTTTATCTACATATCGCAATTTTTTGTATATTTCGAAAAACGCCGAGCACAGCCTAGGCTTTACATATCATTATGCCATTATTTTGGTGTCTAAGTTGAGTTTTACTTGCTAAAATGGTAAATTTAGTTTCTGTAAACTAAGTTTAGATCTGTATCTCAATTCCTGGTCCAAATTCTTATATAATAATTATTGGAAATTTTTAAGAAACGTATTTTTATTATATATGTATATAATTTGCCTATCATCATCATCATCTATATAAATAATAAATTTATTAGTAAACTATTTCATTATATTTTATTATGTTAAATTAAAACTACAAAATACAAAAAGAGCACGAAAGCATTTATATACGATTATATACATTACAATTCGTATATTGTACAAACTTAAACATTTACGGTGAAGGGATCGCCATTTTATTTGAACGTGTTCGGACTGAAATGCCGCTATGAAAGTTTTAAAATTTTCACAAGCTTAGTGGTCTTAATTATCACATTTAACGCTTGCTATCGCGTTATTTGGTTAACTTCTTATTAAATATATTTTAGAAGATCCTATTTATTCGATATTTTGTATTTTGGATTTAGAAGCCGACTTCAGATTATTTTGAGTGTTGCATGGGATATAATAACAACGAATATTGTCTCGATAACTTGGCTCGCTTCTCATAGGTTGTCCTCATGAAGAAGCAGTAACAAACATGTTTTTTTTAAACAAGAGATTACACTTTTACTTCGAATATTATTTATATAGAAATCAAACACGAACTCTGTGTACGCGTTGTGATTGTATAGTAGACTAGCATTTCCCGCTGCTCCGCACGCGTTCTAAAGACCGGAAACCAAATTCTTTCTGAGTCGCGCGGTATGGTACCTCGCAGAACTAACGCCCGCCCTTCCCGTTCTTGCAACATTTTCATTCATGCTCTGCTCCCATTGGTCATAGCCTTCCTCGATAAACGGACTATCCAACACAAAAAGAATTTTTCAATTCGGTCCAGTAGTTCCTGAGATTAGCGCGTTCAACCAAACAAACTCTTCAGCTTTATAATATTAGTAGTATAGATTAGCTTTAAAGGTGTGTGGTTAGAGGTTAACTTTTGTTCCAAGGGTAAAACCATTGATTGCCGCCCCGGGTGTAACATAAGACCGTGGACCGGGTGTAACATATGAATAGGTGACCGGGCGTAAGTCGTAACATAAGGATGGGATGGGAAGGAAGGGAACCTACGATGTGGGGCTTAAGGACATATTTAACCACAGTGCGGACGGGACCGCAAAGGAAGAGTAATTATCAACTGTTTTGACATGAAATTAGCTAAAAGGTAACATTGGTCCGAAAATGTATTTTTTTCCCTATGTACATAGGGAATATTTGACTAGAAGTACATAAGAGATAGTTTGTTTCGATTATAATAAGGAGAAATAACTTCGTTTTGATACATATAAAAACAAGAATTTTATTTACTTTATTATTTTTAATTAAAACGCTAAACTAGTACAATTAGGTTTAACCCATTGTTAAAAGTAACAACGCTTCCTTAATTTTATTTTCATTTACGCAATAACGTTATATGACAACAAAGTAAAACAAGTACTACAGAAATAACTAGATATTTGTAACAAAGATTAACGAACGAACGGATGGGGGACTAGGCTTAAGTAACTCCAAACAACAAAATAATAAACATATACGAAAATCATTAAGAGCATCCTGCGAATAATAGATTGTATAAGTTCACTCAATATTCGTATAATTTCCGAAGCAAATTTCCTATTTCGCACAGACAGCAATTATTTTCAACAAGTATATTAGTGATCCCAAGCCATTTGCATTGCTATGACAAACGAGCGAACCACGCAAGTAGGTCACAGCCGGGTCCAAGAGATACAGCGCTGGAAACGTTCCAGAGTTTATGTAGTAAATATAAGCAAAAATTTATAACCAAAATGGTACTAAAAATGTGGTTAAAAATAAATTGCTTACGTAGAACTGTCCTTATGACTGAATTCAATAACAAAGTGTATGTTAGGTCTGCGAACTGATTTTTAGTGTTTAATTTTTTTAAGATTTGTGTATTATCATAAACGTGATTTTTAAAATAATGCAACTTGCATTACTAATAATCTCTTCTAAGAATCAAGTAAAGCAATAAATAGAATAGAAAAGGCGGCGCTAGCTATGTGAAATCGGGCGTCTAACATTGTTAGAACACACCATCCATAAAATTTATTACGAGTAAAATATTAAAAAGTAATTTATTAATTAAACGCTTTCTCTTTACCTTTGTTATCCTTTAAAAACACCTGTTTTCGTTTCTATATATTGAACGTTTCTAGTTAGTTTACTTAGAGTACACCTTGCAGGTGCGATACTGTACCGACGTAACGCCGCTAGCTTATAAAAGCTACTGCTGTGTTGAGTCCTATATTGTTTGACCACCTTAATATCTTTGAAACATATATTTAGCAAGCTTTGAATAGAAGCTTTTGTACTATTTACATAGTTAAATATAAATAAGTGCTTTTTTAATGTTTTTATTGTTTAAAATGGATGGTGGATTTTTTTAAAACTTTAAAATGGCTTATAGTGCAGCTATTTTCTAAAATACTGTTTTAATTTTAAGTCAGTGAAAGAATTTTTAATATAAATGTTCTAGATGTCGCAAGTAGAAAGAATTTTCCACTTCAACTTTGGAAAAAAAAGAAAAAAAGAAATACTTATCTATGCTGTATAAATTGCTTGGGTTTTTTATATCTTTGAACGCGATAGTGTAATTAAAATTTAGTTATGATGACCATACAAAGTAAACAGTTCAGAATTTTTCAATTTTCCAGTTAATTTTTTGGGTATTCGCAATTTTTATATAGTTATAGTTATTTTAGATAGCATATTTATCGATTATTATGATTTTTCATTTCCTGAATTTGTCTCCACCACGAATATCAACAGTTTTAAAACTTCGAGAAAGTATGAAAAAAAAAAATAATGTACCTGTACGTTTGGCCAAAATTTAATTATAACCATATAAAAGTTATTCTAAGTCCCTAGTTTCATCACTTCATGTGATATTTTCCGACTGTTTGGCATTTAATAAAGCATGGAAGGGGTCAGTATCGACATATATCGTATTCATACGAAATTGTCTGTGAATGACGTATGCCAATCCGTAAAACCCGATGGGGCTGAAAATTGTATCACGCAATATTAAAGGATTGGTCCTGTTTTGGGAGGCTACGAGTATTATGCGTTACTGAACTGCTATTTAGAAACCCTCTGTTTATTCTCGCCCAAAAGGTACGTACGCTTCAATGGGCGTGTTGGCTTAAACTATTTGTATATGTACGTATATTGTGTGGTAAATGTATATAATATAGGTGTTTTATGTTTATATTATTATGCTTGATATATATTTTAGTTGTTATATATTTTTAACATGTGAGGATATTAAGTTTTGATTAGATTTATTTAACGGTTGATATAAATTTCCATGAGATGAGATACCGCACTAAAAAGTATCTTATATGTTTATCTGGATAACTAGCTATAATCATACCGAATTTCATCAAAATTGGTTCAGTAGTGTTCTCATGATGCGTTTCCAGACAGACCGACAGATTCCAACTTATAAAAAACAAAATAGTGATGAAATCAATGAAACGTTTCGCTTCGTCATTTATTATACTTGCGGCTAAGGATTGGAACAACCTGCTTGCGTCAATGTTTCTGTCCGATTACAATATGGGTGTCTTCAAGGCAAGAGTGAATAGGTGGCTACTGAATTAGTGCGACTTACCAACTACGATTGCATTACCACTTACCATCAGTAATTAAAATACAATTACCTAAAATATGGTATAACATACATAAAACTATACATTCTTATTGAACCGCTTCTCTTTTCAACTAATTAAGGGAACATTGAAATATAAGACTTCATAAACAGTGACAAAGGTTCAGAACAGAAAGGTTCAGGTTCAGAAAAGTTTTCGCTCGTAACAGGTGTAGATACATGTAACGGCTGTGTACGATACGACTGTCGTTTGACGAAAATTATTAATGTAATTTTGAAATCTGAATAATAGAAAATTTTTA
Source organism: Boloria selene (assembly GCA_905231865.2). Lineage (NCBI taxonomy): Eukaryota > Metazoa > Arthropoda > Insecta > Lepidoptera > Nymphalidae > Boloria > Boloria selene. Next base: position 3,023,265 of record HG993149.1, read on the forward strand.
GGCCTTAAGCTTACAGAATTTATTCGCAATAGAATGTGTTGTTTTATAAAAGCATTTATTATATATGTAGTTATTTAGTTTTGTAATAAATGTTTGTACATAGCTTAAAGTTATACTGAACTTTAATTAAAGATCGTAAAGCAATATTCAGTGCACAGTTTAATTTGAAGGCATGCTCCAGTGTACACATAAACTAGCAATATATGGGACATATTCACACCTGTGTGACTCTTATTATGTCATTCATTCATATCAAAGGGCCATATAGATATCACATACAAACAGACAGACATTTTATTACACGGTTGTTCGGATTTGTTTGTTATTATATAATAAAATTATCATAAAAGTTAAGGGTAATTTAGAAAATATGTATAAGATGACTAGAAAGACTAAAACGTGTAAGGAAGTGACACTTTAAAGTGTTATATCAAGTTACGAGTGTAAAAATATGTACTATTTCGTTTTTGATTGCCAGTACAGATTTTTGTGTGATAAAACAGTATTTTTACCATTATAATAATTTTGAGAGTTTCCGGCGGTATTACAAGCAAAATTTTTTTATTTCATTCATCCCATTGGTTAAAGCTTATCTCAAAATTCACACTTAAAATGTTGTAAGTAAAACAGTGTGGTCCGTAGTGTGTTCTAAATTGAATTTGTTCTACAGGGACAGCTCGGACAACAATTGTTTACCGAGATTGTCGAATCGCTCCTGCTACAATGTTTGTGTTATACCCAAGATCGAACACTTAGCTCAATATTGGGTATTTGCAAACGGTATTTTATACCTTTTAATTACCTATTATAGTAAAATGTTTAATTTAGTGTTACTTCTTATATAACACGCTGTTTTACTTTAAAATAGTAATCGGACTGCTTTTATAAATGCATTTGTATTTGGGTATTTATGTTAGTTACGCGTTTATGCTACGACTAGACAGATTTGGATGAAATTTTATGGTCAAATAGTTGCGAATACGGCGGCTCCTAGGGAAGTACTTGATAAGGGCAAGCCTAGTGTATGCTTTAATACGTTTCTTGTTAAAAAATGCTTATGATTTAAAATAAGAAAAAAATTTTTCTGTGGGCCCGGCAGTGCCATTCGAGCGAAAAAGGGTATAGCCATGATATCCTTTTGTCGATATAATTACCACCACGTATTAGTTTAACCAAGCGAAATATCCAAATATTTAAATTACGATGTTATAATATACGCAAGGGTTTATTGGATATCGCGAAATCTATGTCAGCACTACTGTTATGATAATATGTACCTAGTACCTACTATATTATTGTTAACTTTTATTTATTTAATGCAAAATTAATATGGACTGGTTTTGATTATTTTTATTCTATTATTGATTTACTTTATTGGGAGTTGTATCTGAGGATGCTGTAAGATGGTTGGCTAGGGTTCGATCCATTACTTTAGGCAATGTACATAATTGCTGGATCATAACTGCTGAAAGTATTGCTAGAAATATTTGCTGTGGAAATAGCGTACCTATAATTGGAAGACAATCTCTCCGACCGAGTGTTAACGTTATGTACATCAGAAACCTTTATTGGTTATGTTTTATTAATAATTTTTATCCTATGTATTTTGTGACAATGTTTGTTTCCATAATAAATACTTATATTCAAGACTTTTAAGCAATGTAGCTATCTCTATTCTTTCGATGTACAAGTACATTGTTGCCAACATTGCTTAACTATTTAAAATTTATGTATAAGTGTCTGTTTTTAATTTCAAATTAACAGCTTTTCACTAAATGCATATGAAGGACGGACTAGGGATTAGAGATGAACCCGAGCGAAGCGTTCATAATACAAAATGCGCTAGTCGTCAAAAAACGATGAAAATAATTACAAATAGGTACTTGTAATGAATTTATTTTCACATCTTTGATTAATTATTATTATTTGCGTTTCTGTTAAATTCTCCCTGTAAATTATGTTAATTACTTGGAAGTTGTTAACTAATAGTTGTTAGAGAAACACACATTAGCTTATCTTGTTCATAACTTATACGTACTGTACGGGACAAAAAATAATATGTAGATGTACCTATAATGTTTTATTTACATCTATTAAAACACAAATCTGTTCTCCCGACTGTAATTTCTCCGAAATTGGATGAACTGATCTTGAAGTTCAAAAGAAATAAATGAAAGAAGTGTTTATTAGCATTTTATATATATTTTTATAATTTTTCTTTTACTTTTTTATCAAAAAGTTTACTGAGTGATTATAAATTATAACTCAAAAAAGATAATAAAATATAATGACTATTTTAACATGGTTTTCCAAAAAATTTTGATAATGTACCTACAGATTTATATGTTTTAATGTGTAGATTCGACTTACCTAGTTCGAATTTTAATTTATATATAAAGTCCAGTCATTAGTCTTAAATTACTGAACTAGTATAAACATGTGTGTTTGTGTATTTAAATACAGTCGAATAAGACATATGCACAAACTTATAGCTCGTCTCAAGAGTATAATATTCGAAACAGACATACATTTGGTACCTCATGTTTATTATTTTATATCCTGCACTTCTGCAGTGAAGTTTATACGGCTTGAATTTTAAAACGATATTTATGATGCAGGTCGGTTCTTTTATATGAGACCATCTGCTCGACTGCACTTTCAAATTGTATCGATATAAAGTAGATATTTTAGTTAATATTTTCATCTTAAAAATTGCTTTTTTTTATTTTAATATTTTATTTAACATAGAAGTTTTTAGTTGAATAATTATTTGGAATGAGGTTACTTACTTTTTCATTATATTATTATGTTACTTTTAACTTTAAATGGAAACGCAGCTTAGTGTATAAAATTTTGAAGTACTTAATGATTGAGAGGTGAATGACAACAATCAATGACTTTTAATACTTCAAATCACATGGAAAATAATATGTGATTGTATGAAAAAGTACATAAGATAAACATATTAAACGTGCTTATGCTCTCTCAAATACCAGTGGAAAGAAAGAACGACGCATCCAACGAGAGATTAAGCGCAAGCCCGATATGTTGATAGATATCCCGACTTCGGGCTGTTAGTGAGATTATCTTTAACAGAAGATCTTAAAACTATAATTGGGCCAAACAGGATTCGAACCCACGACCGGACCTGCAGTCGTAAATGTTATCCACCAAACCACCGAGGTAGCAACAAATAAATACAAAATAATAAAAGAGCATTATGTTCTTGCGTCCACTGAACTCAGCTAGGACATTAATCTGCTAAAACACATCACTGTGACTATGAGTACATAATCTGAAAGCTTCAGCCTGATTCCCCAAGTCCCAAACTCGACGCCATATTTCACTAACATTTTTCTTATTAATTTGAAGAGACTGTTTTTATGTTTACAAGAAGCAAAGCGAATAATTTTAATGGTCACGTCTTTACCTTACTTTGTTAAATACCTTTGGTAATTAATCTAAATAAAGCTTAATCACTAAGAATGCCAAAGTCTCCTTAACCGTACTCGTTTTTCTTTAAAATTCCATTTTTTCCTTGAAACTTGTACTAGATAAGTCAAAAATACATACATTCAAGGTCAATATTATTCATTTACTAGTGTGGCTTAGCGTCAGCGAAGCCAGGGGTTCCGTTAGTTAAAATAAATAAAATTGCTACCTTCTCCTGTTTTGAAGTTGGTTAAAAAGTAGCCTAAGTTACGCCTTATAATATTAGCTATCTGCAAGTGAAAGTCCCGTCAAAATCGGTCCATACGTTTCAGAGATTAGCCGGAACAAACACACAGACAGACAGACAAAAATTTTAAAAATTGTTTTTTGTTATTAATATCGTATATACTGTGAAAAACTGTTAATTTCAAATTAATAACGGACACTTCCATTTTATTTATATGTATAGATTTGTCTATCACACGCAAAGAGTGCTTTCCACGTATGTTTTACAATTTTATATAATATTAATATTTATAATATTATTAATATTTATAGCAATAAAATCATAATGAACTTAAAAATAATATAAGGAAGAATAAAAACAAAAAAAAAATACATAGACATTTTTATTCAAATGGATTCAAATTCAAATACAAAGTGTTAAAGTCAGCTTTTAATTATTGTATTTTTTTATGGTAAATAGGGGGCAAACGGGCAGGAGGCTCACCTGATGGGAAGTGATCACCTCCGCCCATGGACATGTGCAAGCCTAGCTTGCAGATGCGTTGCCGGCCTTTCAGGAAAGGAAGGGCGGGAGAAGGGAGGTTAGGGGGAGGTAAGAGGCAGGGGGAACGAAGACGGAGGATGAAGGGAAAGGGGAGTGAGGGAGAGGGAGGAGGGAAGGAGAGTGGGCCCCCCGGACTCTCACTCACCGGACGAAACGCGACAGCATAGCTGCCACTTCACGCCGGTCTTCTGTGAGAGAGTTACTCATGGAAATTCATAAGTCTATCGCAAGTTCGAAAAGAAAATTCTATCTATCAGTCCTATGAACTGATTTTTTTTTCGTATAGGTAGTTATTGTTCCTAGTTATATATTTTCTATGTGTCCAAAGAAATATATGAGTACGTAATACATTATGTACTCGATGCAATAAAACTCAGTTTACGTCGTAGCGTTAACTTAGGTGTTAGAACATGTCCATATAACACTCTCGAGTAAGTTCTTTAGAGGTAGTTGGGTATTAAAGTTATCTAAACGTATAGTACTTACAACTCACAGTAGTTAGTTTGAACTACTTGAACCTAGAAGGGTGATAGGAACATAGTAAAATTATTTAGCGTTCTCCCAGTTCAGTGGACGAAATACGTTGAAAGTTATTAAAAATTACTGCTTATTCAAATTTATCAAAATAAAATAATAATATATATTTAACAAAACTATTTTAATGTATTAACAAAGCTAGTTACTAAATAAGAAAATGGCAAAAAGTGGACAAAAACGTGCTGAACTGTTGAATATAATAAGTGGTGATTAATATGGAATAATTGAGATTTATTAGTATATAAAGAAATCTTTTATACGTATGTATGTAAGTAGATATAACATTATCTATACATATAATATGTGTATGTATGTCGGGCTATCACTAAATAGCAATATACGAAAAGTTAAAGCTATTAAAAGTCAATCCAAGCTGACTCATTAGCATAAACCATCTTCCCTAGTTCACTTGATACTTGAGTGACAGCCTAATTGCGTTGTTTGTTCTGACTTAATTAAGGTAGTGTTGTGATTTTAGAGTTAGCATTTTCATTATTTTACACTATCCAAATAACTTTGTCTCGCTTGAATAAATCCCTAAGTACCATACATAATAGCAAGATATAACATCATAATACATTTAATAAGCATGTGTTAGTTCTCAAGACTTTCAACCCGCGAAAGATGAGACGAAAAATACAATAACTTCTAATATTATTCAAATTAGGGGAAAACATTTTCATTTAGGGTCGTTTTGATTAATTATTTATTACTAATATTCGCTATTATTACTGATATGCGTTATTTTATATTTAACATTTAAATTATCATTAAACACTTCATATAAATTAGTAAAAGTCCTTGGAGCTGATAGCAAATTTATTTACTTAGATGATACTTATCGATCATGTCTATAAAACTAGTTATATTATCGAATTTATTATGTACGGGATGGGTATTCGTCGTGCTAGAACCACATCCTTAGCTAAATAATAAGTGGTATATCCTCTTATAAACTCTACCTTATTTTGGAGAAATTTCAAGGAGATTTCGCCATTCAATTTTTCAGGTAGCGTTATTGCATAAAGTGTTATTACTATCTCTTTCTAATGAATAAAACTGTAACTTATTTTATTCAAACAACTGCATTTGTTTTCTATAACTTTATTTGAAAGTCACAATTTGAACTGGGTCATCTATCGGAAATAAATAATATTATTTTATTAAAGAAGATGTGAGTGAGGTACATGTGGTAGCATTTTAAAATCTCTATGAAATAGACCATTTTGTGATTAAACTTGTCTGCTCGGCTTAGTGTATTATTTTTTTAGTAGGAGTAGTCAAAGTTAAGTAATTTTATATGGCATGGCATATGGTTGATACATTATACATATATAAATTTAAATGTTATTATTTTTTGTATGACTGGAGGACAAATATTATTGCTCATTACACAAATAAATGCTCCCAGCGGGACTCGACCCCGTGACCGCTGGCACGTCAAAGTTAGGTTAGGTTAGGTTAGGTTAGGTTAGTTGAATATATGTGAAAATATGAATTAATTTTGGACGTGGTTGAAACTTTGATAATATTAAAAGGAGTAACCGTCACTGACCTAAAATAAAACATCCCTTAATTATTAATTCTCCAGCGCACAACTTCTAAACTCAAAAGTACCTCTAGTCTCTAATAGAGGTCTTCGGGACCAAATATTTTTTTAATTTATTAATTATTAATAAGCAAAAGTGTAGTTTTACACTATTATGCCCTAACTGGTGACGGAAACGGCAGTGGTAGCTCAGTGGTAACTTGCTTGGGAAACCGAGTGAAGCGAATTCCAATCCTTTTGAATTTCTGATATTTTAATGTGTGAATCATTTTTAACTTGCCTTACGGTGAAGTGAGGAAAACTGCATGTCTGAAATAATTTAGCAAGTTTTCAAACTAGGTAGAGTAGTGGAATGTTAACCACCGGCGCCGAATACAAACTCAATAATAAGCTACCGTCCACTTCCATTACAAAAATATTCTGTATATATAAACAAGAAAACTTTATCTTGATTCTTGTTATTTTAAAAATTTAGACTAATTTCAGAGGAATCCCGCATTACGCGTGGTACTAAAATATAACATCTTATTTCTTATTTACACGTAATCTTCGTTGAATTGCAAAACTCTTCGTAACTTAAAAAATAACCTTGTTTAACCAAAGGGAGAAAAGCCGAAATCTAAATATTTAATATTTCCAGTTTCATGCTTTTGCTGTAAAAGTGCTTACACCAATATACATTATACGCATTACATTAGGTAACTGTTCTATTGTACGAATCGGAGAATCTCTGAAAATCGTGTTTTTACATGAAGAATTTTTTCATATAATTTTCCTATAACTAAACATCAAACGTGGCCGAAATACAGTAACTTCTGCCCTATCAAAATAACATGGATATACTACCCTAAATATTTTTTGTTACCCATTTAAACGAACAAAACCGCGGGCAAATGTTTGTAAATTTTATATTTCATATATGTCTATGATGTACCTGAGCCGAGAGCGGAGAGTGAGGGAGATAGCAACAACACGAATATTCTGGCAACACTGCCGCGAGTCGCCGACGCGGACGCGCATTCATCTTTCATCACTCTAAAGTCAAACTACTAACTTCAATATTGATTGTCATAACTTAAAGTTTAACTTTAAAGTAACCTATAAAGCCATCAGCCATATTGTAACGCATTGTTCAAATATAGTGTTTTAAAACAATCATCTGTTTTATTCTAAAGGTCTTGCTTGTCAAACTACGCAGTAAAAACAAACACTATGTATACGTAAAACAATTGTAAGTTAAAGTAAATAAGGCCAAGGTTACACGATAATGTACATCCAGCAACATGCCCAAGTTCTAAATAATGTAGAGCTGTTGCTGAAAATGTCTGAAAATTAAATGTACTCTGAATTCAATTCTCTACGAATAATTTTAAGGTAGGTTTTAAGTCAGCACATTATAAAGACATTAAGGATCTTACGTGACAAGGGACTGCATTTTGTATGAGACTGCAGATGTAAAGACAAACGTGACATCCATTTACTTTGAAACTCTTGTTAATTAACATAATTAGTCGGCCATTAATTTGTATCTTATATTCAAATATAATCAAAGTTAAATTTTGGGTAATTAACTCATTATAACTATTTCAATATGTAATTTATCATATAATAATTAGTTTTAGTGACGTAGACAAAGTTTCTCTCACTATCGTGTGAATTACGGAATATCCTAAACTACTAAGTTAGTACACGAAATTATTAGCGATGATACATTTACGAAGTAAGTATCCTTTCAGTTTTTTTAAATGAGAGTTTCGTAGTAGTAGTGTTAATAAATAAGTACTAGTATTAATAAATAAGTACTAGTTAGTACATATTAATAAATAATGTTACAAGCATGGTCAAGTAGCTGGTGTGGACCTATCGGGTTTTCTTATGGCCCTTTTTACATGACCTTTGTAAGAGTGTAGGTATGTGTAAACTATAAACTATACATAATTATAAAATATGGTAATTAAAAATCCACCTTCATACAGGTAAACCTATGAACTATAATTTGTTTTAATTATGTAAGAAAAATTGAGGATTTTGTGTTTAGTTATTACTGATTCATCATTTTCAGCCTGCTTTCGTCCACTGCTGGACATAGGCCTCTCCTATGGCACGCCACTGAGCTCGATCTTCAGCTCTACGCATCCAACCGCTACCAGCCACTTTACGAATGTCGTCGCTCCACCTAGCTGGAGGACGTCCTACGCTACGTTTGCCGAGTCGTGGTCTCCACTCTAGAACCCTTTTACTCCACCGGTTATCGGTTCTGCGACAAACGTGACCAGCCCACTGCCACTTCAGCTTGCTAATTCTTTGGGCTATGTCGATGACTTACTGATTAATTGAATGCTTTTAATATCCGGCAAGACAGCCGTACCTCAGTGGTAACGCGGTCGTTCGTATAACCGAGTGATGCGGGTTCAAATGCTGATTTCGCACCTCTGATATTTCTATGTGCGATTCATTATATGATTACCACTCTTCTTACGGCGAAACAAAACATTGTGAGAGAACCTAGCTAGTTTTCGAACAATGTCCTGAAGAACGTTTTAACCTCTGATTATAAAATTATAGCTTTCACAGAAACTTGGTTGAACTCAACAATTTCTAGCAGTGAGTTGTTCGATTCACGCTATATTGTATACAGAAAGGATCGTTTTTGTTCTGAAAACTCAAAGAAAGACGGAGGTGGTATATTAGTTGCGGTATCACGAGGCATTTCTTCCTGCCGTGTTAGTGATTGGGAAACTGAGGGTGAAAATATGTGGATAACACTAGACCTTGCTATCAATGAATGTGTTAAAAAAATTGGTCTCTGTATTGTTTATCTTCCTCCTCCCGTAAACGTAGAAAATGTCACACGGTTTTTCGATAAAGTAGATTATGTTACAAACCAAATTGAGGATATAATAGTGATCGGAGATTTCAACATGGGTTTTATTGAATGGAACATAGAAAAAAACTGCACTTTTATGAATCCATCAAACTATAATAATGCGCTAGGGTTCTCATTAATTGATTTTTTGTCGATTAACAGCATGCATCAATATAATAGAATTAAAAATTGTGATAACAAACTTTTAGATCTAGTAATAAGTAATATAGATAAAACGATAGTATCTAAGCCTCTTGACCTACTGAGTAAACTGGATTTGTATCATCCTAATTTATTAATAACTGTCTCGTTCCCATATTTTTCATATTTGCGACCAAAAACTTGCTCAACTTACAATTTCACTAAAGCTAATTATATTGAAATTATTAATGAACTAAACAATGTCAACTGGGATCGAATTTTTTTTGAAAGTAGTGATGTGAACGCTATGGTTGAGTTATTGTACAGTAATTTGTATAAAATAATAGAGCGATTAGTACCTAAGCGTAAACCAACTAATACGAAATACCCTGCCTGGTTTAATAGAAATCTTATTAATTTGCTTAGAGATAAAGAGAGACTGCGCGTTAGATATCGTAAATACGGTAATCCTAGAGATAAACTCGAATTTCAAATTTTACGTAACCGATGCCATAAACTATTTGACGTATCTTATACTAACTATAAAAAAAATCTCGAAAGTAATATTGTTAGGAACCCAAACTCGTTTTGGAACTACCATAAGAAAAAAAAGAGATACAAAATCACTGTTACCTGCATCTATGTCGCTAGACAATGTCAAAACCAATTCTGGAAAAGAAATTGCCAACCTTTTTGCTCATCATTTTTCCTCCGTTTATTTGGACAAAACAAACCAAAGAAACAGCATCAATGATGATCTGAATACCGATGCAAATCTTTTGTCGATTTCGAAATTAGAATTTCGAGAAATTGACGTTCTAAGAAAAATAAAATCCTTGAATATTCAAAAAGGTGCTGGTCCTGACGGTCTTCCCCCCCTATTTATTAAAAGATGCGGCTCTGCCTTAGCTTTTCCATTGACTTTAATATTTAACTATTCTTTAAACAACGGTGTTTTCCCAGAGGAATGGAAAAAGGCTCGAATTGTACCAATTCATAAGAAAGGCGATCGTGCGGACATTAAAAACTATAGGCCAATATCAATTTTATCGTGTTTCTCTAAGCTTTTTGAGAGCCTTGTGTGTTCTACACTAAGTAAACATTTTGAGAACTTACTTACCAACTCTCAACATGGCTTTAGAAATGGGCTATCAGTGCAGACTAACTTAACTATTTTTACATCGGATCTTGCATTAGCGGTGGATAAGGGTGATGAAATTGATGCTATATACACAGATTTTAGCAGCGCGTTTGATAAAGTAAGCCATCCCATACTCCTGAGAAAACTTCGTCAATATGGCCTAAATGTATACTTGGTTAATTGGATTAAATCTTATCTAACAAAAAGACCACTTACTGTTAACGCTGCCGGTTTCGAATCGGAGGTATATATAGCCAAAAGTGGAGTGCCCCAGGGCTCACATCTTGGACCTATCTTATTCCTTATTTTTATTAACGATATTACCAAAACCATAAAACATTGTAAATGTTCGCTATTTGCCGATGATCTTAAAATATATAAAACAGTAAAAAATCAAAGAGACGTAGAATTTATTCAACACGATCTGAATAATATCAATGAATGGTGTTATCTCAATCATATGACTCTAAATGTAAGTAAATGTTTTTACATAAAATTCACCCGAAAAAAAAAGCCGCTTGTCTCTGGTTACTCAATAGGAAACTCACCAATACATGAAGTATTTGAAATCAGAGACTTAGGAGTCACTATAGACAATCGGTTAACTTTCGTAGCACACATTGATAGAATGGTTACTAAGGCCGCTCAAAACTTAGGATTTCTCAGGCGAAATGCACACGGATTTTCCAGATGATCCAAAATAGTCCTTTACAATGCCCTGGTTCGCAGCTCTCTCGAGTATGCTAGTGTCATTTGGAATCCCCTGTATAACGTACACTCCCAACGAATCGAAGGTATCCAGCGTGCTTTTACTAAATACCTTTCATTTCACGAGCCTAACTTTTCACACAGACAATTGTACAACGAGCGACTGATTAAGTTTAATATGATCTCTCTCCGTAACAGGCGCGAAATTCTTGAGCTAAGCTTTTTTTTCAACATTCTCAACAATAAAATAAAACAATCAGAGCTGCTTGAAAGAATATTGTTATCAGTCCCATCTAGAAACCCTAGAACATCGCGCATTTACAAATTGTTTGAAACTCCTCGTGTGAGAACTCAGGTTGGCAATCAAGCCCCCTTACTACGCATTTGTAACAAATATAATAATCTTCTTAAATCAATTCCGGACATAGATATCTTTTACAATTCCTTTCCAATATTTAAAAGAAAATTATTTAATTATTTTAGGATTCAAGATTAGTGTTATATTATAAATATTCTATTCAATGTGATTTAATGGTTAATTTTAATTATGACATGTTCTGTACTTATATTTAATTTTGACATTACTACTATTTTATTAACTTGTATTTTTTGGACATGTAAATGTACATTACCGTTTAAATAATAAGTGATATTTGATTATTAATTTGACTATACTTTTTAATCTTTTTGACAACCATAAACTACCTAGACGACTGTTGACTAATGCTGATTATTTAAATTGTATTTATTAATTAATTATACTTATCTTATGGAATTATTGATCTGAATGTATACCTTTGATTATGATAAGTGAATGCTATGTACACTTTTTAAGACTTACATATTTGACTGTTTCTTGTTTTTAATAATTAATGTTCATGAATGTATTAATATGTATGTTGTTTGTGTACTTTTATAAATAAATAAAATAAATAAAAAATAGTTTTCGAAAGACATGTGAAGTCAGCCAACCCACACTTGGACAGCTTGGTGGACTATGGCGTTATACTCCTCGTATTTGAAGGGAGGTCCGTGCTCAGCAATGGGATGTTGAAAAGGACTGTGTACATACATACTTAGTAAAATATTACCATTAAACTAATAACTTGTCTTGCCCATAGATCATGAAATTTTAAATAAGTAATAACTTTTCAGTTCATGGAGATCCCAAGTATATTTTTGGTTCAATGAACATAGTTTGCTAGCCGATAACCTTTTATAAGGATATTGAACCATTTATATAATAGATTGAATTATTTTAATATTAAATAAATTCAATTTCAAGACTCATATTTGAATAAACTTAACTTTCATGTTTTATTAAGCTTTATTGTTCGTAGCTTTTGCCTTTCAGCAAGTCTGCCCCGGTACTTAAAGTAATCGCTTACTTTTAGGATTTTACTTTATATTTTGGTTCTCGATCTTTCAAATGCTTCACATAAAACATTTATTTAATATGTAAAAGTATAATTTTGGGCAAAATATGAAATGATCGATTTCTATTAAATAACCAGCTTATATTTTTTATTATGGATACGATTGAAATAAAATCAATGTTAAATAATATGTGAAGCTCACCAAAATATTTCTGTGAAACGGCAGCCAAATGAGGTAAATCTTTTCTGAGATTGTTGTGCATAAGCGCACAGACAAGCAATCAAACAGACACAAATTCTAAAAATCACGGTGTAGAATTCTTTTGCGTTAAAAATGTCACTCATAATAGTTTTTCTGAAATATCTTTTGTGTACACACATCCGAACATATTTATTTATTATAATATTATGTATAATTGTAGTTATTAATGGTTGATTTTTATTTTATTATAGAACTTCCAGACGAGTAGATCAAAAATACAAGTATGAGAAAAGAATAAATATAAATGAAATACATACAGTACAACTCAAATCACGAATAGCCATCTTAAAATAAATATTTGTGGGTAAAACCATAGAATATAATAATATAAGAAAATATGTCACAAACAGCTTTACCGTAGCTGCCTACGAAACATAGCGCTACGTCTATATGCTACGATCTTCAGTCAAATAACGTTATATATTATATTATATTCTGTGGTTGTATGTACATTAGTAAACATAGTAACTCGTTAAAGTCATACGCATTCACATCCGCTAACACAGTTATGGATTTTAAACAAAATGTTATATAATAATAATTTTAAATCTTTCGTTATGTTAGCAGTAGTTTGGGGTTAAACCTCGGGTGAATCTCTTATAAGTCAGCAATTACTCTATACATTTTCAGCTAAAAGTTATAATGATACTAAGCACTTAGCAGTGTTTAGAATACACAATACGCCTAAGTTCTTACTAGTTGTGTCGAGCAGTCGTCCCACCGAAGCATGAGAGTGCTAGGAATAGAGAGTGCACTTGTGTCTGCGCGTACACTTGTGCACTATAATCTCTCCTGCGTAGTTGACTAGTCTCAACTCTCAGTGAGATTGGCCACCATGGCCGGAATCGGTCGGGGAAAATTATGAATACACACTTTTTCTTCTTCACATAATTCTTGAACACTTCACAAACCATACTAACTAAAGATGAAAAGTTACTTTGTTTGAAATCTACTAAACTCTGGAACTCCGATTAAAAAAATATTAAACTTATGTATAAAAATATGATAATGTACATACATTTTGTTTTTTCAATAATTCGTCGCCACGCCAGAGCAAATCACCGAATCTGCGGTGTGGAATATTTAAAAGATATTTTTCAGTATTTGACCTTTTGCCATATTACTGTCTAAAAAAAATTGCGTCTGGCGAATTTGTTGCAAGCTCATTTTTTATTCATATAGCTATTGTTATACTTCTACTATTTAACAAAATTATTTAATGAAGTCAATTATTATTGAGCTGTGCGTTATTAACTTAAATTTCGAGACATGGACATGTTAGATAAGATAGTCGGAAATTGTTATGTATCGATTATAGAGAAAATCACTTTCTTGAAATGTACATAAATATAATAAATTATACATAATAAATACAAGATTATAAGATTACTTTGGTAATGAAAATTCTATTTGTGAATTTCACGTTAAACATTTTAGATTTTTCCTTTATATTTATTTGAATAAATTGGATTGGTAGACAGAATTTATGTTTTATTGAGATTATTCAATAACTCGTCGTATCTTCATAAAACAAATATTAGATGCTTAATATACAATTTTGTACTTTATAAACTCACTAATATAGTTATTTTGTTATATTTCAAGAAAAATAAACAAAAGGTTTAGCTTTTAAATCGGTGTTAAAACATTTCGCTTTACCATTGCTCTTGAACCAATTTATTTGCTCTGTTAAGTGAATATTTAAGAGAAATTTAATTATAATATGAAGATTTAATACAACAATAATTATGTTTGTGTATTCCCCATATTATGTTATTATCAATGATTAAAACCGTAATATGAATTACATGTTACTTGCGTCATATAAGTACTCGTCTATCAATTTTATCTTATTTGGATTCATTTGTTATTGAAAATTGATATTTTAAAGTAAAAATGCAGAATGATCATTTAGATAGATAGATTTTTTTATTAAAGTAGACTATGAAAACTATATCATAACTAATTTCTATAATCTAGAGATGTGTCACGATCATAGAGATGTGATATTTTTCGGTGTAAAAAGATTATATTCCGATAATAAGCTGTCACCATATCAAATTTCATCAAAATTGGACCGTTAAGTTTCTCGTGCGACAGACACACGAAAATTCTAAAAAATATCATCATCAGCCCTTTTTAACGTCCCACTGCTGGGCACGGGCCTCCCTCAGTATGAGGGGGTCAGGACATAGTCCACCGCGCTGGCCTAGTGCGAGTTGGCGAACTTCACATGCCTTTCGAAAACTTGTTAGGTTTTCTCAGACATGCAGGTTTCCTCACGATGTTTTCCTTCACCGTAAGACAAGTGGTAATCAAGATATAAATGATACGCACATGAAAATATCAGCGGTGCGAGACCCGGATTTGAACTCGCATCACTCGGTTATCCAAGCGACGCGTTACCGCTGGGCTACCACTGTAAAGTGCTAAGTGCTAAAAAGTATACAATGGGCATATTAATAATAAAGTCTTTTTCACTAACATTTTCAACACGTTATTAAATGTAACACACATATTATTTACCTTATACAAAAACCTTTAATGGATTTAAAAAATTCATTTATCCTGTTAGACAGACAGGATTAGACGAAATTTTATTTCTTATCTAAAACTAGCCTTTCCCTTTCTAAAGGCTGGAAACCAAATACGTCCCGTTTTTGCAACATTTTTCATGGATGCTCCGCTCCTATTGGTTGTAGCGTGATGTTATAAAGACCATAGCTTTCCTCGATAAACGGACTATCCAACACAAAAAGAATTTTTCAGGTCGGATAGGTCGTTCCTGAGATTAGCGCGTTTAACCGAACAAACAAACAAACTTTATAATATTAGTATACTAAAATATAAAATACTAGTGGAACCCGCGGCTTCGCTCGCGCTAAATCTAGGGACTAACCCGAGCGAAGTGGGGGTGAGTCGCTTGTTTAAGATAAACATTTCCATCATACATTACATATGTGTAACTCTAGCGGTTTTGGCAGCGCACGCCGGAATAGCTCGCAGGTGGTAGATTTTTTACTACTTACTTGACACTTATCGTCATATTTTGGACAATTCACGCAATATCTTCATAAATTGTAGCCTATGTGTTATTCTGATGTATAAGCTATATTATTGTAAAGTTTCATTAAAATCCATTCAGTAGTTTTTACGTGAAAGAGTAACAAACATCCATACATCCATACTTACAAACTTTCGCGTTTATAATATTAGTATGGATTATAAAAACGCCGTATGATATTAGAAAAGCAAAAAAATATGAACTTTGACTTCCAGCTTAACTCAGCGAGATTTGTTTAACACTTCAAATATCTCGACGAATACTGAAAGGGCGAGGATAAAAAGTTTTCGTTTACTCCATTATCTTGGTGTTCGACATGTTTTTAATGGAAAAGCTTAGATCTAAATACAATACAATTTTGTTTGGAATCACGTGAAAATTGGTTGGTAAGCGTTTTATCTCCAATGTGACACTTGTAAGTAAGTGCTTTTGGTTAAGCTATTTTATTATTTACATTAGTTGAAATGTTTTTATCGTATCGCATGAACTCTTATTTTACTTGTTTTGAGATTAAATTTGACGTAAAGTGAACTTTAAATGGCTTCTAATATTCGTTTCGATAAGATAGAATTAGTTAAAGTTATATGTTTACTAGAAATAACTTTCTTGGGTGGTTTTTAATTGTTTCTAGCCCCACATAACCTGTTCCCTTCAGGTTATGTGGGGATGTGGTTGCATCCGGCGTAGTTCAATGCGAATTCCATTATCTGATTATTGTAATTTCGTTAAGAAACTTAGAAAAATAAGTTACTAAAATTTTTAATAATTTGATACGAGTATTTTGCTGTTTCATTACTTTTAATGAGCATTAATTATTTACTATTTATATACATTTAAGTTATGTTTTATATCAACTAACACTCGGAATTAAGCAAAAGACGTAAGAAACTTCGTTCCGACCGCTTCTATAATTTTTTTCCCTTAACTTATTACTTGATCTGGTTCTCTCAGTCTAACTACTTGGAAAGACTTTAATTAAAGTTAAAAGATAAGCTAATTACATGAAATAATTACAATAAAAAGGTAAATGGGTTGTGGTTTGAAGTAAATGGATTCTTCTGAATTGGCTGGAAATACGAGTATTTCAGTCGATTTTGTATTTTGGTTTCATTTAATAAGCGCTATTAAGCAACAATTCAGTGTAATGATTATACTGAGTGCGGGATGAGAGTTTATTACAAAAGTAGACTACGATATGGAGTTACATACATGGCACTGTTACATAGTAAAATGAATGACAAAGTACGGCAACTTCGGCCCAATCCGCGATATAATTACCTGTCATAGTTACCATAGTTGCCTGTCACAGGGTTGTCACTGTAGCTAAATTTTAATTCAGTGCTCAGAAATTGGCATTGGGCCGGGAAGTGTGTTATTAAAAAATATTTATAATTTATATATATTTAAGAATGTAAAACATTTTGTTTCTACATGCTTATGATTATTTTTATTAGGCCTATAGTTAGGTACTTGCTTAACTGATATATCAGTAGAAAATAGTATTAAAAATGTTTCTTGCTTTTAAAAAACATAAATATGCTATTAATAATAACAATAAAAAAATGAAAAGTATAATATTATGTATATTAATAAAATCATATCACATCCTATTAAAATAATAAACTAATACAACAAAAATAAAAGTACCTACATAAGTATTTCATCATCAAGTATATTTTATTTTATTTATTTATTTATTTTTCATATAGTAAAAAGCCGAGACGCGCGAAACTTGGGCGCGGCGTTAGCCTTGACTGGCGCACTGATAAACGGTTCGAGATATTGTTTGAGTGTGCTTGCGGCAACGTAAAGATACTATGAGGCACACATACAAGCCGCGCGCGGTGCGTTTGTATGAAGTTGCCCTACTTTGTCTCTTTTTACTATGTTAGGTGGTGTTACGTACAAATCTATACATATAAATAAAATTGAAGTGGCTGTTTTTCATTTCAAATTAACAGCTTTTCATTAAATGCATACGTGAAAGTATATATGATACTAGAAACTAAAAACTATTTTTTAAATTTTTGTCTGTCTGTTTGTTCCGGCTAATCTCTGAAACGACTGGTCTGATTTTAATGGAACTTTCACTCGCAGATAGCTAATGTCATAAGGCGTAACTTAGGCTACTTTACTTACTGACTTCAAAAAAGGAGGAAGTAGAAAATTTTAACTAGCGGAACCCCTGGCTTTTCTTACGCTAAAAATAGAGACGAAACGAGCGAAACGACGGTGGGTCGTTAGTCTAGACATAAAATTCTAATTCAGTCGTATCATTAATAATAATTATGTACAATAAATACTTTTTTAACATATTCTTTATTATCTATAAAAACAACGAATCTATAGCTTTTAGACTTTTGTCTGTCTGTATGAGACACCATGTAGAAAAAACCAAAAGGACAGATTTTGATTGAATTGATTGATGATTGAATTTCAATATAAATAAATATAAATTAGATAGGTGCTTTCCATCAATATATATGACCAGCATTTCCCGCGGCTTCGCACGCGTTCTAAAGACCGGAAACCAAAGGAGTCGCGCGTACCTCGCAGAACTAACGCCCGCCCTTCCCGTTTTTGCAACATTTTTCATTGATGCTCAGCCTCAGCCCATAGGTTCCTCGATAAACGAACTATCCAACACAAAAATAATTTTTCAATACCGACCAGTAGTTTCTGAAATTAGCGCGTTTAACCAAACAAACAAACAAACTCTTTAGCTTTATAATATTAGTATAGATTGTTTGCCAGTGATCCAGTGCGGTAAAATATCTTATATTTGAGAGGTCTATGATAACCATTTAAATGGATAATAAATGAAAAAGGAATCAAGAAACGCCCACAAGCTGAGCGTAGTAGGTAAGTAAAACATTGAAGCGTATTCAAAAGTACAAATAAAACTAGTGCTCATCTTGAAGTAAACACGCCAGCTATTTAATCAGACAGCGGAAAGCAGTCTAAAGATTTTCTATATATTACTGAACGTGAAGGTATTTTGAATGCAACTATGGTGCTATTTAGAGTGGAAACGAAGAATTTAATGACTTATAGGAAGAATGTTTTTTTAAATTTGAGTAGTTTAACTTAAGTAGGAAAATGTTAACTATAATAAAATTAAAAATTTAAATGGAGATGATTTAAAGGAAGTCCCTGGTTCAGTAAAAACTTGCAAAGAAAAGTAATAGTCCTACAATCATCATCAGATTCAATACTTAATATGCAAGAATCGATCGATAAATAAGAATATGTGTTCGATAAAACTATGGTTAAAATTATGTTCTCTTTTTATTTTGTAACGAATTTCGATTTATGTACAATTTCAAACGAGCACTGAGTATATATGAGGTGAGCGGAGCCGCGAGAAAACGCTTGCATTAACATATTTGAACTTGAAGCTTACGCACAAAATTGTACTTTATATATTATATTTATTATATTTCGATTTTTCATAAACGAAATATAAAAAGTATACACTCTTATATGTTTCTTATATCATTTCTCATATCTTAAAGCCTTTTTTCCGAATAAGTATGCACAATGTGTTGAGAAAGCTACAATTTCAATGCAAATGGCTTAGGAGCATGCCGAATCTGTTCTCTATCTTAGCCTTCAAACCTTATAAAACTTTTTGCCAACTTTCCGCCTTAACCCATTGAGGGAAAATTTTAGCGTGATCATCTTGAATAATTTGGAAAATTACTTTTAAGAAATAGCTATCTTAATGATTTTGTAATGATTTCTTATTATACGACAAAGCCATGTTTTAGAAGAAACCTGTTTTTAAAGGTTTTCTTTATATTTTGGGTGTAACTTTAATGGTAAACCCGCTTTGTTACTAAATGAATTTGGTATACGGTCTATGTAATGTGATTTTATGACTTTAAGATTCGAATATTTTACATTTTCAATTTCTTTTGAATGCTCATAGCATTTATAGAAAAAAAAAACAAAAATCTGTCTTGTCTGCGCTCTCACAGACAGTGTCAATTTGTAGTCTAATCAGAGTTTGGTGATATAAATAAAAAAAGAGGGTAAAAACAAAATTTTGTTTAAATGTGACGACTCGGTTGCTAGTGACCCTGCTTTCTGCGCCAGCGGTCGCGGGTTCGAGTTACGCTGGGGGCATTCATTTGTTACGCACGAGTTTGTTCTCCAGTCATGGTTGTTTATATTAATAATATGTATATATTTAAAATTTATATAATATGTTGTATGTCAACTATCTGGTATCCGTAACACAAGCATAGTGGCTTACCTCGGAACTGGTTGGCGCTGTTGTAATAATGTCCCAACATATTTATTTATTTATATACATACTTAAGATTATATTTGCTGTCACTGCGTATTTTTTGTAATAAAAACTATGAGCCTTCAGTCCATAAGTTTATGATACCCGCAGATTCCATCACTGTGATAAAGTCGAAGCTGTAAATGCCAACATTAATGAGCAAATTGTTAGCACTTCCAACATGTTACTTCGCTTACAAGTTTAGATTATAACATTCCATATTTCCAACCCTTGACAGTACATACTACTTAAACGTGCCTTCAAAATCACTTGGGAGTTTAAGTTTTCTTGCGGCAGAGTTTTTTAAAGATCTCTATGAGATCATCGTAAACTAATAGTAAAAAAATCTTAAAATTGGTACGACATTGTACATTAAAGATATACTAGGTAGTTAAATTATACTATATAATAACTGCCTCGGTGGTGTAGTGGCTAGCATATACTGTCATACATCGTGAGGTCCTGGGTTCAAGTCCCGGGTCGGGCCAAGTTTAGTTATCTCGAGTCTTTCTGTTTAGTAAGACTAATTTAGCCCGGAGTTGGGAAGTTGGTGGTGTTTCACCCCCGAGCCTCGGAGAGCACGTAAAGCCGTAATAACGTATTTTTTGTAATCGATTCTCGATTAATGTTCGTAATCTAACGTAGAGCAGTAAAATAATAAACGTCCTCGAAGCGAAGATATTATATATAATTGAAATATGTATTTAAACTTTTAGTAGGATAACTTTGTAATAGTAATAGAAATTAACCTACATTTAAAGGCCAACGTCCTAGGAAAACAATATTCACCTCGTCTGAGATTCGAACTCGAGTCATAAGACTATTAGGGCATTAAGTACGTAAGTAGTTACTAACATTCGTGTCAATTTGGAAATAAATTAAATATTAACGAATTAATTAAGTAAATCGGTGTCTTATAGTTTAAATATTTATACGCTAGGCTTTCATTGAAAAGGTTAGTAGGTAGAATATGGATGGGGGCATCTAAGATCGAGATATATCGCGTCCTTTAGGAGGCATCATCAAGCAATGGACAGCGATAAACTGAAAAAAGTTGTGTCTTATAAAGCAAAAACAAATAAAACGAGTTTGTTTTCGAATATGAAATTGAAATTCTAAACCATATCCCATTCTGCGCAATGCGCTTTGGAGATATATAAATTACACTAATTGAATTACACATATTACATACAAATCTATAACATATCATCATTAAATTAGTTTAACGACCGTCCTAACATTGCGGCTAGAATAATAATTATTGTAATGGCCACACTGTCGACCCGGATATAGAATTTTTCGAACATTTTGCCTTCAAAGAAAGCCTGTCGATATTTTCTATTTAGTTTATATATATGGTTATAGTTCAATCAAACAAACAAACAAACAAACTCTTCAGCTTTATAATATTATTTTTTCGAACATTTTGCCTTCAAAGAAAGCCTGTCGATATTTTCAATTTAGTGTATATATATGGTTATAGTTAACCAAACAAACAAACTCTTCAGCTTTATAATATTAGTATAGATCAATAACATTGTCCAGGCACAGGCTACAGATTCGAATATTATTATGTAATTTTTTGTCATTATTCCAAAGTAAAATGATTGAGTTTTAAATGAAAGCGCGTTAAACAACGTTAAGCTTCAAGTTTTAACTAGAAAGATGAGAGCTAAAAAGCGGATTCCGTTAAAAATTCAGATCAAATCATTATTTTTTATTGTTATTTGTAAGTACCAACCACTTTAACATTTATTTTTAAACCAACTGCAGTGGAATGGTACTAGTTTGCTTCTATTTTTAACTAGCATTATTGCCCTCCCTCATACTACTTCTTACAATAAAGTTTTTAAAATTTTTCTTGCGCTTTTCAACACTACATTTACCATTATAAAACACCGCTAAATTTCCCGCGGCGACCGTTAACGCTTATTTAAAGAAAGATTATATGCATGCCGAGTTTCTATTTTCTTTCTAAAATATTACTTACTCATATTTTTCCTTATTTCACAAACAGTATGTAACAAAGAATCTTTCATGCATATTTACGAAAAACATAGTAAGAGTCGAATATAAATTAAAAATCGAATAGAATTAACTAATGTTATGAGAAGTTAGGTTAGCTAAGGCTTTTTTTTTTTTATGGTAAAAAGGGGGCAAACGGGCAGGAGGCTCACCTGATGGAAAGTGATCACCTCCGCCCATGGACATCTGCAAGCCAGGCTTGCAGATGCGTTGCCGGCCTTTCAGGAAAGGGAGGGATTGAGGAGGGAGGGAAGTGGGAGGGAGGGGGGAACGAAGGCGGAGGATGAAGGGAAGAGGGAGGGGGAAAGGAGAGTGGGCCTCCCGGACTCTCACTCACCGGACGAAACGCGACAGCATAGCTGCCACTTCACGCCGGTCTTCTGTGAGAGAGTGGTACTAATGAACTATACGGGGCGTGCCGGCCCATTCGGTTGCTACCCGAAGGTAACAAGCATGGTACTACCACTTTTTAAATTACTACTTCTTTTAT
This sequence comes from Boloria selene, assembly GCA_905231865.2. Lineage (NCBI taxonomy): Eukaryota > Metazoa > Arthropoda > Insecta > Lepidoptera > Nymphalidae > Boloria > Boloria selene. The sequence goes on from HG993149.1 coordinate 3,045,937, forward strand.
TTTAGGGAAAGAAAATGGTAAAAAATTAAAAACCCTCTTACCTACCTAGAAATTCATAATCAACCTTAAATGATATTGTATGGAATATGGATTTAATCTAAGTTGCAATTAATAAATACACATATTTACAGCGCACGCCCTAAAGAATATGACAAGAAGCAAAATATTTTACAAAATATTTGAACACTTCAAATATGACCTCTGGTACTCTATCTGACTACTCGTAGCATATAAAAGTATAAGTCTATAGAAGTTTAGAGCCTTTGAATAGAAAAAATAAAACTAGTTTTTTTATTTTGCAAGAAGAAAAATGAAGGTAGTGCCTGGCAAATTCTATAGGGACATATCCTGAATATGACTATGTTTGTTTTTATCTATAGAAAATGATTAAAAAAATTCTCTTGTTCCCTTAAATATTACTTTTGAATGAAAACATGAATGTTCTGATTTTAAGGCGTAAATTATTCTCATTAAAATGTACCTACATTGTTGTACGATATTTATGGTAGTAATCTGTATATCTTTTGTTACAGAAAACAACACGCAGTTGGATTGAAAGCACGTTTCAGAAGCGAGATTGTAAATGCTTCGTTCCCAGCGCCAAGGATGAGCATGTGTAAGTAACCTTTTTGACCCATTCTTATCCTTATTGTATTCCGATGATCCGATATAATACGAAACGTTTATTATTAACTAGCGATCTACCGTAGCTTTGCTCGAGTTCCTCACTAGCGTTAAATTGTATGGAAACAAATAGGCGTTATTGATTATTTTTAGGTCAGAAACTTTTATAATATAAGGAATAATAGATATTTTATGTACAAAATAATACTAATTATTATTATTTAATTAGTTAGGTAATTAATATATCCCTGAAAACTTGTACTAAAGGTTATTCTTTTTCTTGAGCAAACAATAAAAATCCAGCCAAAATTATCTCGTCTTAAAGATAATATAATATTCCAGAGATCATAAAATGAATGTTGAATGAATATGTAATATGAAGAGTAATAGCAACCCCCCTCGTACTGAGGGAGGCCCGTGCCCAGCGGTGGGACGTCAAAAAGGGCTGATGATGATGATGATGAATAGCAACCCAATATTTTAACTTATTATGCCTACCTTTTTTGTGCAACTATCTATCCTACTTATATTATAAAGAGGTAATTAAATTTAATTATATATTTGTATGAACGTGATTTTATCAGGAACTACTAATCTGATCTAAAAAATACTTTCTGCATTAGATAGCCCCTTTATTAAAGAAGGCTATATAATATAAAGACTTTAGATGTATTCCATACGGATCGTTAATATTAGACATTAATAGAGTGATTATAATTAAGCGGGTATTAAGCGATATTAACTTGTCCTCGATCTCAACCCTCAGCTCAAATGTCAGCCGAAAGTTCAACATTAAAAGGTTACTTTCACATGATTGACACACGCGGCCAGCAATGAATTAATACAGTGTCAACAAATAGAAAATACCCCAATTTATTCGTTTTATGATAATTTTCGCCGTGACTTAGTTATGATTTAGTTTGTAAGCTACTCACGATGGAGGTGATTTCAGTGAGATCCCTTGAGCTTTTGTAGCGTGAAAAAGTAATATTAGGATCAAAGAATGATGAATATACACAGGGTATTATAATATTTATGACTCTTTAATATACCACATTTTTTCTTCTACGAGTAGATACACGTTAAAAATCTCACTGTTATTGTCGTGTACACATTTAATTTTTTGTGGTATTGGACTTTATACAAAGACAGTTCAACTTTTCCCAACTTTGGCCAACTTTTCCTCTCAATTAGTATATTGATATTAGTGACTCAGAGCGGATTCCGCTAGTGTATTATACATATAAACCTTTCTTTTAAATCACTCTATCTATTAAAAAAACCGCATCAAAATCCGTTGCGTAGTTTTAAAGATCTAAGCATACATAAGGACAGACATACAGACTTTGTTTTATACTATGTAGTGAATTGTTACTATATGTATTATTAACTGAAAGCTTATTAACTGATATCATTTCACGTTATTTATATAAATTATTCAATCAGTTAACGATACAATCGACTTTTACGACTAATCAGCGCCACCATAAAGTATTGATACAAAATACATCACACACGCCATCGTGCACTTCTAAAGCTGTTAACTACCAAACGTACTATCAATAGCATTAAGCACTAATTAATATACAGCAAAGTTTGTTATTGGGGGAGACAATATTGAAATTTCTAACTACTTGTCACCCACTTCCTTGTCAAGCTTAACATTTAGTTTCCCTTGTTACTCCCCGGTGTTACGAGGGTAAATAGAAAGCTCGAGTCTAGGGGAATGCTTGTCCCAGGTAAGTATTGGTTGGTATTGAATAGATGTTATTCTCATGATATATTGTCATAATATTTACATATATATTTTGATTATCAGATATGATGTTATTTGATACTTGGATATTTTAGATATTTTTCGGTTTTAAAAGACTAAACTTGTTCATTAGATAAAATAAAATTGTATATGTTGCAGTTAAAACCCGTTTTTAGTTAGAACGCGTTTTACCTAGTTAGAATTAGTTTTTACTAAATGCCTTCGTTAAAACTAGAAATAGCTAGTCAAAACTAGAATTTACCACTGATGTATTTGATTTTCAGATAAAACTAGTTGTCACTCCGAGCTTTAGTTAAAACTAGCACTAGAGAAACTAATTTGGAATTGAAAACAAGATATAGTTTTAAAAATATTTATTAAAAAGATCTTTGTGTCCTAACACAGAGTAATTTTTTTTTTTTTTTTATGGTAAAAAGGGGGCAAACGGGCAGGAGGCTCACCTGATGGGAAGTGATCACCTCCGCCCATGGACATCTGCAAGCCAGGCTTGCAGATGCGTTGCCGGCCTTTCAGGAAAGGGAGGGATGGAGGAGGGAGGGAAGTGGGAGGGAGGGGGGAACGAAGGCGGAAGATGAAGGGAAGAGGGAGGGGGGAAGGAGAGTGGGCCTCCCGGACTCTCACTCACCGGACGAAACGCGACAGCATAGCTGCCACTTCACGCCGGTCTTCTGTGAGAGAGTGGTACTAATGAACTATACGGGGCGTGCCGGCCCATTCGGTTGCTACCCGAAGGTAACAAGCATGGCACTACCACTAAAAAAAACCTAATTTGGTTGTAATAGATTGTTGTAGAGCTATTTTAATATAGGTGCTGTTGCTGGGCCCCCATTCAATGTAAGGATGATCGAGTTACTTATTGTTTTTAAAAAATCAAATCTGAAATTTTTAGGTAGGATGTAGGAAGTAAATCAAATACACTTCGCTCATAAATAAAAATCTTAACAAGTTCCAATAGTATCCAAAATATTCCCTGGACTAAATTTCATACCAGATTGATTTTTAGCTTGTTCATATTCAGTCCTTATAAAACACTTTTTGCCTTAAAAATGGGTAATATTTCGTTGCCCGAAACCATTTTTCTAAAGGAAATGTTTTATTAAATAAAGATGTAGTGCGCACGATATTCTCATGGGAGTGTTAGAAAATTTCCTCGAACGGCCAAATAAATGCGTATCGATTGTCAAAACTTCTATTTGGACGACATTTTTTCTGTAATATTTTTGACCTCATCACTTAAAAGCTAGTAAGATGTTTCTAATGTTATCAATCCTTTTAATACAAAATATTAAATACTACTAATGCTGCAATCGTAAAAGTATTGGTTTAGAAATGTGAAGGCCCTGTAGGGAACTTTGAAATTCCAATTTTCTATTTTAAAAAGAGCGAAGAGCCGGTGAGGGAGTTAGGGGTTTAATTTGGAATGGTATACGGCTGTGAAATTTAGTGCTTCATATCCTAATAATGAAATCTCCGCGACTGCCCCTGCGGTGCAGTGGTTAGCATGAACTGTTGCTTATCCGGAGGTCCTTGGTTTGAGTCGCAGGGCAAGTTTAGTTTTAGAATAGTTCTTTTAAGAAAATTACAGTAAAATGTTGGAATTGGAAATTTGGCGGTGTTTCCCTCCCTGTGCCTCAAAGAGAGTGCCTAATGTCTCACCAGTCGGGTTGAAATCTACAGAAATTTCGGTATAACAGGAACTGTACTTGTTACTTGTACTTGTTACTTTAGTGTACTTATGTCTGCGCGTACATATTCTGCCTATATATAATATATTCTGCGCAGTTGGTCAATCTAAGCAGGAATGGTAGCCATGGCCGAAGTTGGTCGGGACATCAAAATCTATCAATGACTAAAATACAAGATATACATTTCCACTAAATAAATTTATGTATTCATTGTATCCTAACATAGCAAGAAACATCTTATCTATGAACATCTAAATTGTAATATTTGCCTGAGGTGCAAAGCCATTACGTTAATGAGTTTTGCTTATAGCTATGTGAATAACCATTTTCCATTGATATAGGTATATGTATGTTATATGTATATTGTATGTATATATGATGTATATTGTGCATTAATATACTGTTATTCTTGCAAGCTTTAAGAGCTGATTAAGTAATTTTTGTTTTTTTAATTTGCGAATTAAGAAATGTATTTCAATTATTTTTGTCTACTGTCTGTAGTTATTTTTATTTTAGTATCAGTAATCAAAAAAACCAATCAGACTACTTTTATTTTGTTAGAAAGTTATCGAAACAACTTAATTTATTTTAACTTACGCGGGCTGGATTTGCTTGTTTAATAAAATATAAAACAAATACTTAAATATCAAAGAAAGTATGAAGTGCAATGTTCTAATTTCTCTCTTATAATATTAGTCTCGTTGAGTTTCTTTCGCCAGGTCTGCGTCTGAGGCTTCTTCTTTCTGAGCTGGTATAGAACTCACAACGTTAGTAAAAAATACAATAATTTTAAATTGAGATTTTTTTTAATTTTTAACTGAATAATTAATTAACATGATCCATCTTTTGACTTATATCATATCATTCTCGTTGTTGTCACCTTCATCATTCTCCATTTTCTAAAAGATAATAATTTTCAGTAAACAAATTGTTTTGTAAAGATGAAGTTATGAAGTTTTGTATATAGAGCTAACTTTAACTACAACGCTTTAATTAGGGCTATGCAGCCCTATTTCAGGAATTCAAACTGTGTTCGCATATATCCGTAGTTTATCTATTAGTTTTAGTAATATTATAAGCCCCAAAGTTTGTGGTTAGATGGATGTTACTAGTTACTGTTGCAGGTTAAAACTAATGAACGGATTTTGATGGAACTTTACTTAGAAACTTAGACTTAGTATAATATCGCTAATGCTTTTTGTAAAGATTTTTGTTAAGATATGTGGTATAAATAACGAAATTATTATTAATTATTAATTTATGTAAATTAAAAAAAATAGTTTCTTTAAATAAAACATCGTGAGGAAACCTACATGTCCGAGAGAACCTAGCACGTTTTCGAAAGACATGTGACGTCCGCATACCCGCATTACGGCAGTGTGGTGGACTATAGCCTAATCCCTTCGTATTGAATGGAGGTCCATACCCATCAGTGGGATATTAAAAAAAGGCTGAATACAAATCAATCACTTGTTAGACAACAACAACGGTTACTATGGCAACCCAATACGGCACGGCGGTTTTCCGTGATGATTTCTCATGACGCCACTTTCAATACATGCAAAAAAGTTTAACTTCAAAAACGGATTACAATAGCATGGTCACTTACATTGTCCACTCCAGATTTAGTAAGAGGTTTCAAAGTGTCTGCATAAACCTTCCAGAATACAGTTACGTGGCTATCATTAAGGTCTCTCTTACGAAACGCGTGACCAAGACTCCACGTTTCATTTGACGAACAAGACACGATACCTTTATTGAAAATAAAATATGAATTTCTTTTGAGCTTTATATTAAATATTATTAGTCTAAAAGAAGAAGAAAACCGAAAAAATCGGTCTGTTTAGTATAAATTACATATGTATGAATATGAGAGATAAAGTTTCCTATAGAAAAACGACTCTGTATCCTCTCTCCATACTACTTGTAGCTAATATGAAATATCATCAGATTTAGAGTAACTAAATGTCAAATGTCAATGCCAGTCAGAAACACACCATAAACACCAATAATAAACACTATGACGATCATCAGATGTTTAATTTCAGCGTTTGTTAACGTTTTTGTTTTATAAGATTAACGATTTCTTAACAATTTTAATTAAAAAGCCGGAGAAGTTTGAAAATTTTATGAGCTCGTTAAAACTTTGATTTAAATTTTATTACAGAAGCACCCTTCCTTACGAAGGTTATTGAGTGACCTATGATATTTTATAAAACTCAATTTGTTTAAACCTAGTGACTTACCCTACTTCATTTCACCCTAGACGAGACGGTATTTTTCCAACATAATATTATGATATTATTTTATTCTCTTGCGTTTAAATACTATAAATGTATCTTTTTAACCTCCGACGCAGAAAGAGATGTGTTATAATTTTGTGTATCTATGCCTGTATATCTGTCTATTGCATCGTAACGCTTAAACGAATTCATCGAGATTAATTTAGTTTTTCTTTAAATGGTGGCTTGATCGAGTGTGATCGAGGTTAGGCTAAAGAAGTATTTAATTAAAAAAATATGAATATCTCTTAACTAATTTTAATTGTATATTTCTTTGTATAAATAAATACAACACGCATATTATTAACATAATAATATGTAAAGAAAAAAACTGTATTTGCTTTGATAAGTATAATATAAGTTTCCTTTTTCATGGTACAATTCTTGTGAAAATAAGCAGAATATACGCCGAGTTTCCAATAAAATATCACATCTAATATTTAAATTACATAAGTGGTTGTACTATTCGCCCCTAGAATCTCGAACCTTTTACGTTGCAGTGAACACTGAATTGCTTTACTTACTTCATTGCCTCCATTAGATCTTGCTCGCCGAATATACAAGTTACAGTTAAATAATTTCTACTGTCTTTTAAATAATGATTTTGATGTTCAGTGATTTTTTAAAATTTTTAATTAATTTTATTAGGTTTTAAAATTAGTAGGATTAAATATGAAAACCATTTTTACTTGCTTACTGTATAGATTAGGTTACTTAACTATTCACGTGTATAAAATTAATAAATTCAATGTATTTTAAAGGATTAATTAATTAATAAAATACTAATTATTTTGGTCTATGCTCTGTAAGTATTAGGTACATTAATATTTAAGTTATTACACGTATACCGTCTGTCACGTAATTACCCTTTATTATTGTTTTTATAGCAAGGAGCGGTACAAATCTTTTAGAAACTCTATTAATTGCTAGATTATAAATATTTTAAATACATTGGCGAAATAATCTGTGCTCAACTGGCACGCTTTGAAGCCATTAACAAGAGAATTGAATTGAATATTTTAAATGGTAATTTTAAAGTACCTATATCAGATTGGGTAGTCAATCCTTATTAAGGACTAAGGCATATATAAGCTATACTATGAGTCGCTACGTCGATAATCGAACCTGCGACAAGATAAAACTACCAATTAACCACGCTCCTCATCAAATTTTAAAACATTTTAATATATAATTTTGCTTTTTTTATTATTTTTTTTATTACTATGAAAATCGTACCTAAAATTTCAGCAATTCTCATCTTCTCCATTAATTCTGCCATTAGCACATCCTTGTCGGTGCTCACTGGATAGTTCCGCTGAGATAAAAATGCCACATTATAAAATATGGAAAATCATTTTCGAAGCGCAACTGATATTAAATGTACTTATAATATACGAGTATCCTTTCTAGCATAAAATAAAGTTGCTTTCCGCCGTCTGTACATTTAGATCTTTTAAACGTAACAGATTTTAATGCGATTTTCATCATTATACCACAATATAAATAAATATATAATAAACCAATATACCACCCGAGTGAAGCAACGATGGATCGCTAGTTTATATAGTATAAATAATATATATGTTGGGATTATTACACACAGCGCCAGCTCTAGCGAGAGTTGGGACTCGAACCCGCGACCGTTGGCACAGTAAGTGGGGTCACTAGAAACTGAGCGAAACGTTTATCGTTAGATGATGGAGTATCGCATAAAATGTTAAAAATTAGAATATAAAATATTAAATTATAAAAAAATTGTAAATAACAAATTGTATACATTATGCATATTATTATGAATGCTAATTCCCATATTTCTTGTACTCTTTGTACCAATTACATAAATAAATCTTATTAAATATTAAACATGTCTCTTCTTTGACATCGTATTGAGATAAAAAGATGTTCTGATATCGCATTGAAATAAAATTATTCCATTTGGGCTATTAAAAAAAGTCCCCTAACATAAAATCATTATTTTCATTTTTTTTTATTACTTTTCAGATAGACATTTTTTATTATTTTTTATTATTAGTTTTTTTTATTTGTTTTGGCTCCGTAGGCAAAACCAGAAAGGGGATCTCTAATAATTTTGCCTTGTTCTTAATCCGTATACTGTAGCTATTAAATACTTTATTATGTAACGTAACAAAAGGCGTAGGTATATTAAAACAACATAAATTTAATTATTCATGCTACAGAACCCTCGTGTATCAGCCAGACTCGCATCTGTCTTGTTTTTATTTATAAAGATCACTGTATTTATTTCGCTTTTATCTTTAATTTGTCTAAGAAAAGTTAAAAGTCCGAGACTAAAGGCTCTGATGAAAAATAATTTTTTATTTCATTAAAACAGTAGTACTATAGTATTATAATGTAGAATTCTTAACCTAATTAGTTTATATTTTTCGTATTATCCTGTTTTTAGTAATTAGAATGTAGAAGGTATTAATAACCAATAAGTCTTCTAATATGGCGGTGGTAGGCACTTCCTGTGTCCACATGGTTAGTCGCCTCATACATTGATATATCATTTCCGGTGTAATCTGTTAAAACATAATCGAGTTTAGTGTCGAGTTTTTATATACATATACACTCATAGTTCAGCTGAATTCTGAATTAAAGCAGCACCTAGAGTGCCTTATGATCGATGCTCTAACTCTTGGTGACGTCGTTATAAATTATTAGACAATATTATTTGACATCACAAAAGGCCTTTTCTTAAGCCGATTTTAATATTCATATTGTGTATAATAATATATAGAGTTCTTTGTATTAAAAATTTGCTAAGTAAATAATCCCTTCACATATGATATTTTGCGAGATTATAAGTATTCAAGAGAGCAAACAAATGTCTATTTTAGGTTTTCTGATCGACCCACGCCGAAACCCTCTCCAAATGCTAAGCCCTCTAGAGATTCATAAAATGCCAAAATATTAAAATATCTTATTAAATATTTTTGTACTCCAAAATGTGATCTTCTGATCTTTTTAGTAGACTTACTAAGTAATGCATTTTATGTTAAATCTTACATGGACTAATTACGTAATACGTATTACCGTATAAAATAGGATGGTTATCCAGCTTGAGTGCTTTAAACTGTAATCTGTATTATTTTTATATTTCCGTATTATTCCTAGATGAACTCTGTAACTACAAGTACTTTTCTCATCATAAGGATTTTTTATGTATAATTTATCCCTACTTAAAAGATGGAATAGTTTTCACTCTGGATATTTCTATTTTTAATGGACTGACACTGAGCAACGGTTACTCTAAAACAATATTTTAAGAGCGAAATATTGCTATGGCAAATCCTGTTTAACCCTCATACTCCGGTGGTACGACAATTTAAAATTCGCAGTGAATGATCAGTATCTAGACCGACAGGCATCTCCCAAAGCTATTGCATAATACGCCAAGCTACTATTGTTGTATTTTGATCGATAAATTTCATTTATATGTACTTGTACCTCACAGTAGATACCGGGCGGGCCTCCATCGTTCTCCGGCGATTTTGTAGTAATAAGTAATGGTGATAGCATTTTACTAGGTGCTCCAGCTTGAGTGCTGACTGTTACATTATTAATAAATTACATCATAATTAATAGATAAACAATATTTGTAATTATAGAAAATATTCTAATTAAATTAATTCAACTTTTACATATAATAATGCCGCCATTGCGGTAATAGAGTGCTCACATTTTTTGTAGGTTAAAAATCTTCAAATTCTATGTAATTAAATATTTACTTATATATTATTGAATAACAAAACGGAATAACAAAAGAGCCTATTCAAACGCTTAATTAATAGCATGACCCATGTAGGATAGTATTATATGTAAAACTAGCGACTCACCCTGGCATCGCTCGGATTCGTCCCTAGGTTCCAACCACTGGTTCAGCTAGTTATAATAAATAAAAGTAATAATAATAATAAGTATATATGTATATAAGTATGTTTGTTAGTAGTTATTTGTTTTAGTGTAATTAATACAATAATTAGTTGTTATATCTTAATTCTAAGTTTATTTTTTTAGAAATTATGTGTTAAAACTAGCGACTCACCCTGGCATCGCTCGGATTCGTCCCTAGGTTCCAACCACTGGTTCAGCTAGTTATAATAAATAAAAGTAATAATAATAATAAGTAAATATGTATATAAGTATGTTTGTTAGTAGTTATTTGTTTTAGTGTAATTAATACAATAATTAGTTGTTATATCTTAATTCTAAGTTTATTTTTTTAGAAATTATGTGTTACTGTACCTACACCGCGTGCTCTGAATCCACATATTATGTAACTTCTGTAGGGTTTCTGGAAGAGATCTCTTAAAGAGATAAGATATCCTTTGTTAACATTATGTTATTTCATTTTGTGTTACGTGTTTATGGTACAGTCGTAAGCAATGACATGTATACGTTCACAACTTTTCAAATATATGTAAACATCAATCGTTTCAAAAGAAAGTATACAAGCTTTGTGTCAAAATAAAGTATACGTAAGATGTTTCATAATTATGTATACATTTTTATCAATTCATAGTAAATAACATTAAACGAATATTATTGTATACTTTTCGTAATATAAGTAGTTAGCCATTAGTCTGTGCACAAAAAAGTGCACAGGTTTGCGCTCGAAAAGCATAAAATAATATTTTCGTATTTGAAACAAAGTTTTCTAATGCATATATATAGTGTGTCTCTTCCATTAACATTTTTTTGTTCATATTTTATGACAATATTATGCTATTACTTATAATAATTAAATTCCCATTTAAATTTCCGCCACGCTTTTATGTGGGTGGTCCATAGAACCAGTTATTGTATTATCCAGTAAGAATAAACGATTATCCTGTAGTAAACGGTATCCTAAATATTGACCTTAGTAGGTAATAAGCGTTTAGTAGTCGATTAGCGATAATGGTTGCTGATATATTTTATCTGTTTCATAATAAAACTTCCCAATAAAGTAACTGGCAGATAAATTTATATGTATTTAGCCCGTTTAACTCAAACTCAGACTTGAACCCCCATCACATGGATATCGAAGCAAGCGCGTTACCACAGCGCTACTACAAATTACAATGTGTCAAGATAAATTTATATTAGGCCACATGTTATTTGACGGAACGGCAACCGTCGTAAGCGACGCGACGTTGCCGTTTTGCGCATCGATACAAAGACGTCAACTTAAAATCTATTTTGAAAAGTCAAATAATTCACTATCTATCATAAACATATATAATAAAATAATTGTAACTGAGTCAAATCTGTACATAATTTTTTTTTAAATCTAATTAAAATAGATAAAAATGTTATTAAAATAGATAGACATTATTATCCATACAATCAAATCTATCGTTTTTAAAATTTTTGTCTGTCTGTCTTTCTGTGACTGCATCACGAGAAAACCTCAGGACAGGTTTTGATGATGATTTTGTAAGAAATATCGACTAACCGTTACAAACCAATTATAAAACATCACACGGTGTGTGAAATCTAAGTATTTTGTTTCCAGTCTTTAGAACGCGGACGGGGCCGCGGGAAATGCTAGTTTCTTACATTTTTAAAAAGATACATTTTTTTAAATATTCTTTTAAATAAAATATGAATTAATCATAGTGTGATAAAAATCATAGATAAGTATACTCAACCAGGTGGGGATTTGCGTATTGACCTGGAGTGCAGACTTGTACTCTTCCTCTCTTACCTCACTTACTTATATGACCTCCTGGTCCTGTTACCTGCATCTTACAGGAGCTTATGCAATTATTATGGTGGCCGAGTTTTGGGCTTCTTTTTTTTTTAATCTTTATTTTTAAGGGGTTTTGGGATTTCTTACTTTAACTATTGCCATCGACTCGGCAAGAAGAAGAAGACTTAATGCATAGAAAGTATATACGGTACTTACATCCATACATCAATTGTCTGTCTGTTAGTTTCGGCTAATCCTCGAAACGGATACACTGATTTTGACGGGACTTTTGACCTCAGATATCGTAGCTAATGTTTTAAGGAGTAACTTATGCTACTTTTAATTATGAAAACTGTTTTATTTATTTTATCTTACGCCGAGCGCAGCGGTCCGGGCTCGCTAGTGGTAAATAATAATAATAATAATAATAATATGTTGGGACATTTACACACAGCACTATCTAGTTCCACGATAAGGTACGAGCCTTGTGTTATGGATACTAGATGGTTGATATACTACACAAATATAAGTTTAAATACATACATATTATAAATATAAACACCCATGACTGGAGTACAAACATTCGTGCTCAACAAATGTATGCCCCCAGCGGGACTCGAACCCGCGACCGCTTGCGCAGCAAGTAGGGTCACTACAAACTGCGCCACGCGCGTCGTCAAATTTATAAAAAATTTATAAAAATTTATAAAAAAATTTTAATTTATAAAAAAATTAGGTTTACGTTCAAAAATTTGCGTAAATCAATCAAATCAAATCAAAATATTTTTTATTCAAATAGACTTTAACAAGCTCTTTTGAATCGTCATTTTTACATTATCAAAATTAAAAGTCAGTCTGTAAGTCTATGAGTAAACTACCACCGGCTCGGAAAGCTGTTCTGCTGAGAAGAACCGGCGAGAAGCTCAAACTCGGCTCGTAAAATAGACACAGATGAACTTACCGTTTAATCACTAGCTATCCAAGGAAAGCTCAATACAACCAATTATTATTTTTTCCTGTAAATTAAAATGCTTTTATATAATGAAAAGTATCCTAAGTCATGGTCCGAGAAATATGTTATAGGTAACTACACAGTTTGGTTAAAATCGGCCAAGTACTTTTTGTGTTAAACGAAAACATACTAACAGACAAAAAAATCATATTTTTTGGGATTTATATTCAATGCACTATACATAATAATAATAATAATAATAATAATAATAATAATTTATTTGCCAGATTGTGGGTACATAACAGGTCAATACATCACATTATAGCTCCCTTACACAATCGACTGTCACCGACAGTGTGCAAATGTTTAGACATTAAAGTTATATAATTATACAGAATTAAAATTATCAGAAATTAAAATTAAAATGAATAATGAAATAAAATTACACTGGTATTAAATTAAATAACATAAACAAATAATAATAATTAATTTAGTATGTCAGTTGTTAATTTGCTATGTCATCATCAGTCAGGAATTCTTGTGTACTGTAATAATTTTTTTTATTAAATAATTCAAAAATGGCACGCTTAAATTTTGATATCGTCAGATTCTTTTTATCATCTGGTAGTTTATTAAACAAAGTTACAGCCATGCAATATGAGTTTTTTGAACATACAGCTAACCTTCTAGGTGGGGCCCAGAGTTTATTTTGAGGATATGGCCTACCCCTCCTGTTCGGATATATATCGTTCATAGTTGGAAATAGGTTGGGATTTTTCTTTACAAATAGCAATGCTTCAAATATATAAAGGCACGGTAATGGTAAAATTTTATTCTCCCTAAACAATGGTTTGCAGCTCTCTAGAGTTTCAGCTCCACATATAGATCGCACGCAGGCTTTCTGTTTAATAAATGCCTGTGACGAGTCTGTTGAATTCCCCCACAGTAAAATTCCGTATCGCAAAAGCGATGATACATACCCATGATATGCTAGTAAGGCAGTTTTTTTATTACTAATTTGTGATAGCTTTTTCAGAACATATACGAATCTGTCAATTTTCTTACACAGTTGTTCTATATGAGCTTTCCAGTTGAAAAATTTATCTAACGTTAGTCCAAGAAATACAATAGTATCAGTTTTTTCAATGTTATAAGATTCATACACTACGTTTATATCTGTCGGATGAGAGTTATGTGTTTGAAACTGCATGTAGTAGGTTTTTTTCATATTAATACTGAGGTTGTTTTGATTTAACCACTGAACAACCGCTGCGAGTGTTTCATTTATTTGTTTTTCAAGGGTTAGTTTATCTTTAGTTTTAACTACAATCGTTAAATCATCCGCGTATAGAAAACATTTATGTGGGACTATATTAGGGAGGTCATTTATATATATGAGGAACAATAAAGGACCAAGTACGCTCCCTTGGGGCACTCCATACGGATTTTGAGTTTGGAATGATGATTGGTAGAGACTTGTAAATTTTCCAGAAGTCTTTGAGACTTCAACACATTGTTCACGTTCGTAAAGATAACTAGATATCCATTTAAGTGCTTGGCCTCGTATTCCATAATTTTCCAATTTATTAAGCAGTATTTTGTGACTTATAAGGTCGAAAGCCTTTGTCATATCAATAAAAATTGACACAACTTTGTTACCAGCGTTTAGACTTTCTAGTACATATTTTGTTAAGGCAAAACAAGCTAGAGTAGTACTACTTTGTTTTCTAAAGCCATATTGTTCCTCCTTTAATATGTTAAATGTAGTTATAAACGTATGAATCCTATCAAACATCATTTTTTCAAATACTTTTGCAAAAATAGGGATGAGCGTTATTGGACGGTAATTACTTAACTCATCTCTATTATTCTTTTTATGTAATGGTTTTACTATGGACTTCTTTAAATTATTAGGAAATATCCCCTCTGTGAAGGACAAATTGATGATATGACATAGGGGAATGGCCCAAAATTTCGCGCAAGTTTTGATTATCTTTGTGTTAAGTCCGTCATATCCTGTTGAGTTAGTATCCTTAAGCTGGACTATAGCTTTATACACGTCGTGTGGGATTACTGGAGCGAGAAATAAAGAATGACAGCAGTTTGGTAGTTTATTAAGCGTAGGTCTTAATACACTATGATTATCTGAATTATAGTTGCTTATATTTATAAAATATTTATTAAACTCTTCAGCGATCTCTGTAGGACCCGATAGAGTAAAACTTTTATTTAGTCTGATCTCCTTTATTTCATTACACACATTTTTAGTGTGTAAGTTAGAATTAATGACATCCCAAGATGCTTTGCACTTATTTTTGGATTTTAGTATGTAGTTAGTATTAGAAATGCTATGCGATTTAGCCATACAAGCTTTCAATATCCTAGAGTATCTGTTGTAATTTAATTTATTTAAATGTTTATTAGCTGCTGACAGTCTGTAATTCAGGTATAGTTTCCTTTTAACTATACATGATCGTTTTAATCCTTTAGAGATCCATTTATTTTTAATCTGTTTATTCATTAATTTAACTACTATGATTGGGAAACATAAATTGTAAAAAAGTACTACTTCATTGTGAAATTTTTCAAAAGCTGTATTAGTATCAGTCTCCATTAGCACCTCACTGAATGATAATGCGGACATACATTGCATAAATTTTTTTTTGTTACTGGTGCAAAAATCTCGTCTCTTTATAAATAATCTTTCATTTTTGGGTTTCGTACTGTAAGTCGTAGTTGGGAATGTAATCGTTTGCGCCGTTTCATGGTCCGATAAAGCAAGGTAATGTAACTCTGATTTAGCGTCTTTAATGTTACTTACAATCAGATCAATGCTAGATAATTTTCTAGTGGGTTTAGTGATATGGTTTGTTAAATTGTAGCTAGTTAGAAGTGATAACAACTGTTCAGATATTTTATTCTTTGCTAGAATGTTTACATTCCAGTCACCACATAAAACCACTTTCTTTTTACCTTTAATAACATTTAGTTTACATAATAGTAATTCCAGCTTCTCAAAAAAAATACTTATATTCGATGCCGGTGTGCGATAAATGCATAAGACAACTAAGTTCAGAGAGTCTATTAAGACACCACAGTATTCAAAATGGTGTTCAACTGGTTCTATTTTTTTATATAGATTTGTAAGGGGGGTATAGTCTAAGGATTTTTTTAATATGATACAAGTACCTCCACGCCTCTGATTTACTCTGGTGAATTGGGCCGCAACGTTGTAATTTTTAATTATTAGGTTAAGCTCAGATCCCCTTTTAATAAAGGTCTCCGTTAAACAGATAATATCAATATTGCATAAATGAGTATTGCTATTAAGATTTTGTAAGGTAAGTTCAAACAGGTCAATTTTATTTAGTATGCCTGCTATGTTTTGGTGAAAGATTGTTAAAGTATTGTAGGTATTAGCGAAAAAACAAGTTTTGAGAAATAGGTGCTTTAGGTCGTAGATTTAGGTCAGTTGCAGATTTTTTTGCTATTTTTAATTTAAAATAATAGGGGATGGTACCTTTTTTCTCATTACCTGCGCTCTTAGTGTTAATTTCTGTATGAATATTTTGTAAGTTATTTTTCTGTTTCTGTGCTTCAAAGTAGTAAGGAATAGTTCCCTTCTTATATGTTATATTTTTTGACTTATTATTTTTAATAATATGATTTTTAATGTTATTTATGTATTTTTCTTTATATGTTATATAATCTATTTCAATATTTAATTTTTGACAAATAGCTTTGACCCAACTTTGCTGTGATGTTTTTATAAGGCGGAAGCTGTTGTGATGGGGTTGTATGAATGTACAATTTTGATAATTTTTTATTAGCAGCTTAATATTTTTGTTCAGCAAACCACAGTTTAGGTAGCGATTCTCATGTACACTTATTATGTATACTCTAGTATTTCTGAGGATAAATAAAGCATTGCTAAGTGTTGAATACAGTTTATATGGGTTTGTGTCATTTGCCCCTATTCCTATAATTACAATATCTTGCTCAGTATAATTTTTACAATAACTTTCACACTGTGATAATATTTGTGACGAATCAGCAAACGGCTTACGTTATAGTATTTTTATACGTTACAGTATTTTTTTTATAAAACCAAAAAAAAATATTTCATGTATAGATTTTTTAACTCACTGTTCTATTATAATTATACGTATTATTGTATATTCTTATAAATTCACAAATGTGGAAAACATATACTCAATGATGATGACGAGCCACGTTCCTCACGGCTCACTCCTTGTCCCTAAATCGCCATCCAGTATATAACGCATAAATTAAAAGATACGCACGAAACAAAAATTAAAAAAGTTATCCACGCGCGGGATTTGAACTCGCGTCGCAAGGATATTATACGCATACTACAACTACGCCAATTGAGCTATGACAACTTAATATCATTGGGCGAATTCATGAAAAAGTAAGTTTCTCATAACAACGCAAACTAAACAAATAGAGAATTGTCAGTTGTAATTCTAATAAATTCGAATTCTTTTCAATGCTTTGTTACACATTAAAATTTTAAATAAACTGATCTTGTCCTCGAATTGTCAAAAGTTTAAAACTGTCAGCCAATGTTGTGAATGTGTTACAAACGCTCTTACACATACACATATGCACAGTCTATTACGCGATAATATTTGTATTATACGTATGATTTAAAAATGTATTATAATATTTAAATTTAAATACATAATTATACATTTTTAAAAGCAAAGTATTATGCTTCATTTTCCGATGCAAGAAGCCTAAGATCTTAAAACATATTTTACTGTTAATTATCTAATTAATAAGTTTACGAATTATGTACAATATTTTAAATCCTGTCTGTGCTGTTGGCTGCAGAAGATATCTCATATACCCTGGGTAAAGCTGTTTAGGAGAGCTCTGCCTAAAGTCTGAATCCAAGGCGCATCCTAGAGAATCAGGTCGCAATTAGTCGAATTGATTCAATCACTTAACATATAAAAATAAATTAAACTTCTAACGACCAGTTTAAAGAATTCACGTATTTAATGAAAGAAACACAGTATTTGTATTAGAAAACTTTGTTAAATACGAAAATAATATTTAATGCTTTATTCTTAGTTCTTAGACTAATGGCTACATAGTTATAACACGAAACTTGTATATAATAGTATTCGTTTTATGTTATTTACTATGAATTGATAAAAATGTATACTTAAATATGAAGCAACATACGTATACTTTATTTTGACACAAAGCTTGTATACTTTCTTTTGAAACGATTGATGTTTACATATATTTGAAAAGTTGTCAATGTATACATGTCATTGCTTACGACTGTACATAAATAAATAAATAAAATTTTTCAAATATATTACTAATTGATTTCTTTATAAATATAATTTCAAATTAAAACTAAAGTTGAGTTGGTTGAAATTGTGTTAGAAGATTCGATTCCGTAGTTACTATTGAAGCTAATGAAATAATATTTTAAAGTCATCCTAAGTTTCATTCCAATTAGTTAAGTACTATTACAGCTTATCTTCTACAAATCAGTTTCAAAAGAATCTGCAGTAGAAATTGTCAGAGCTCTGGTCTTGGCGGGTAGCGAGAGCGGTAAATTAAAGCTTTCTTAAGTGACACACCATTGTTTCTATGTAAATTCAATTGAAATCATCTAAATGCATCATTAGGACCTACAATTTTCAAATTAAAATTGAATTCAATGTAATTTTCCTGACCTGATTTGAATTTCTTTTTGTAGAATCCTATACTTTTCTTACAATTTCGTGCTCTTTTCCTATAAAACGAGTTTGTTTTGAGTTTTGAAAGAAATAAAATCCATGTTTCAATCAATAATAAAATATAATTTACAATAAAAAAACAGTACAAAATAGAAAACAACATAGTATAGGTTTTAGTCTTCTACCTTCTTAAGCAACATCGATGCCCACAGCGGTTACACACTGGCGTCATCAAGCCACTTAAAGGCAGTCTAGTGAAAATTGTCGAAACAGAGGCTTTCTTTTTTTTATGTTCTCTAGTTTTTGATTTACGTTTTGGAGCCCTGCGTTTCACCTTTCGTTTTTCCACTCTTCCTAAACGTTGTTTTCGTTTTTTCTTGTCATGCCTTTTAGCCCCCATTGTTGCCATTTTTACTTCACTTGTATTAGAATATGTACCAGATCCAGATATTTCACTATTTCTTCTCTGACTACTCTGGTCATCTGTTGAATTGCTTTTCAAATTTTTTGATGTACTAGGACCGTCATCTTCTTTTTTATTTTCATCTTCCATTTCTCTGTAAATAACTAATAATTTTGTGTAAACTCGCAATATCTCTTGCAGAAATGACAGGGATTTCAAATTCTTTTGTTCTTTTTTCGTTTAGCTTCGTCTTTCACATTTAGATCAGAAAAAGGTTTTATAATAGTAATCAAAAATTATGAATGCAACTACATTTAGTTGACTTTTTCTTCTAGGAGTATTTATTGTGTTGGTTGTTTTATAAGTTGGTCCTTTTTTATGCACTTAATCTTTTAGCTTTCGTTTAACAAATTAAACTTAATGGTTAGAAAGTTTCACTCTGTTTTTAAGCCTAAGACGAAACATGTATGTATTCGTGAAATATATTACCAGATATATATTCAAGATATTAAGTATAATTATAATAACTCATATAAAGTTAAAGATTTAACATAGTTATGTAATTATCCCAATTTTTAATTTATATTATGTCAAAAAAGTTTGTTTTTAATTTCGGCAGAATACCTAGTTACTATAGTCATGAGTGAATATGAAAATCAATCGATTATTCACCTTTCTAATTTTAATAATTGTTGTTCCTAGATGTTGGTGCGGTCTTAGCAAAACAGCACATGGGACGAACGTGGCTACCGCGTCACCAGGAGAGGCCTGGGTTCCTACCCGACACACTCAAGCAGCTCCTACCGATGCATATGGTACTGTGGAGTTCCAAGGAGGACCGCATCCTACAAAAGCTCAGGTATGATACGATGTTATCTATACCTATAAAATCACGTTACCTTATTGATTGAATAATAACAGCCCGGCTAAGGCTGAAAGTGTTAAATATATTGTTTTCCTACAAGGAACCATATACCCAATTATTGAATGTCTACAAAAACTGATTTTTTTTTTGATAATGTTCTTCATCTATTATACTATTATTATGAGAAAAATATGTGGTTTTTGTATGTTTGTTTGTAATGGAAAAAAATCAAAGTCATTGAAGTATCACATATACGTATTCAATTAATACAAATTTTTAAGAAAGAAATTTTGAGACCCTAAGAAAAATATTGTATAGATTTTATCCTAGAAATCATGATAATTAATGGGGTGAAATCTTTTATGTAAGTTCGTATGAGGAATCAATCTTATCTTAAGTAAGGGTCAACCGTTAACCTAGGCAGAACCCGGACGAAGCGAGATTCAAAAATAATGAAATACGACCTCCTAATCTTTGTATATATTTATAAATGAAATTCACGCTGTTACAATATTAACGATATTCCTTTTGTGTTAAACGAAATTTCAAGGATTCCATTTATTTTGGTACTTTTATTCTGCTCCGGATTCTACAAAGAATATACGTAATTAAATTTTTCTCATAATTGAAGCTTACTGTTGTTAATATTATTCATTAGTAAATAAAGTTCTGAACTTTTATTACACAATGCCCTCATTATTACACAAAGTTATTTTTTTATTATTTTATGCTTATAGTACGTGCGGCTCTCTCACGACACTCGACCTGATCTCATAGTCCAATTACTAACCAGAGAATGGGCTCTAGATAGACCAAAGCTGCTTATAACTATTCAAGGAGGGAAAGCTAACTTCGATCTGCAACCGAAGCTGAAGAAAGTGCTGAGAAAAGGTCTACTAAAAGCTGCAAAGACGACTGGAGCTTGGATATTTACTGGAGGGACCAATACTGGTATTTTTTAGCTAATATAATATTAAGCTTTTTCACTTTGGCACACACTCTGCTTGGCATTGCCAAGTCGTTAACATATATTTACATTTTTATAACATTTTGAGTGTTGCCAAACTTTCATTTTAGCTATTCTGAAATATTAACGAGATAATTGCATTATCGTTTTTTTTATGTTGTCATTAAGTTACTAACTTCCTAGTTATATATTGTTTTATAAAATCCATAATATGTTTAAATGATAATTCTTTTTTACATAATAAATATCCCTCATTATTCAATGATTTTTCTTGGTAAATTAAACGATTTTTGAAGAATATAAATTATATTGCAAAAAATCATAGGACTTTATGCTAATATTTTTCCAGACCAAAATAAAATACTTCATTCATATAATTTGCTCAACAGGTGTAACAAGGCAAGTTGGAGATGCGCTTCAACTGGAGCGCTCCCAGCGAGCGGGCAGGGTAGTTAGTATAGGCATAGCGCCTTGGGGCATCGTAGAGGGTGCTAATGAACTTATAGGGAGGGGGAGGGACGTACCCTACCATGCAATAGCTTCACCACGGTAAATATATTATGTCTACCTTTTGTTATAAATGCGTTGTCAGTATGTTGGTGTGTTCGCTTTTTATTTTTTTTAATTAATAATTTTTTTATAAATGAAATTATCTTTTCGGACTTTGTCGCGGATTTATATATTATAATCCGTGACAAAATCCGAAAACATAGCTTCATTTATAATATCAAGTATTCGCGTAAAGCTAAGAAAGTATTAGTACATTTTTTATGATTCTTTTTTCGTCTGAGGAAATTTTGATAGCTTTAATATTTATGGTGCTTTTCTTTCATGTCTGAATCATTTATGTTTTTTGTTCCTGTTCATAAATATTTAGTGTACCTATACCATTTATAGTATTTGCTTACCTTTACAGTACATAATATGTTTGTTTAACTAAAGACTGACAACTGAAAGATGAATTAAACCACAAATCCACTTTAGTTATACTGATTAATAGTGTTCCAGAGTTTTGCCGCTTTGAAGTGACGTTCGAGTAAACTCCATGAGAGATTACTAAATGTACATACTTAATTTAACTTACTTGACAAGGTCTTAAATAATAAGATTTGGCTGATACAAGGATACAGAATAAATTGATGTGTTAATAATAAAAATTTTAGGTTCTTCCAAAAATTACAGAAATTTTATAAAACAAGTTAAGTTATTTTCCGCGCAAATTATGAATAAAGTTCCGATAGTCATAGAGGAAAATAATTGCGTTTTATTTTAACCATATAAAATTTTATTTTATATGGTTACAAATTTTATATCTATTTTCAATAACGATATCCAATATTTAGTACTTTTTTCATTGTATT
Organism: Boloria selene; assembly: GCA_905231865.2. Taxonomy (NCBI): domain Eukaryota; kingdom Metazoa; phylum Arthropoda; class Insecta; order Lepidoptera; family Nymphalidae; genus Boloria; species Boloria selene. The sequence goes on from HG993149.1 coordinate 3,068,274, forward strand.
TTTTTTTTAGTTTTTTGGTTAATTTATATGAAGGTTTATCATTCAATTCTTACATTTACTGGCTTTTGGGGAGTTTCTTGTGATCGCAATTTAGTTTCTCTCGTAGACTTATTACCTTTCCTTTATACTAACACTTTGACAGGGTAATAAATGATACAGATAGGTTCAGTATGAATCTTTTAATATATCTTGTTTGAATGGATCGGAGGTTGATATTATAGTGGAAGAGTTTAGGCCGTTCATCTGTGCTTGGTACAGGACGTCGTTGATTAGTTTCTCTGCCAAAATCCTCATATTTGGGGGCAGACCTCTTAACTTCGCTGCAACATTTATACCTGAAGAGAAATGTTATGTATGATAGAAAATAAGTTAAATCTATACAGATAAATAAAATTAAAGTGTCTGTTTGTAATGTCAAAGTATTAGCTTTTTACTAAATGTTAAATTATTATATACGGTACTTATAAGAAAAAAAAGATTTTTAGATTCGGCCTTTTTATCGATTACAATGACAATTTCTATAAGATTTTTCAAGAAATATTCAATGTACAGTTATGTACTAAGTTATAATTTTATTACGAGTAAGTACATAACTCATAGAATATTTTGGTTTTTTCCGCGCCGTTCTAAATATTCTTCAAAATATTATATGAAAAATCCTGTACAAGTATAATTATTTCCGAATTGGATTGAATTATTACTCTAATATTTTAAATACATATATCCGTTTCCTTTGAAGGAGCTTATTTCATTTCTAAGTTCTAACTACTTCGGCTTCACCCTTTGGGACTGGGGATGAATTACTCGGAGATTGTCACAATATCGTAGGACGTCTCTATGGGTCAAAAAGTCTATAGAATAATAGTAAATAACTATATAGAAAGTAAATTCATTATATTTAAGATTTGCTTATTACTTTATTATAGAGTATTATATTGTTAACTATATTCGAAATATTGTCAAAATTATCAATGTAAAAAGTTCACAGAAAGTGGTCGAGTTTTTGTTAAGGCATATGAAGGTAGAGTATGTACTATGTACCCTCATCAATTAGGTTGCGACCAGATCCCGTGGTTGTTTGTTCGTTTTTAGGGTTCCGTACCTCAAAAGGTAAAAACGGAACCCTTATAGGATCACTTTGTTGTCCGTCTGTCTGTCTGTCTGTCTGTCTGTCTGTCTGTCTGTCAAGACCTTTTTTCTCAGGAACGCGTGGAGGTATCAAGCTGAAATTCATATCAAATACTCAAGTCTATGGTCTCTTGGAGCTGTGAAAAAATCAAACTTCTAAGTCAACGCGATCAAAAGATACTCCCGTTTATGCCGCAAATTTTCGACACTCGCAAGGGAATCAAAACCTACAGGGTACTTCCCGTGAACTCAGAATCTTGAAATTTGGTACGAAGCAACGTCTTATAACACAGATAAAGGTTCCGGACACAGTTCCGTACAGGTTTGTACGGAACCCTCGGTGCGCGAGTCTGACTCGCACTTGGCCGAATTTTTTTTTAATTACTATTATCTACATAGCTTATGTCACCGGCTCAGACCGCATATTTCATTTACATAAAACTAGTGGCTACCCGACCTCTCTTTGTTTGATTCATTCGTTCATATTATAATCTGTTTATAAATAAAAAAAACATCGGTCTTAGAAAATATGTCAGCAGTCTTGTACATTTTCATCTGTAACATGGTGCTCTCTCACGTAGACAATTATCGTTCATTCGTTCAGAAGCATGAAGCGGTATTGGTTGGAAAGAAAAATGTAATGGATTTGTTTTCTTCGTAGCAACTCCTGCTTTTAATAAAACAGACATGACATGTAAAAAAGTAAAAGTATAAAAGAAAAACTATAAAGTATACTATATTTATAGGTTTTAAGTATGACCAGATTCCCTTCCTATTGAGGGGGACGCCAGTGCTTAACGACAATTTAAGTTTGATTCAATTGAGTTTGCTTATAATTATGGTTAAGTCGTAAAAAAGCATAGTAAAAGAATACCCTAAAAAAATATACGACACAAATGATAACTTCACTCCGGTCATATCTGTGGTGCGAGCGCGGGGTATTCCGTATAAATAATTTAATCTGTTGGAAAAAATTAAATAAAACATTGTACAACCCTCTATTAGTGATAGAATTTCTGAAATCACAGTTCTAAGTAGGTAGCTTTTATTGAAACTAATCCAATATCCTTTTACATTGATATTATAGTGCATTTTCTATTGCTTTCATTCTTAAACTCCGGTGAGACGCCAATTTGACACGATCAATCGATTAGAAATAGTTCCGACGCTTTTACATTGGCCCTACTTAAGAGCATGGATTAAATGCCTAACTGTAGGCTCTTTCTGAGTATTTGTAGATAGAAAACCTTAAAAATAATTACACTTGTTCCGACCCAACACTCGAACTTAGTACCTCCCTACAGATACATGTTAGACAATAAACCATAGGGCCAAAAATTCACCCAAAATAGTAAAATTCTCACCTATAGCATCGTATTCATCGTCCACCTCTGTACAATGTCTTTTTAATTTATCTTCATCGTAACTAAAATGTTTCGGGGCTTCCGGAACGGAAGTGAAACGGGGTTCCCCTACTTCCACCACGTCCGGAGTTATACTGTAATCTGAATAGCATTCATTCGTTTGCTGAAAGGAGTCACCATGTCCGGGAACGTCAATGTCTTCTTCTTCAGATGCCTGTAAAAATCATAAATTTATAATGTTTAGTTTAAAATTTCTTCCTTTCTCGCGGCTCCGTTCGCGTTCTTAAGGCTGAAAACCAAACGGAATATTTTTCTCACGTTTTTGTAACATTTTTCATTGATGCTCCGCTTCTATTGGTCGTAGCGTGATTTTATATAGCCTATAGCCTTCCTTGATAAACGGACTATCCAACACAAAAAGAGTTTTTCAATTCAGACCAGTAGTTCCCGAGATTACCGCGTTCAACCAAACAAACAAACAAACTCTTCAGCTTTATAATATTAGTAAAGTTGTAACATAAATTCAGTTGATACAAAAAATGGAAAAACATTATAATTCATATGAAGTTATTTTTGCGAAATGCGAACATTCATAATAATTAAACAGAAACTGAACCATGAATTATTACTCAACGGTTATGAGCTTTGCAACCGGTTAAAACTTTGATCCGCTCAGCAAAATGGTATTACAACAGTTAATCTTGTCCAGATTTAATTACGATCGTTCCGAAGCAAACTGTACAAACTATGAAATAAATATGAATTAACTTTAAACAATAATATGTACTCGGAGTTTTGTATAAAAATAACAAGAATAACTTATAAGTTAATTTTTTATTACCATTTTCGTAAATGAAAGTTAATTATTAAAAGGATTTTTCTCTATGTCAGTCTGTAACTGTATCATAAGAAAATCACTCGACAAATTTTTGATTAAATTCTGTGTGATGATAGCTTTTAATGCAAGACAATATTTTACTTCTGAGAAATGTATAAGTACAGTTAAAATGTAATTAATGTGACAAACCCGAAAAATAAACTTATTACAAAATTAATTGAATTAAAGTACCTACTAGTAAATATAAAATTACGGATCTCTTCCATTACAGGATAGTTTGAAGCATACGGTAATTGTTTCAGATCAAAGCTAGCGGTGCTCAACAACCGGCACGCGTACTTCCTGCTAGTGGACAATGGCTCGGTCGGTCGGTACGGAGCGGAAATAGTGCTCCGCCGGAAACTGGAAAAGTATATTGCCGCGCAAAAACTACACCCTTGTGAGTATGCTTTATTTTATTTGTTACTTTGAAAAATATTTCGCAATTTATAAGAAAAAGGAAATACGGTGATATTTTTGTTTAAAATTTCTTATTTATATAAGTGCAAATAATGTATTTACTACATAAATTGGGGTGAGAATGTCGTTAAATCGTAATGCAGTTTTTTTCCGTAAGCGTGTTTGGCTCAGTTATTGGTGACCCTTCTTGATGTGATCGGTCACGGGTTTGAGTCCCGCTTAAGAAATTTTTTGTGTGATGAGCACAATATACCCAAGTGGTTATAATATATATGACGTATGTATATATTTATTTATTTAGTTTATTTCGCTAAAAAAATATTAATGTATTTTAATTTAGCAATTCAAACAAATCGCTTGCTAAAGTAACTCGAATATATGCTCTAAATCGACGAATCAATCTGCTGGCGTTTGAGAGATTAATCATCGTTATGCATTCGCTGTACCTGAATGAATATCTAGGATGAATTGCGATCAACTTATTTATTTTTGTAAGAAGGTAAAGATTTTGATTCATACTTGAGACTCTTATGGGATAATTTTTTGAGCTATTCGAAATGGCAAAATATGAAATATACTTACGTATAAATTAATTGATGTGAAATGTGGTGGGTTTTTGTCTAAAAAAATTTAAAAAAATACATTTAATTATTATAGTATTTTTGACCGACTTTAAAAAAATTACATCTCGAAATCAATTCCAGAATCTATAAAAACGAAAAACAATAGGTCGAATGAAAATTAATATACGGTGTACATTTTATTAAACAAGTTAAGTGTAATTAAAAAATTCAAAAACTAAAAAACCCGACTGTGTTTCTGTGTAATTTGAAATGAAAAATTCTTAAATATGTTGTGCTCTGATTCAAAATTAATAACCCGTGTCGCTTTCCTAATTAATACGAATCTAACGCCTTGAAATTAAAATCCATTAAGCTATTCATCCAGGGTGAAAGCGTGCCAAACATTTAAATTTAGCGTTAAAAATCCGCCATTTTGTATTTTTTTATTTTTAAATACCCAGCGTCACTCTTACAGTAAATACGAATCTAACGACACCTCTCCAGCTAAAATCCATCAAGCCATTCAGGCCGCAGAGCGTGCCAAATAATTATACATACATACATATTTTCGAAAAACATAACCCTCCTTCTGGCGCAGTCGGGTAAAAAGTAATAATTTTATCTGTTTATTTACCTCCCATACCAGTACTCACCGGCTCAGGCGAACCTTGTTTGTCTTTTAAATTGCTCCCGTCCTCTCCAAAAACGAACGACAGCATGTCATAGTACCACAAATGCGGCGTATATATCTCTTCGGGGTTTGTCGCAAGCAAACGACTTTCTTGAACCTTTTTATATTCCCGCCGTACACACGCTCGGAGACTTTCTATTTTTCTCAAAACGTGAACCCTAGTCGCTGTAGAATCGTATTTTTGAACTAACTCAGTTAATTTGGTAACTGCATCGTGCCGTTTCTTCTTGTGTTTGTACGTAAGGCATTTTCTGTCCCAAAGGCAATTTAGTTCTTTGTACAGTAGAATGAATTTCTTTAATAATTTACGTGGGAATACGACGTTGCTCTCGGCCATTTTGTCGCGTTCGACGAGCGGCACGGCGCGCAGGTCACTGAACGTGTTGGGTCCCTCCCGTCTCGCCCCGCAGACTCAGCCGGCGTTACATGCAATGCAACTCGTGTGTAGTGATTTGATACACTCGTGATAATTTTCTTTCATACTACATTTTTTGAAGTGAAACTTCTTTAGAATCGTTGTGATTTCAAACTCGTTGAAACGAAAAAATAAGTCCATAGTACCAGGCGCTCAGAGACGGGGTAGAGTTAGCCTTAATTTAAATTCAAGTTTTACCTGACATGTGTACTTTGTACACACGCACTTTTATTTAAATTGCGCATAATTGTGATGTATACATACCTACAATAAAATACTGATTCGAATCTGTAGTACATATACTTAAGTATATTTAAAAATTATTATTGAAATAATCACTATCAACGATATTAGAGTCTTAATCTATACTTTTTAGAATTTTGGTCTGACTGTTTGTCTGTGACCGTATCACGAGAAAACTGCTGGACAAATTTAGATGAAATTTTGTATGATAGCTGGTTATCCGGATTAACATATAGGATACATTTTACTGCAAGAAAATAGGATCGAAAAAATCCCTACTAACAGTTATAACGTAACTAATTTCAATCAATCAAAAAATCAAAATCATTTCCTACGATTTTTGTGATATTTAGTATAGAAATTTTTTGGACATTACCTCTGTCGAATATAACATATTTTATTCAAATCGCTTCGTAATACGAACTTCTTCATCATACATTTTTATTAATACGCTTCTAATTTCTCCATTATTTAGGTAATATGGGTAGTGTCATTGAAATATAACTTTGTTGTATGTACGAATGAAATGGGGTACCTTATAAAGGCATTTCACTTTCAAAGAGCGCTTTGATCTTTTAAATGAAGTATTTTGTCGTTTGTTTGTTTATCATATTAACCTTTTCTCGTTACCTGGAAATTTCCGTCAAACATTTAAGCCTACATCTCTTTTGGTATGAACTCGCTGTTTTACGATTATTTTGTTAGATTTATATGTAAATTTAGGTTTGGCATAATAAAACTGTGCTTTGTCTTTGTTATAATTTAAAAATTGTGTCATCTTTTATGGAAAATGTAAAATAAAATAATTCTCTTTATACTATGTCTATATTTAAATTTAACTTTAAATTAATTTAACTAACTAACCTAACCTAACCTAACTATTAAGATTTTAAAAATAGCAAGCTAAGATTGGCGTGGAAAAGTGCCATTATGCAAGATTTTACAGAGGGTATTTCATTAAGTCTCTTTCTAATGTAAACTGTTATTTTATAAAACCTATTAAGCTATTATGTGTGTATCATACAAATTCAAAAGTCACCTAAGACTGTGGTGTAGTAAATAATTAGTAAATAATAGATTTAGCGCGAACGAAGCCACGAGTTCCGATAGTAAATGAATACAAACGTTTACTTATATTTACTTATATATTAAAACCTTCGAGAACCAGTCTAGCCATTGGTGAAAACATCATGAAAATCGGTGCAGTGCTTTTTGAGTTTATCGCGAACAGACAGACGCGGTGGAGGACTTTGTTTAATAATATGTAGTGATTAGTTCTACATTTGATCTACCTAACTCATATATTACAGTTCTAAGATATTGTATGTAGGAGCCGTTCTCAATGAAACTCATCACATTTATTTTCACTATAACAATATTCCATTGTTCATTTTCATTTTTTTTCATTGTTTCATTTTCAAATGATGGACTGGTATTTACGTCAGTTTCACCGCACAAAAGACAGTTTATTATCTTTTATTGCTGTTAAAGAATGTTGTGACCGAACCCAAATCCTCTCGTTCTTAGATTGGCGATATTTATAGACCGCGATAAAAATCACACAACAAACTTTATATACTAGTGTATAGATTTTTATGAAGCTTTTATGGGTTGTTTCGTTAGGTAATTTTATTGCTTACTAGCAAACCAAATGGTTTTTCGAATTTATTTTAATAAAATAAAAGTAGCTTAAGTTACAGTTCTCGAGATGTAAGCTCAGCTTTGCATTTGTGTGCGTGCAACGTACGGATAGGTACGGCTGAAGGCGTAGCGCGAGCTTGGTTTAAACCCGTTTTAACTGGTTTTTGATGCGCGGCTATTGGCCTCTAGCTATCACTTACGAGCTTAAGGCGCGAGGGCTATACTCCTTATAACATTAGCTATCTGCGAGTGAAAGTCCCGACAAAATTAATCCAGCCGTTTCACAAATGAGCCGGAACAAACATACATATAGATAGACAAAAATTTAAAGATTTTTTTTATTAAAGTAGATGGCACCGTATTTCTGTTTCTAGATTATAAATGACGTTGAAGTCTGTTTTTAATTTCATATTAACAACTTTTCACTAAATGCATTATGAAAGTATATACGATACTAACAACAAAAGCCAATTTTTAAAATTTTTGTCTGTCTGTCTGTGTCTGTTCCGGTGTTCTCTGAAATTGCTGGACCGATTTTGACGGGACTTTCACTTGTAGATAGCTAATGTTATAAGGCGAAACTAAGAGTACATTTTAACCGACTTCAAAAAAGGAAGAGGTAACATTTTAGAAATTTTAAACCTAAGATCTAACCCGAGCGAAGTGTGGGTGAGTCGCTAGTATGTTTAATAAAAGCTTTAGTTTGTAGTACGTTAAGATTATTAGAGGCGAGGTGAACCTGTTTTAATTAACGCCTTTGTTAGGAGAGACGAGATTGTTTTATGTATGATTATGCCATTTACATTAAATTTGTAAATATGTATAAACGGTTTGAATGGAATAAAAAGACTGCCTATACATACTATATAGAAAATAAAGTAAGTAATTACTTAAAGATAATTGACATCATTAATTATTTTATCTTGATTAGGCCAGGAGATTAAGTGAATTTATTGTTTTTAACTTTAGAAATAATTTGTTCCCAATATAGCCTTTTAACCCCGATATCACTCGAAATTAAAATTAATTTTTGCGACAAAAAGACGTATGCTATACTGTTGTTACAACCATAACTAACACTTTTTCCTCCAATTAATAGAAAATAACAGTAGAACTAAAACCTATTATGTATATATGTATACAATTTTTGATACTTTTAAGTATGCGTATATATCTTGTAATTCAAGAATAAAACATGTTTAATCCCATACCAAAAGCGCCAAAGGTATTTTAGCGCTGTTTTATGGTGCACGGTTAGTGTCGTAAAGAATACACTTTTTAAGTATCACCTATCGCTTTACGATGTCAATGAAATTGAGTTCCACATTGTAAGTGTTAATTTCGAAGAGAAATAGTTCCTATATCACATTAATGTAATAAAATCGAAATTGGTGAGTGTGTAGTTCTTTTACCCGACTGCGCCAGAAGGATGGTTATGTTTGTATTACGAGAGTATGTATGTATAACTGTTTGGCACGCTCTGCGGCCTGAACGGCTCGATTGATTTAAACTTGAGAGATGTCGTTGGATTTGTATTTACTGTGAAAGTGACACTGGGATTATCAAAATAAAAAAATGGCGGATTTTTTGCGCCAAATTGAAATTTTTTCACGCTCTGCAGCCTTAACTGTTTAGTTAGTTAGTTAGATTCGTATTAATTGTGAAAGTGACATTGTGAAACACAACATATTGCAAACTCTGCCTCATATTCTTATTATAATTATATTTCTCACAGCAAATATTTATATATTATATTATAAAATCTATACTGTCCGAAGTAATGAATCGAAATGTGACACTCACCGATTAAACAGAACTTATAAAACCTTATCCCACCCATTTTACAGCGCCCTCAGGTAGTCAATATAACCCCCAATAAAATAAATTGATAATAGAATAAAAATAGTCAATACCAGTCCATATTCATTATCCATTAAATATATAGAAGTTAACAATATTTAAGGGTTTTAAGCTCGGTGCAACAAATTCCCTTCAGTTATTAATCTCGAAGAATTTATTTAGCATTTAATACAAACATTTGTTCCAGACACTCATTCGTCAACGCCAGTCGTCTGTCTCGTGATAGAAGGCGGTACTAACACGGTTCGCGCCGTGCTAGAGTACGTGACCGACACGCCACCTGTGCCCGTCGTCGTGTGTGATGGCAGTGGCAGGGCGGCTGATTTAATAGCTTTTGTACACAAGTAAGGACTTATATTTTGAAATTTATTGGCGGGAAATAACGAAAACCTGTTTGAAAGTTGGCTAACGTACATTTTTAATGAATTGAACGTATTATTTTATATGATTATCTTTCATTATCTCAAGAGAATTTAAATTACGACGTTATTAAACATTCGATTTGTTTTAAACACACATCTAATTACACATATTTCATTCGTTCGAGTAAATCTAAAGTTACAGCTTGAATTCGACGATACACCATGAGGGGCTACTAATTTAAGTAATTCACTCTATTTATATTCTCCTGTGTATTTACTTTCGTAGTAGGCAGTGGTAGCCCAGTGTCAACGCTCACTCGCTTGGATCGCCCAAGTGACACGAGTTCAAATCCGGGTCTCACACCTCTGATATTCTCATGTGCGATTCATTTCTAACATGATTACCCCTTGTCTTACGTGAAGGAAAACATTGCGAGGAACTTGCATGTCTAGAACTTGCATGTAGTAGAGAACCCGTCTTAGAGAGTGACCGGCAAGTGGGACGTGAAATAGGGCTGAACACACTTGCTATCTTAGATAGGTTTTAACAGTTAATATACACATATCAGAAATTAGATATTTTCCCACAGAACTACTAACTAACTATCCCATATAGTATAATACCAAATTGCATCAAAATCTGTACAGTGGTTTTCTAATGATACAGGAACAGACAGAGAGACAGTATCAATTCTAAAAACTATAGATTTGGTGTCTGTATCAATAATAACGAATCTTTCAATAAGATTCTCAAAAAAATATTTAATATAAAATTCAATTCTATTATAATTTAATTATAAGTTTAGTCCAGAGTTGGACAACAAAATGGCTTGTCATTTTTTACTCAAACAAAAAGTTCAAGAATTCATTTTTAAATGATATTAATGACATTTATATTCAGATGACATCAGATTCTTTGAATACAATTCGTTGTTAAAAGCAATCTTGACAAGTATTATTGTAAAGTTTGGAAAAAAAGGGAAAGGACGAAATACTATCAAACTGACAGGTTCAACGAATTTTTTTATGCGGCTCTATTCATTAAATGATGCGCGTTCACGAATTTTAATATGATTTGCTTTAAAAGGTTTTATTTATTGTTTATTTGTACCTTTGTTTGTAATTTACTCCTTCAATTTCTAAATAAGTAGCAGATTGCGTAGTATTCAACATAACGAAAAATAATTGAACATATGTTTAAGTTAAAAGGAAAATAGATACGCCAAATATTTATTTATAAAAGCTATTTGTTTTATCTAGCAAAGTATTAAAACTTTATAAATTTATTAATACACTACTTATACACCAATAAGTACTCGTAAGCTTATACAAAGGCTGTGTTTTATATTTTAACCCTTTGGAAATTGTAATAATTTAAAAAAAAACTTTAGAACAAGTGTTTAAAAATTGAAATCTTCTTTATTGCTCTACTAGCGACTCGCCCTCGCTTCGCTTGGGCTTTTTCCTAGATTTAGCACAGGCAAAGCCGCGGGATCCGCTAGTTATGCATATAAACCTTCCTCTTGAATCACTCTATCTATTCAAAAAAACCGCATCAAAATCCGTTGCGTAGTTTTAAAGATTTAAGCGTACAAAGGGACATAGGGACAGAGAAAGCGACTTTGTTTTATACTAAGTAGTGATTACACATTTTGATAATTGATGGTACCATAAAAGTTTACGTACGTACTTACCATGGTACTTACATACTATGCTAGTGCTACGAATTTAGATGCTGACAGTAAGTTTTTAAATATTTTCTGAGCTTTAAGAATAATGTCGACTCCTACTACCCCGAATTGAATAAATGTTTATAGAGATTATCTTGTTTATATGTATGTGTATTCTCTCTATGGAACTAGAAAAGATTTTCAATAATTGAAGAAATATTTTAAATATTTTATTGAAGAATTTTAAATTCAAAAATATAACTAGTAAAAAGAGTCACGATTTAAAGGGAGCAATTCCAGTTTTTAAAATAAAACAGCAAATAACTCGAACATGACTGGAACTTCGGTGACAATTTTTTTTAACTTCTCAAAGCTTGTACTTGAATACTTGAATAGCAAAATTCACAACTGAAACTAAACAAAAACGAAAAAATATATAAATCTAGTCGTAGTTTTAGCAGCAAAAGACATAGTTATTGAAAGACGTGATACGTGTTTTGAACGTTTAGTATGTTAAAAGTTCACATGAATTCGCATAAGTATAATTTTAAATGCAGACTTAGTCGAATATGTGTATGTAACATTAATTGATTTTTGGTAAATCTTATTTAAATATTATTTAGTCGAATCTATCGTTTTTTTTTGATGTCACGTTTGGCGCAGTTTGTAGTAACTCTACTTTCTTGCGCCAGCGGTCGCGGGTTCGAGTCCCGCTGGGAACTTTCATTTGTTAAACTCGAATGTTGGTACTCCAGTCATGGGTGTTTATATTAAAATATGTATGTATTTAAACTTATATTTGTAGTAAATCAATTATCTGGTATCCGTAACACAAGCTTCCTTCGTAGCTTACTACGGAACTAGATGGCGCTGTATCTAATAATGTCCCAACATAATATTTTTTTTTTCTTTCTGTGACCGCATCACCAGAAAAGCATTGGTAGGTTTTGATGAAATTCGGTATGATGTTAGCTGGTTATATGTTGGATATTTTTAGTGTAGGGAAATATCGGATATGAGAAATATGCATTTACTAACTGTTAGAAATAACCTGAGAGGACAAGACATTAGTTCAATATAATTTGCTGAAAAATGTAAAAAAAACAAGCGAAAAACATCTTTAATACATAAGATATGATATATTCTAGAGCTTATTAAATTCAGACCCAAAAAGGTTTTACTGTAAGAGTAATAAATTCAAAACTTCAATAAAGCCTCCTCATATTTTACTTTACAAACTCAAGATAATCTCCTGTAAAAGTTTCTCTTTGTGCGATATACTTTAAAGTTTATACAGGAAGTTAAACTTTCAAACTATTGACATTCCTCGAGAGGTAAATCCCTACACCACATGCTTCTAACTAAGAGTTTTTCAAGCATTTACTAACATAACCTATCAAGTACTCAAGAATCTTGTATGTAGTTAAGGAATTTCTTTACTTAAATTCTTTAACATACAAATTAAAGTTATTCGTCATAGTATGACTTGATTCATTCATTGATGGCCCATATTAGGCCCATAATCATCATTCCATAGTGCACCACACTAGCCGAGTGCTGGTTGGTGGACTTCACATATCTTTCGAAAACGTGCTAGGTCAGATACATGCAGGTTTCTTAACGATGTTTTCCTTCATCGTAAGACAATTGGTAATCATGCTAGAAATGATTCGCACATGAAAATATCAGAGGTGCGAGATCGGATTTGAACCTACATCACACTGATCCAAGCGAGCGCGTTGGGCTACCACTGTCGTCACTGTGTAGATTCTTTGTAAACTTAAAAATGGTTCACGAACTCTAATATCAGTAAAACTAACTAGGCTGTTAAATGTAATGTATGTGTAATTTATGATCCAATCGTTTATCAAACAGGTACGCAGCGGAAAGTGGAGAGCAGACGGTTTTAGAGTCGATGCGAGATTATCTAATCGGCACCATTCAAAAGACCTTTGAAGTTGGACTGCAGCAAGCTGAGTGCTTGTACGGCGAACTTTTGCAATGCACGCGGAAAAAGAATTTGGTGAGTACTTTGAACTGTTCATATTTTTCAACGAAACATTGTGCTTTTTAATATGATACTAGTGATTTAACGCGAGTGAACCCGCGGGTTACGCTATAGTGTATTATACATATAAACCTTCCTCTTGAATCACTCTATCTATTAAAAACCGCATCAAAATCCGTTGCGTAGTTTTAAAGATCTAAGCATACATAAGGACAGACAGACAGCGAGAAGCGACTTTGTTTTGTACTATGTAGTGATTTTATTTTTTTAAATATTTATTATTAGTTAGTTATTTTTAGAGTACGTCGAAAGAAAAAAAACCCTAATAGGATCTGTTTTTTTGTCAAGACCATTTTCCTCAGATAGCCGCGTAGGTATCAACAGGCTTGAAACCCCTTGTAGCTTTGAAATGACACTAAATAAACATGTTGGGACATTCTTACAAAAGCGCCATCCAGTTCAAATTTATTAATTTTTTACATTAAATACATACATATTATAAATATAAACACCCATAACTGAAGTACAAACATTCGTGCTCAACAAATGAATGCCCCCAGCGGGACTCGAACCCGCGACCCAACTAACAACAACAACAACTAAGCCAAACGAGTCGTCAAACAAAACCTATAGTGTTGGTACATATAACATAGTATTACATTATAATGGCCATATAACACAAGTGAAGCGAAAAATGTGAAAACAGTAAATATAGTTACATCACAATTCACAAGTATATTTTGGAAATATAAATTTATTTGAATATTTCTATTTGCTACGGAACACTCGGTTTGGGATTGTGAATCACACTTGTTAATTTTTTTTAAGGAAAAATCAAAACACCTAAATCACAAATGAATCATCAATCAATAAATTTTTAATGCAATAGAAAATTATTTGTAGCAGAAACGCGAATAATGAAAGGAATGGTTGGTGAGAATTGAATGAATAAAATAAGAAATTAGAAGGTATAATGAGCTATTTATTACCTTTACTTTTAGTTCCCAATGTATGATTTTACTTTATAGCTAACAAGTTCTCAGTTCAAGTGGAAAGTAAAGCGACGGTTGCAACGATCAATCAACGCTAACCTATTAAAAGCCCTGTCTATACCTCAACTCCACGTGTAATACCATAGAATATGGGAAAACAGAATGGTCTCCAAAACATTATTTATACTTTTATACCTACGACCTATATACTCGTATGTATGTTAATTATTATATGTTTTTAATTAGAAAAGACTCACCCTCTTTAAACCCTTTATAAATTTTAAGGGTTAGTATAAAGGCTTATGTATCGATAATAATGACTGTTTAAAAAATATTCTCGCAAATATATTTAATGTAGCGATTTCACTCAGAATTTTATTATAAATATTGAACAAATGTTTGTTTTTGAAACTGAAAATTTTCGGTCGGTCGTAAAATTAAGCTTTATTAGCAGATAAAAATAACAGTATACTTTGTTTATATTTTCCTTAAAAAAATATTGTCTAAGTAATGAGCGTATCAGATTCGCTTTTGTCCGATTTTTTGTTTTTCCCTCTTGGTGTAGGTATAATATTTTTCAAGAGGCAATTCAATTAAACTTGTGACGGCTTTCAAAGCTGTTATTAAGATATGCCATGCATAAATATTAAATAGTAAATTGATAACACTTCTAGTATACTGAACTCTTAGAATAATTCAATTAAGCCTCAAATGTACACGCAGGCTATCGCTAAATAATAGGATTCTCCCACGGTTGCAAAGCTTGCAAAACTTTCCTAGCTCTATGTATAAATACATTTTTGACAAAAACATGTTTCTAATTAAAGTTTATTTTTTATAGTTCGAATATATAGCTTATTTCGTTTTTTTTACAATTGGGCATTAATAAAAACAGTTCATATCGATTTTTCTTAGTTTTTTTAAAAATAATAATACATATTTGTGTCAAGGCAATTGGAATCTTACAAACGATTTCGTCTAAGCATCGTCTGTTCAAAGACTGAAAGGGTTAGGTATACATAAGTACTACCAGACAGTAATATTAATCACAGCTTAATGTCTTTCACTCGCTTCTGAATCTTAAGATCTTTCAATTATATAATAAAATGATCAATTTTCCGGGACACTTGCTTCAATTAAACTCATCCTTGCATATAAATTTCATTTGCCGAAAGTAAATTGAAACCACATGAAATAAAATGAACGTATTTTAGTGTACAAAGACGCACGGAATACTTAGATAGTATACGATTTCGATTTTTTCTTTTATTAACTGCCTTTGAAGAACAGATATTACTGTAAATAAATTTCGGTGGCTTATTATACGCAATACAATTAGCCCAGAGGTTTGTTGATTGGGTTATTTGTATAATTACTGTATATTTCGTTACTAATTACTATTCAACATTCAGCTATTTTGTTGAAAGAGGCGGAAAGTACCTATAATCTATATTGTTTAATTTAATTCGGTGTTGAAAGCTGTAATGAACCTGCTTTACTTGATTCTTATAAAGAACGCGTTACTACTGAGCTACGAGCTACTTTGCATTAAATATAGCTATATGTATGTTTGAAGGTATTGTCTTACTTTGTCCTTGCTCAGACGATCTTTTCGAATTGCATTAAAGATTAGAAACCTTTCTTTACAATATTATCTTAGGGGTCGTCCATAAATCACGTGATGTTTTTAAGCAACTTTTTAGACCCCCCCTCCCCCATGGTGATACGTGGTGAGGTTTAAGATTACCCCCCCCCCCCCCACTCAAAATCACGTGTATTTTTTTACAAAGTACCTTAAAAAATCTGAATATTATTTTTAAATAAAGATTAACACTTAACAGGTATAACCTTATATATAAAATTCTCGTGTCACAATTTTCGTTCCCATACTCCTCCGAAACGGCTTGACCGATTCTCATGAAATTTTTTGAGCATATTGAGTGTATAATTCGTCCGTCTGTAACTTATAACTACTATAACAATGTAACGTTACTTATAATTTATGAATGTCTTAATTTTTATACATGGTATTAATGGAAGTATGTCAATACTTTTTATAAGCAATCCAATTAAGACCAATCGGTTCATTATTACATTTCCATTCTTACTAATAGCGACGCTTCGTGTGTCTGGGGGAATGTTTGGCCCATCCTATTGGTCTCATCATCTGTTATGAAGAATTTATAATACACGATTTTTTAAAGCATAGCATAGCTTTTAATAGTGCCATTTCTTGCAATAGTAGTTCCCGTACAGGACTTTTCATAGAAGTTTTGGAGGTGACTAGGCTTATTATTATAAAAATTCGGCGAAAAAAAAATCACGTGATAACTCGGTACCCCCCCTCCCTCCTGGTGATATTTCGTGATTTTTTCCGAACCCCCTCCCCCCCCATTCAAACATCACGTGATTTATGGACGACCCCTTACGGGTCACGACATTCAATATTTACATGAATACGAGTACCGAGTAAACCTTTCCTTTTTTAACCTTTACCGTGATTTAGTTGTTTATATTATATGGGTCCTGTGGTAATAAATAATGTTATTTAATTTTCCTTATAACATCTTTGGGTCAGTTAAGGTGTAAATGTTATATAAAAAAACAAAGCTAGTGTTTTTCCAGGACAGACTAGGTATGTAGTCAAATACGTAAGGTTTCGAAATACATTTTATTATAAATCAAATCAAGAGGGTTTTTATTATTTTGCTTTGAGATAAATAATTTTGTCAATTTCGTTTGACTTTGATCACAAATTATATACGTCGCTTAGATACCACATCTAATTTTGGCCGATATACTTGTACACATCATATGAAATATTAATATTTTTTATTTATTCGTATATGCGCTGTACATAATATATCAGCATATCTATACTTAATATTATGAAGCTGATGCGCTTGTTTGGTTGAACGCGCTAATCTCAGGAACTATAACTGGTCGGAGTTGAAAAATTCTTTTTGTGTTGGATAGTCCGATTCTCGAGGAAGGCTATAGGCTATATTTTGACGACCGTTTGGCTCAGTGGGTAGTGGCCCTGCTTTCTGCGCCAGCGGTCGCGGGTTCGAGTCCCGCTGGGGCATACATTTGTTGAGCACGAATGTTTGTACTCCAGTCATGGATGTTTATATTTATATATATGTATGTATTTAAAAAACTTATATGTGTAGTATATCAACCATCTAGTATCCATAACACAAGGCTCGTACCTTACCGTGGAACTAGATAGTGCTGTGTGTAAATGTCCCAACATATTTATTATTTATTATATTACATCGCGCTGCGACATATAGAAGCGAAGCATCAATGAGAAATGTTGCAAAATCGGGAGAAAAATATTTTTTGAGAGCTTCCGTCACGTACACTGGGTAAACGGTTAAAGTTAAGAGTAAAAGCGAAACCGCGGGAAAGGCTTATATACAATGCATATTGAAGTTTTTCATTTAAATATTTCATTTTACACATACCTTGTAAAAATGGGATAGTTTAGTAGCATATTTGTCGACACCTCGCTACAGCTCTCATTGTCAACATTTGCATATATTGATGTTATGGATGCCTGTCTAGACTTTGTTAAGATGAAACATAGTAATTTTATTTAGCACTATTATATTCCAGTAAATCGTAGAACAGAATCACTATTATAGTCTCTTTGAAATGTAAATTAGATATCTTTATTCATGACTTAAGATTGTAAGTAGTTGTTAATTTCTACAAAAGCTGTGGAAATATCGTCATTTTAGCCAAATCTTGAAATTCTGATTTAAAAAGGTTGAAAGTCGGATAACACTTTACAGATATGTTAGCTTTCTTATGGTGTTTACAACTTTTGTAAGTGTGTATGGTTGTTAATAAATCTATCTATCTATTCTATAAATATATTTTGACGACACGATGTACTTTCTAGCGCCAGCGGTCGTGGTTTTGAGTCCCGCTGGTGGCATTCATTTGTTAAACTCGGAGTTTGTACTCCAGTAATGGGTGTTTATATTTATAATATGTATGTATTTAAACTTATATATGTAGTATATCAACTTTCTGGTATCCGTAACACAAGCTTCGTAGCTTACCATAGGACTAGATGGCACTATGTGCAATAATGTCCCAAAATATGTATTTCTTTATTTATAATAAATATAAAGAAATAGGCTTTATTGACACTAGTTTCTTTGTCGAAAGATAGATATAAGCCTTGTCGTTGACAGCTGAACGAATTTACATGAAAAATTTAATTTTTATATATACTTACACATTTACTATTTGTTCTTAGATAACAGTCTTCAGAATCCAAGAGAGAGCAGAAGGTGGCGAAATTCAAGAACTAGATCAGGTCATCTTAACAGCTTTGTTTCGTGCCCAACATTTGTCACCCAGCGAGCAACTAAGTTTGGCTCTCACTTGGAACAGAGTAGACATCGCGCGATCTGAGATCTTCGTGTACGGGCAAGAATGGCCGCCAGGTGAGAAAATTTGTTTATTCAAGTGGTATTAGTATTCCTTAAATAGTTTTATTTTCTTTTTTATCTTCGTGACAAGTCTAAGTTTTTGACTATTCATAATTTTTAATCATGCTGCTTATAGCGGGCATAAGCATACGTTGTACTGCCACAGATATTAGTTGTAAAAAAACCTCGTCAGACGTGCCATACATCGGGTTCAAGTGTAGCTTTGAACTATCCTCAACCCTCGTTATACCCATATACATATATGGGTTCACCTTAACAAAACTACTTTATCAAAATCGTTTGAACCGTTACGAAAAGAATTACGGAAGAAATTATATTATATGCAGAGACTAATTTATCAAAGCTTTAATTTCAAGCATAAACTAAAGAAGTTAAACTGAATTTGTCTTAAATTTAAACATGCACTGTAAAATTCCGTTATCAATTATCAAATTAGATGATGAGATAATTAACTACTTATTGTCGCCCGATTTTTATTTTAAATGCCTAATAATGGCTTCATGACTACGAGTCCAAGCGAAGCGAGGGTTAATTCGCTAGTCTATTATTTATTTACTATGCAACTCCATTAGTTTTTTAAAAAAAATTGCTACTGGTTCTCTATTATTTTCTTCTCTATTAGTTTAAAAAAAATTGCTACTGGTCTCTTAAAGAAGACCAAACCATTTTATTTTTATTTTATATTAAGTATTCGTAAAGATTGTGGGAAAAAGCGAGCAACAAAGAATTCACCACCTAATTAAGTTCCAACTTGCTTGGGTTAAATGAAAACAATAAATAACTCGGCTAGACCAGTCTAAACGATGTTTTAGATTGCCTCCAGCTTACAGCGGTTCAAGCTGTGCTAATTCTTGGGTAAAGCGTATTTTAAAGCCAATATTTTCATAAAATATTAGTACTAAATGTTATTAAATAAAAATAGCTTACAAATTTTATAACAATTAAGTAGGCAAGTTATTATTATGTTTTCTTTCAAGAGGAAGAGAAGTGATACTTGATTATATAATTATATCACAAATCATGCCACTATTTTTTAAAGACTTTGATATTTATTTCGGCCTCATTCTACACTGTCATCAGTTATCTACCAGTGAAAGTCCCGTCATAATCAGTCCTGACGTTTCGGAGAGTAGCTGTAACGAACAGACAAATAGGAAAAATACTGTATATAAAGGCATATCTATTTAGTATATGCGTTATATATTTCTAAATCTAATCAATCATGCATATAGAATATAGATGTTAAAATATTATATGCAAACTACAAAGGTATTCAAACATATATAATGGGGCTTGGGGACTTAGTTATGCTTACCTTAAAATTCATTGTTCTAACGTTCAAAGTTGCAATCATATTCTCGACTCTGCGAGATACGAAGTTCTAGACACCTGCTTCAGTTTGAATCCTTAATATTTAGTACTCATTAAGATTATGCTTATTCTAACGTGTATAATCCTATGCATAGAGCTCCATTCTGCCTTTTGCCTGCCATTCTAAGTCGTTTTCAGTTTAAAAAGCAAATGCTTTTACATTGCTACTTGTTTTCTGTTTATTTTAAGCTAGTTTAGTTAAATCTCTTATGGTTCCTCGTTAAAATGCCTGAGAATGACCTAACCTATTGTGTTATTAAAATAAATCCAGGCCATTCAATTTAAGCTCTCAATTACATAGGTAATTGAGATATATATTTTTTATGACTGTTTCGTTTGTCGCACCTTAAAAAAGAAGTGCTCTGTTATACATATGAGAACACAAGCAGGCTGTAGGACCGCTTATTTTATAAATAAGTATTGATATTAATATTATAATTTATATTCAAATGGAAACCAACAAAAATCTGGAATTCTTTTTTTTCTCAATTAGCAAACGTCAATACATTTTATTAGTTTTCAAAAACAGTTTAAAAATCTGACGAGAATTCATAATTATTTTATGCCATAAACTCGTATATGGTGCTAAGAAATTCAGATGAAATAAGCTTGTTGTAATTACGAACCTATTCAAAGCGTGTCTTGATATATCACTCTAAATCATTTCCTTTGAAACACGAGTATAACATAATCATTACAAATTATATTTTGTACAAGTTATAATTATAATAGTTAATTAGTAACACATTAATTAATAATATATTATGTTCTAAACTAATTAAACAACATGACGTCATAAGTTTATTGTAGGTATTATTTTACATTTTCAGTCGTAGAATAGATACGAGTATGATAAAAGAGAGAAGCTTCTAGATTATTTCATTGTTTTTAAAATTTATCCCCAATAGGGAAAGGTAAAGGACTATAGTCCATACAGCCTAGTCTAAATTTCTAGATTATTTCATGCTCCATTTTGTTTTCTTTTTTTTAGTAAATAATATTATAACTAAAAGGGTAAAGGGGAGTTACATTCAGCCTAACCCGTAATAAATCCAATAAGTGACTAGTACCGCAGAATATTTACTTAGGTCGTATTCTATCGAAGTAAAATGTACACATTACTTTATTAATTTAGATACAGGCTTGACCTTCTATAATATTCACTATCACAGATTATCTATTTTTTTTAATTTGGAATTCTAAAATTTATGTTAGTATATTGCTTTTTATCACCCGACTGCTGAGTCCTTTAATACGAGGGGGATCTAGCCATAGGTGGACTATAGCGCTAGCCTAGTGCGTGTTGGCGGACTTCGCATGTTTTTCAAAACTTGCTAGGTTTTCTCAGACATGCAGGTTGCCGTAAGACAAGTGGTAATCATGTTAGAAATAAAACGCACATGGAAATATCGGAGAAAAAAAATCACTCTGAAATCATTCTAACCGTTAAAACGTATCTTGGAACGACGATTCCGAGCGGGGCGAAGGTGAATCGCTAGGTTTATAAAAAATATTTCTTGTCTAACACTTAAAATACTTTGACGTACATAGGATTCATAATATTTCCTACTAAAGAGCAACAGGTATTCATCTTAAAATTTAATTATGAAAGTTCTTCTGACATCTTATAACAATAAGATAATGAAAACTTTCCGAAATAACATTAATACTAAGTCGAAACATTTCTTGCATCTCAAATAATGAGTAGTCTAATTAAATCATCCCTACATCCCACATATAACATCCCACTGCTGGGCAGGGTCTCCCTTCAATATGAGGGAGATCAGACCATAGTCCACCACGCTGGCCAAATGCGTGATGGCGAACTTCACATGTCTTTCGAAAACTTACTAGGTTCTCTTAGACATACAGGTTTCTTCACGATGTTTTCTTTTACCGTAATACAAGTGATAATCGCTTTGGAAAATTATGAATGATTTATTTTAAAAACACATTTTAAACGCACATTAAGGTATGTTGACGATACGAGATAGAGAACATGGATTTGGACTCGCTTCACTCGGTTTAATTATTATAAAAGAAAGTATTTCATATTGATTTCATATTAATAAATTACTATATATATATTTTACTATAATTCATTACATATTTACAACTTATTCTATCACGCGCGCTCGCTACCACTGGGCTACAACTGGAGATTTGCTTAATAAAATTATTTTCAAACTAGCAAAAATATCGATGAAAAGTGTAGTAAAAGTTGACGTAATAAATATATTTTTCATTTACCGTTTATCTTTTTTAATATACGTATAGATCGAACGCTTTTCCATCAAGGTATATTATGGGTCGGAAAACGCCATAAAATGCTTTTTATCATGGTATATAAAATGAATCTCGTACGAAACTGTAAACTCTACAAACACTTATAACTAGTGTAGTACATCAATTTTCCTGCTATCTTAGAAATGTATGTTTGTTTTAACTCGGAATTTTTTCAATTCCTCTGTAAAACTTTAACCTATATGACTTTGTGAAAGCCTATTCAGTATTTTCAGTCATGTTATATGGAAATAACCAAACCCTTTCTTTATACCTTTATTTTAACTATATATAGTTAAAATAAAGCTGTAAACACAAAATACGACTTTATTTACGTGCTTTTTAGCTTAAAGTTTTTACTTTTGTAGACTTAGGCGTCCCTTATACATTTTATTAGCTAAGTTAGGGATCGTAACAGTAAGCCGCAGGTGTCATACCCTACCCTTTTATGAATAATCTCACTTTTACAGTTTATTGATCTCGTCTACTGAATAACAATGAAAATATTGTAAAATTATTCAGATTGGTTTGTTTGTTGATATTTGCATACAATTTGAGATTTATTACCCATATGAAATTTATAAAATATTCATAAAGCTTTAACTATGTTTGTGTATTTGTGTAACTTTTGTTTTTTTATTGTCATTAAGTAATAGTTTCCAATACTTCTTATTTCGTTGAAATATTCTTTCATAGATATAGATATAGCGTTTTAAAATATTATTTAAGAATTACTCGCTTGTCGTTCTGCACTATCCCAATGAAATATGAGAGAAACAAGAATGAAGAGGGCACTTGTATTGAATGTACATCTGTTCACTACACTAAGTAGCTCCTGTGCAGTATCTAAATAAGTTTAGCTGATGTGACCAAAATCGGTGATAAAAGCAAGTATTACTCACTTTCTCCCGGCAGGTCTTTAGGGTCAAAACAATCCCTCTTATCACCTGAAGAGGCGATAAGACAAGGTGTTATTATCACAAGAAGTTACACTCTACCTATAAAACCCCATTTTGGGCCAATGACTTTTAAAAATTAGGTTAATTTTACCTTTTATATTAATTAACATTTTGTTTCAGGTGCTCTCGATGAAGCAATGATGCAGGCGTTAGAACACGACCGAATAGACTTCGTCAAGCTACTACTTGAAAATGGCGTTTCAATGAGAAAATTTCTTACCATCCCCCGATTAGAAGAGCTGTATAACACCAAGAGCGGTCCAAGTAATACCTTAAGATACATTTTAAGGGATGTCAGACCGCACCTGCCAAGAGGCTACGTCTACACACTGCATGATATTGGCCTAGTTATAAATAAATTAATGGGTGGCGCCTATAGGTGAGTAAAATATTTATTCTAATATTTATGAAGATGGTCTTTTAATAAGTAAACGTAATAATTAATAAACATACTATATTTCTTGAGAGTAATAAAAAAATGGTGCTTCCGTTGGAAGAAATATAAAAGTATCTATCAACTATTATTTTTTTTAATTATATATTGATATAAAAAATAATAATGTATTAATGTAACGTCGCTTGGGAGGGTGCTTTAGCCAAAAAGGGAATCCTAATCATATTGTTGTGTGCGTATATTACAGCTGTTTGATAGGTAGGTTTTGTTTAATAGGACTCATGCGAACTGCTACAATTACATATCCTAAAGACAGGAAACTAATGTTTTGAGGAATGAAAGAAAATGTTAACATAATACGCGTATAGGGCAGGTATCTCTGAATAGACGATCCTTATAGGCCAGTAAAAATAGCAATAATTTACGTTCCAATTTTTCTTTTATATAAAGTTTAGGATCACTTTTTTTTTTTATTAAGCCTTTATTGCTGATACTAAACAACATAATATTTTACATAAATGTTTACACTATTTTAACTTAAAATCTAACACATCGAGTTTCCCGGTTTAGTGGTCAGCGTGTCCTGTGACACATAGGCCTCTTCCAGCAGTTTCCATTCATCTCTATTCTTAGCTTTCCTTGACCAGAATATTCCTCCCACAGTCTTAATATCATCCGTCCACCTTTTCGCTTGTCTGCCCCTTTTCCTTTTGCCGTCCCGAGGTTGCCATTCTGTTATAATTTTTGCCCATTTTATACTACTGTCTCTTGTCATATGTCCTGTCCATCTCCATTTTAACTGTTTTATTTTCTTTATTATGTCTTCCACCTTTGTTGTAGTTCTAATATCTTCTGCTCTTATGCGATCTTTTAGCGTCACACCCAACATACTTCTTTCAATTGCCCTTTGGCACGACCTCAGTTGTAGAAGGTGTTTTTGAGTCAGCGCCCAGGTTTGGCAACCATACGTGAGGCACGGCAGCACACACGAGTTAAATACTTTTTTCTTGGCTGTTATAGGAAAGTGTTTACTTTTAAATACCTCTTTGAGTGACCAATACCTTTTCCAAGCACAAGCCACTCTTCTCTCGATTTCTAAGTTAGTTTGATCCCTGAACGATATTAACTGCCCTAAGTATGTATAATTCCTAACATATTCAATATCTTCATCGTCTACTTTTATTGCTATTTCTTCCCTATTTGTCATTATTTTTGTTTTCGATTTATTTATAGTAAGACCAACTATTTTGCTTGCTTCCGTCAATTGTTGTATCATAACTTGTAACGTATTAGCATTCTCAGCAATCAAGACTAGGTCATCTGCGAATCTAAAATGGTTCAACTGCCTGCCATTGATATTTATGCCCAACTTGTCCCACTCTAGTTTTCTGAATACACTTTCCAAGATTGCAGAAAAGAGTTTTGGCGATAGTGGATCCCCTTGTCTCACACCTCTCGCTATTGGGAACTCTTCCCCAGTAGATTCTAGTTTTATTTGAGCTGTACTATTCGTGTATATATTTTTAATTATACGTATATATTTTTTTGGTATTCCTTGCTGGATTAAAGCCCTCCAAAGCGAGTCATGTTTTATAGAATCAAATGCTTTGCTGTAGTCTACAAATGCGATATACAAGGCTTTACCGTATTCTTGACATTTCTCTAATAGTTGTTTAATGACGTGCATATGATCAATAGTTGAGAACCCCGCTCTGAAGCCAGCTTGTTCTATAGGTTGTTGTTCGTCCATTATCCCTGTAATTCTATTTAGGATCAGCTTAGAGAATACTTTATAAATATTAGACATTAGACTTATAGGCCTATAGTTCTCAATGAGGTTTCTATCTCCTTTTTTGTGTAATAATATAATTATGCTTTGAGTCCATTGGGATGGTATATATTCCGAGCTTAAAACAGAGTTGTATATTTCCGTGAGTTTTCTCAGGTTTTCCGGTACAGTAATTGAGAATTTGATCATCTCATTTGTAATCTGATCTGGCCCGGGTGCCTTTCCGTTCTTTTGGCTATGTACAGCTTTTTCTATCTCAGGTTGTAGAAAAACTGGTACATCGTCTAGGTCATCATCATCAAGATTTATAGCTAAGTCTGGGAAATTTTGTTCTGGAGCATAAAGTTTTCTAGAAAAGTCAGTTGCAGTCAGGATTATAGCTTTTCTAGTCGTTTCTTGTTGTCCTGACTTATTTTTCATGTTTGGTATCCAGTTTTTCATCTCCACTAGTTCTTTTAAAGCTTTATTTATACCTCCTGTCTTATTTATATGGTAGTTAAGTATGTTTGTCCTTTTTTTGATTCTATTCTTTTTGATACTATTACTAATTTTTTTACTTATTTCTGATCTGGCTCTTAGATTTTGTTTGTCTTTTTCAAGATTTAGGAGCTGTCTCCTTTCTTGTATTAGTATTTTGGTTTCATTTTCGGCGTAGCATGTTGTAGGTTTAAATGTTTGGTTGAACAGTGGACCATATATTTCGTTTATTTCTTGGCTATATTTTTCTTCTATTTGATTTTTTGGCTTGTCTGCTGAGTATGATTTTTTTATTAAATTTCTTTTTGAATTAAATCTATTTCTACTTACTTTTGGTTCCACGTAATTTAGTACTGCTCTTACCATGCGGTGATTGGTGTAAAAATTGAAATTATTTAAAATGCTTATGTCTTGAATAAAATGTCTTTTGTTAGTTGCTATGTAATCTATTTCATTTCTGTATGATCCATTAGGAGATAACCAGGTCTACTTTTTCTATGGATTTTTTTAAAAAAAACTATTCATAAATGCAAGATTGTTTTCAAATGCCATTTTAATCATCCTTACACCATTTTTACTCCTTCTACCGAAGCTAAATTTGCCTATTACATTTTCTTCCCCAGCTTGCTGCGAGCCAATTCTACCATTAAAATCTCCAATGACCATTATATTTGTATGTGTCTCTTGTAAGACTAATGCTAGTTGGTCATAGAAAAGATCTTTAACTTTTTCATCCTGCTGTTCAGTGGGAGTATATACTTGAATGATCGACCATTTGTTCTTGTAGCCTGGCAGATTCATATTAAGCACAGCTATTCTCTCTGATATACCCTTAAATTCGTCTATGTTTCTTTTCAAATATTTTTTAACCATGAAGCCAACACCATAGCTTCCTTTTGTTTCCCCTTTATAATATAGAATGTATTCCTTTCGAGCTTCAATACTTTCGCCCATTCTTCTAACTTCACTTAAGCCTATAATGTCCCACTTTACATTTGAAAGTGCTAGCTCTAATAATTGAGTCTCTCTTGTGTTCTCAGGGTAAGGCAGTTTAAAGTAGAAATATACAGTTTTTTATTTTTTTTTATTTTTTGTATCTTGGTCATTATTATATTTTTTCTTATTTGAGCTGGAAGGGATTGGTCGTTATCCCCCACGGGGACCAACCGGCTTGGGGGAGGTATGATTTTTTTGCTTGTGTTGTTTGATGTTTCTTGTTTGTTTGTTCTGAGCTTCCGGTTTCCGATGTGTGTTAGTTGCTATTCTTTATTTATTTCTGATGTTGAGTGTGCTCTGCTCCTGTACATTCGATCAAATGCATTAATTTTGTTGAATTTTGGCCGGGCATTTTCAGTGTCACTACTTGTTTTAGGTGAGGTGAATTGTTCTCTCTTTCTTTTATCTCTTGTTTTCCTTGTTTCACCCTTAATAACCAGCTTATCGTATTTTATAAATGCTATATGGCCTTTCTTTCGTTCTTCTTTAAGCTGCGGTATAAGTTCTTTTCTCTTTTCTAGAACCTCTTTTCTAGAACCTCTTTGCTGAAATCTTCAGTGACGTAAATATTTTTTGGTAATTTTTTCTTATTTCGCAAAACTCTGTCCCTCTTCCATGCGTTTAACATATTCACCAAAACCGGACGTGCTCCTCTTTTAGCCTTGCCAATTCTAAATGCTTTGTTAATGTCTTCTTTAAGCACTTCGATGCCAGAATCATTTAAAGTTTTTGATATCATTTCTACTATATTTATATTTTCGGTTGACTCCTCAAAACCATAAAATATTAAGTTGTTCTCTTTTTTTACAAGTTCTAGGCGTTTCACTTTCTCACTTAATTTCATCACTTCATTTTTTAAATACAAATTTTCTTCAATAATTGGCTTTAGTTTTTTATCCATTTCTTCTAGTACTGCTTTTGTGATAGAATTCGTTAGGGTTAATGTTTGGTTGCCCATTTCTTGTTTTATTTTTGAGAATAATAATTGCATTTGTTGGTCCATTGCAATACGTAGATATTTTAATTTTAGTATAATCAAAACTCCTTTATGTTGGTATTAACAATGAATTACGTGTAACGAAACGTAATTTTCTGTTTATTGGTAGCACTGTTATATTATGTCAAAGTCTAAAAATTGTTTACAGTTATTTGCACTTAAATCCGAGTTATTTGCACTAAATTTGTAATGGTTTCCACACAAACACGCAGTATTTGTTACTTTTTCAACATTTTTAGTCCTTATTTTGCGAATCACTTGTGTTTTTTGAAGTTTTATAAAGTTTTTAAATAGTTTTCTATTAAGTTATACGGAGCTCACTTTTTGACGTTTGTACCATTCGACGAACCGGAATCAACCTTAGGATCACTTACTGAGTATAAAATCACAAAATGCTGACAAATCGCGGCGAAGCTTCAGGCGTCATCTTGAAAAAACTTTTGTTTATAACTGTTTTGTTTTGAGACAAGTTTTAGTCTTAGTATATTTTCCGATCCATTAAAACGTAATTAGTTGTTTAAAAGCTGGATGTTATTTATTTTATCTTTTTCCTCATAATATTTTAATAAGAGCTGCGTGGAATTATTTACTTAAAAATGAATGTATCAAATTTTATTAACAACGACATTTTGTTAAAAATTTTATTTTATTTCGTAAAAAACACCTTTTATTTTTATCCGATGCCACGAACAGACTCACAAACGCGTGTTCTGAACTCGGGTTTATTTATTCCTTTGAATCGCATTTTCATGAGTCAACTCGCACTGTCAGTGATAGATAGCTCCCTTTTGTGACTGCTTCAAAGAAACGAAATAAGATTAAATAAAACTTGGAATAGATTATGACTTGGGAGTCAAATGGCGCGATTGAGCTTTGAATTACATGCAAAATATATTAGTATATGTGATGCGACTATTTTGTTTCTTTTTAATTTAACGAAGTGTTAGCTTTTGAAGTGTTGTCGTATAGTAAGGACTTTGAGTAACCCAATTGCTACAAAAGGATTTAATCCATTTTAACGTTCCACTGAGAAATAGCGGCCTTTTGTACAAGAAAGATCAAGACTTAGGTCAACGTTTACCAAATTAGCAAAATGGGGTCTTATTAAGTCTTAAAGTAGCTTAGAAGATAAGTGATTTTTCAGACAGGTTTTCTTATAACGTGTTTCTTAACCGTGGGGCAAATGAGTTTCGAGTTAAAAGTGGTTCATCACCTTTTAATTGTTATTGATCCTTTCATAAACACACTATCGCAGTAATTATTATGATACAATTTTTTTGGTACCACGAATAAGTAATAAATTACCTTTAAGCTTCTGAATTTTACGGTTTTATATTTAATATAAAAAATAGATAGAGAGCTATGGCTCTTGCATCGTATTTTCTATTTCTTTTAACTGATTTGCTACGCCCGAAGAGATATAATAATTCCCTTAGTGTCTTAAAAGAACACTGCGGAGCTTTTACAGGAACTTTATTACTGTATATAGAAACTTTGGGAATAAAAATTATGATTGATGATTTAAAACAAATTTAATATACATTTGTCCAACCATCCTACTGTAATGGCTACGCATATATAGAGGTATAAATAATGTAGTGCTTTCTACTAATGACATAAGCAGTACTATTTAATTTAATTTTTTATGATAATTATTTGGTATAGAAGGGCCTGTAGTCTTCCTAATGATAAAAATGTGCACTTTTTCATTGTTTTTTATATATAGAGGTAGGAAGTCTAATAAAATAAATTACATTATATTATGTGAAATATGATTCTAGTTACTAAATTACTCATTCACATTATACAATATTTTACTTTTTAACCCCAAAACATAATATTTCAACGCGCCACAAGAACAATGACAGTGGTAGAACTCGTCTTATAATAAAAGTAGGTTCTGCAAAGTAATCAGACGTCAGCACAAGCGAGGAGTGAGGAAATTTGACTGCAGGGAAATGTGACGCTATTTCAATTTATCCCGTAGATTTATCGTACAGCAGTTTTTCACCCTGCCGCCACGTAAACTATTCTAAGAAATATATCTTCTAAAGTAGGTCTTTATCAACATTTAATGATATAGAAAACCTTTGTAATTTATCAGTAGCCCTATTTACTGTACCTGATGTCGTATTTGGAATCAATTTTTAGTTAAACCATTCTATATATAGAAAGTAATCAAATCTTTGTAGCTCGTAAACTACCTGCATTAAAGCTCAACGATCGACTCTATTTTTCTGTGTTATTAACACTAGAAAAAATAATGTCTATAGTATATACAATATTAAAGATTTATTACAATATTATTTATATTCTAAATCTATAAATAAAATCTTAAAATTAAAACGTTGGTTAAAGCATTAGTTAAGGAGGTTTCAGCGTTACAAAAATATAACCTTCATTTTGTAGAGTTTTGTTAAAAACAGGTATTCAATCTTAATATATCTAGCAATATCCTTTAAACGCCTATCATATATATTTAAAAAAATAGCTACGATATGTGGACGGTGAGAGTTAACGGGTATAGTGAAATCATAATGATTTCTTTTATGCTTTTTGGCTACGAAAATTTTATGAGCAGTTTATCAAAAATCTTATATATTCTTATATAAAAAATACATTATAACAAAAATAGGATACTAGGTCAGTTAAACGAGCTTTATAACGTATACCAGTACTTTATATGGAGCTTTGGAGTTGCACAACACAATAAACTACCCATAAAGTTTGCCTCTTTATGCTACTTAAGTGCATTAAAATAATTAATTTTAATTTATTCATACCAATTTTCTAATAAGCTTTATGGATTTTTTAATGTTTTATATTATTAGTTATACTCGAATTTCAAGGACTTTAATTTTTAATATTTTTGGTTCCCGGTTTAAATGCTATATAGCAATAAATCAGTACCCCCAAAAAGACAGTTTTATTTTAAAGGTTGCAGCGAAATCAAAATGTTCATTTTTTATCGCAGATGCTACTACACCCGTCGCAAGTTCCGTCCGATATACGCGAAGGTGATGAACAAGAGTGTCAACGTTCACCGTAACAGTGCTTCCTTCACTCGCCACAACGCGGGGGGGCTGTCTCTCATCACCGGCTTCATGCCTGTAACAACTGAAATGGCTCGCTTCGACTACCCCTTTAATGAATTACTTGTAAGTATGGATTTAGCTAATGAGAGCCCAGTAGTAATGTATAAGTAAAACAGAGTCAAATCCCGAGTATCATTTTCCAACATAATTACTACTTGTCTTACAGTGAAGGAAAATAACTCGTGCATGTCGACTACGTACTACTACGACTACGAAGACGTTTATGAGGGCTAACTAAAGCGTATTGTTAATACTCTATACTAGAAGGCTGATGCTAGTCGTCTGCTAGTTGGACGAGTAAAATAATTTAGTCGTCAACAATTGTTGAACGACTAAATTATTTTAAAGGCTGTTGCTAGTCATCCGATAATCCGACTATTGTCGGTATGTACGAATATCTATTACTTTTTTGATTTATAATAAAAAATAAGCGATTTTTATGTGCAGGATATACCTATGCCAAAAATAAAACAAAATAACCTTAACCTACCGAGCTGATAATTTATTATTAACATCCCACCCACTTTTAAGTCCAAGAGTTTTTATTTATTTTACATCAAAACAATGTACAAGAAAATGGTATTTTGTAAAAAGTACTATAGAAACGTCCGCAATTGCATTCACGAGTATGTTAAAACTTAAGAAACAAATTGATTTCTCTTTGAGCCATTTAAGAAGCAAAAAAGTCTCATAGGTTAAAATGTATACAAAACGTCTAATTGTCATTAGTTTTTGTAGCAGCTTTAGCGAGGGCTTGGTGATTTCATTATATGAGTATAGCCTTATAATTATTAGTTTTATTTGTTTTTTTTTACACGTTATACTTCAATAAAATAATAGTAGCTAAGCATTTCTAGCTGATATTATAGGTAATATATAGGTACCTATATAATACAATTATTTTCATGATTAAAATCTTAAGGAAATGTCGTTGTTAACTTTTCCTTGAACTTGGCACTTAATTTTTTACGAGTTCTTATAAAAACTAATAAAAATAATCTACATCCTCGTATAACAATATTAACTGAGTGGAATATTTACATTTTCCTGAAAATATTATAGTCACTATCGTCGATACAGTGGACGAAAGTAGTTTTTTGAATCTTTGTCTTTCTGTCTATCTGTCTGATGACGCATCACGAGACTACCATTAAATAAATTAGGTATGATGATAGTTGGTTATTCAGGTCAACTTTTAACTTTTAAAAAGGTTTTTACTGCCGGAAAATAAAAAAAAATTGTTAGGGACGAACGCGAGCACAGCGAGGGTAAGTCGTAGTAATATAGTAAAAGTTAATATTTACCATTTGATTTTTAAATCATTTGATAAATAATTAGTTTATTTAAGTATACATATTTTAATTACAATATATTGTTTTCATTAAACACGTTAAAGGTCAACAAACAATTGTAATAAAGTAAAGTGGGAAAAGGGTATTCTGCCGTATACGACGCTGTTGGCTTGCGACTGAAATACGCGCTATTTAACCCTCCATTACATTAACTACTTTGTTGAATGTAAAGCTCGGAGAGTTATATTTATAAGCTTTTAATTTGCTTTTGTTTTGTTTTCATATCACATGTACACTATTAGTTTTTTTTGTTTAGGTATCTGGCTATAGTCTAGTACGGTACAGAACCACTTAATCTAAATACCAGTTTGTTTTTTCATAACCATATATTATAATGTATTTATTTTAAACTAACTCGTTAATGTGTAATGGTCTAGTGGCTAGCATGTAGTGTATAATTCGCGTCATGTAAAAAGAACGCTGGCTGTCAAGTTGCGCAGAGGCGATTTATCGGCCAATTTGGTGGTAAGACGCGGGGCGCGGGACGTCAAAGCACGCGTCACATGCTTTTCGGCTCGCTATTGGTTTGTCAGTTTAAAATACCATCGCGCACACAAAAGTTATTAATTACGAAATGATTTTATATAAAAAATATTGAAAAAATATTTTTGACGTATATTGTTTTATAAAAAGAGAGACTGATAATAATGCTGTTAATAATTTAAAAAATATATTAAACGAATTAATTTAATTTTTTGTAAGTAGATTAAATATTCTTCGATGAATCAAACATATTTTATTAATTAATAGAATTCTATTTAATGACATTCTATCTAATATATTTTTCAATGTACCTACCAATACTCAATATACATCGTGAGCAAAAGGCTAGTTCAAAAATAAAAGAATAGGCTTAGGAATTTCGTATGCGAATGTACCGATGCGCAAACACACCCCCCACCACTTTTTTCCAGCGTTCTTTTTACGTGACGCGAACTGTACATATATACGGCTGTAGGTTCTGAAGTCGTAGGCTCGATTCCCGGGTTGAACCAAGTTTAGTTAGTTTGTGTTAAGACTCTTAATGGCATCTCGGACATAAAAATTGGCCGTGTTACACCTCCTTGCCTGGAACATCTTACAAAGCCGTCGCTTCAGCGCATTAATTTACATCAATCTCTCGACATATCGTCTTATCGAACTTTGCGAGTGAAGAAAGAAAAGAAACTTGTATTTGCGCCTACATTACTGCACTCAGCACTGTAATATCTCCTACGAAGTTGGCTACTTTCAATGAATTGACCAGTACAGAATTCGATGAGTAGGATACAATATTATTAGATTTTAATAAATATATTTTCCATACAGATGTGGGCGGTACTAACGAAACGGCATCAAATGGCGTTACTTATGTGGACTCATGGGGAGGAAGCCCTAGCTAAGTCACTGGTCGCGTGTAAACTATACAAGGCAATGGCCCACGAAGCTGCTGAAGATGATATGGAGACTGAAGTGTATGAGGAATTGAGGCATTACGGGAAGGAATTTGAAACAAAAGGTACGATCAATTATATTAATGAAATATATACAAAAATATTAGTGCATTAACTCACAGCACCTTCTAGTTCCATGGTAAGCTACGAGGCTTGTGTTACGGATACCAATTATTAGCTTATACACTACGCATAGTTAAATAACTTTAAATACTGCATAAATATTATAAATATGAAACATTGTTATACTTTTTCGTTAGTATTTGACATAAAAATATAACATGGAGCATTATTAATAATGTCTTATGTTAGGAATCCGCTTCATTTATGCGGAACACATTTACATACATATTTGTATGTGTATATCATGGACGAATAAACTAATTCGTCCATGGTGTATATATATCTAGATCATGAAATACCCTTGTTATATACTAATACTTGCCAAGGGAAGGTACTTAAACTCTAAGGTAGTCTTGATTCTAATGTCAAGCAATGATCCCTTAGTCGCGAAGACTTACCACTAATATGAGTATTAATTGATTATGGACATGTTTTTAAATCGAACTATAAAAATACGATTTTGATGAAATTTGACATAAAGATAGATTGAGACCCAAAAAAGGATATAGAATAGTTTTCACCCCGTAAAACATCCCGTAAAGAGTTAAAAAAAGGCATGAAAATTTATATATGAAGTAATAATTAGACATAAAACTGTTATAACTTTCAATTTAAATAAAAATAACCTGAATGGCTCTTCAGAATTTCTATCTGAATAGGTATTATTTTTCAAGATGCAATATCTGAGTATAACAGATTGCAGGCTGATTGAAACCGCATGAACTGTGTGGTTCGGGTCAATACGCTCGCCGGCGTCGATGCTTAATTCAACGTAAACTAATTTAATTGTTGTACGTACAGCATTCTATTTATCAATAAAATACAATTTTCACTTTAGAATGCAAATGAATTATTCAACTTGGTTTATTTAAATTTGTATTCAATTATTTTTTCATTATCTTTACGGGTCGTAGGTTTGATTCTTTTTTTAGGTAACGAAACTTATAGTGTGCTATTATTGGAACCATAACGTTACATAAGACATGTAACATATCATTCCATAAAACAATTAAACTATTTTTTCTTTTCGAGTACGTAATATAAAATTGTTATTTGTTATGTATCACGTCCATTAGGACCTGACATATCTAGAGTCTAGTAGGCATTACTTCATATCATAATCTATGTGTTCTGAATAGTGTGAATGAGTAACAAGCAAACTTGTACATACGTAACGGCATACATATTACTTACCATGTAATTAGGATCTTAGCTACGGAACTCTAATGAATTTTACCTAGGGGGCGGCATTTTAATAACTTCCAAATACTACCGCACGATTCTGAATACACTAACTGTTGTATTCATTTTAAAGAAGAATTTTAAATCGTTATTTTCAATGGGCATATATATTTTCTTCTAGCATTGGAACTGCTAGACTACTGTTACCGTCAGGATGACGACCAAGCGCAACAATTGCTTACATGCGAACTCCAAAACTGGTCCGGACAGACATGTTTGAGTTTAGCAGTAGCGGCTAACCACAGAGCCCTCCTCGCTCATCCCTGCTCGCAAATAATCCTCGCAGACCTCTGGATGGGAGGACTGAGGACCCGAAAGAACACAAATCTCAAGGTAAGAGACCATACATACCGTATTCATAAATCTTTCTTTCATCTTGTTAACGCACAGACTTGTATTGGCACGTAGTAGTTCTAGAGAATAACAATCGTAACAAAGTTTACGAGATAGATGTCTGTGTGTCAATGAGTCGCTTGCGGAGCATGCAGACGCCGATTATCCCCTAAATTATTAAATATCACCCTATAGGAGTTGTTTCATATGTATTTTTTGGTTTTGTACATAATTAAGTGTTGAATAAGCTTTAATAAACAGAACCAGTTTTAAGGAGAATATTTTTATCTGTATATACTTTAAATTGCAAGCTTAACACCAATATACAATCACGCTTGACCGTTTTTGTCTGAAATACAGCATATAATACTCCTGAAATGGTTATTTTATCTTTTATCTTTTTGCTGATATTTTCACTAATTTTAATATTACAATATAAAAAGATAATATAAACAGCCATATTGAAACAACTCCACTATAATCGACGTCCAATAGTTAGCATGTGATGCTTAAGTCAATATAGTTAGCGTCCTTTGCCACATCGGCTTTAACTCTAAGGTAATACTGAGCCTGCTGTGCCCACTCTACATACTGCAACTGGAGTTCAAGTCCAAGGAGGAACTGCAGCTGATGCCGCAGACGGAGGAGGAGCATCTCGAGAACGAGAGTATGGAAGACGATAGAAGTACCAGGGATCCAAACGACGCAGAGGTATGTTTTTGTGTTTGGTTGCTTCCATTGCTTCGATATTTTGCTACTCACAACCGTTTGTGATTTTGTAAAATTTAAATTATTATATTAATATTAGGTTAACTTAATTAGAAGAAATTTGAGTTTTTAAACTGTATTTATATTATAGTAGACATTTGTAAAGTGTATTTTATATAGGGATTATTTTTTAACATTTTAATGGTTACATAATTTCATTAAACATATAAAATGCATGATTTTGTTGATATCATAACAATCATAAATAAGCTACTAATAAACAATTAAATGGAATATTTCAAATAATATTAGTACTTAATCTGATAACCATGGGTGATGCGTTCAAATATTTTGTATGGACTTTTGATCTTCTTTACCTTTATAATGACTCACGCTCGCTGCATCGGGCTTGTTCTTAGGTAGGTTTTATTTTTTTTGAACGGAACCCTAATTCTTTTTATTAAATAAAATTAGGCTAAGTTATTCCTTCATCATCTATCTGTCAGTGAAAATCCCGTCAATATCTGTCCAGCCGTTTCAGAGATAAGCGTGAAAAACAGGCATACAAAACTGTAAATAATTCTGTTTTTCCTATGAGTCTCTACATAATTAATAACATATGCATTTAGTAAAAGCTGGTATGTTGACGTCACAGTAAGTAGTTAAATTATACAGGTAAATATAGTTTATTTTAGGGTTTTTATTCTATATTATATATAATAAAAACCCCAAAAAATAAACTTTGTGCTCCCAAAATATTTTTTCCTCATATCTCTCTGGGCCAGACTGCAATTTAGGCAAAATGTTCTAAAAGTTTTTTGCATATTAAAGCACTTAAAGATATTCGTAGCGTCGAAAAGTGGGACAAAAATGAAGTGTACTTTCCGTCTGCAATCTGAACTTGCAAGCGTTTTAAAACTTTTATTATTTTCACCGAATCTATGTTACATATATATAAAAATCAATTGCCGTTCGTTAATGTCGCCAAAACTCAAAAACGGCTGAATCGATTTGAATAATTCTGTTTTGTTATTTTGGGCTTGGTTTAAAGTATCAAAAAATATAAAAAAACCCATAAAAAACTGGAAAACTAAAAAGCTTAGAACTGTTTATTTCCTATGCGTATCACCAACCGTTAAAATGTTTATTATGTGAATTACCAACAGCTAAAAGAGAAGCTTCGCTATCAATGGCCATTGATAGCGATCATCTATTTAATGAAACTGTAACTACGAGTAAGTTATTGAAAGTCAACAAAGAGCATAGATTTAAGGGTGTATAAGCATTAAAATATGTATAATATAACCAATACGAGCACTTATAAAAGTTTGTAATTTTAACGTTGGAAGTTTATCCCCTATAAATTAACATGTACTTATAATTTATAAATATTCTAGGTAAAATTTTATATTGTCTAAATCCTATAAGCTTCATCCCTTCTTGTTATCCTCGCAGAATTTAATATAACAAGTGTTTCCGTCGTAAATAATCGCCTTTATCCTGAAGTCAAAGGCAACGTTGATTAAACTGTGCTCAAAATACAATTTCTAATTAGCAAATATCAGGAGCTATAAAGTTATAGTTAACCCTACAATATTAATTCACTTCAACTATTTATTTAAAGCACGTTATTCTCAATAACTTGCACAAATTTGCTTCACAAAATTAAATTTAATTTTCAGATATTTGTAGATATAACCTATAAACTAGTTAATAAAATTAAATTAGGTAAAATATAAACTAGTGACTCACCCTCACTTCGCTCGGGTTCACGCGGTATTTTCCAGCAGTAAAAAGTATCCTATATTTTGACCGGGATAACTGATATACAGTAGTTTTATCGTGATGCGGTAACAGACAGACAGAGGGACAAAAATTTTAAAACTATAGATTCGGTTTATGAATCAATAAGAATTACTATTTTAATAAGATTGTACAGAAAATATTTCATGTACAGTTATAAAAAGTTCTTGCATCTCTCTGAGTGTTTAGGTTATTTTAGCTGGTCCCCTTCAACCCTATAAAAGTCCTACGATACTCGTAAAAGCGAAAATAAATTTTAGGCTATATTTCTAGGGCAAAAATCAATATACGTAGAGTATAACATAATTTTGTTACTGATAGGGTTGTTATATTTAACAAATCTTGCACATTTAGATCGGTGCTGTGAAACGGTGCACACTTTCTATTAAGAAGATTGTGCCCCCAGCGCAGGATAGCATACAGGTATCTGCCGAGAAATAGCGCACTTCACTATTTTGCACCTTAAAAAGCTAATAAAAACGTCTTAGAATTAATAGAAAATACCTTCGTGTCTTAAATAAATATTTTATGAGAAACAAATTCTTCATAATTAAATTATTTTTTTCATATTATACAAAAGATAATCAAAAATAATAAGAATCACGATATTTAATAATAATGCTTGAGGCAATTAGATTAGAGAAGTACCTAGTAAGCGTTACATAATGGTTATTGGAAATTAAAAAAAAATCCTAAAGGCTAAAAACTGTGTTCAAGTTTGTATGACCATCTGTTAATTTTAAACTGCGCGGGCAAAGTCGCGGACAAATGCTAGTAACGGTATATTTTTGCTTAGAAAAGTCCTTCAAAATGAAACTTTTATTTTTTGAAAAGTTTTAATTATTTTTAATATAACAGATTACGATATCAGTAGAGAGCATTCCAGCCATATCATCGCACATAAAATTTAGTCATATTTCGACAGGTTTTTTTAATAATTTAGAGTTTTTTTAGAGCACTTTTAGATTATACAATATATTTACACTAAACACTCAAATTGCAGCATCACATTTGAGAATTTAAATAAAAGCTTAAATTTTCTTTGTAAAATATATCGCGATAGGTTGGAGTGGTGAAACGGCGTCCTCTTTCCATAAAGAAGATAATACCGC
Source organism: Boloria selene (assembly GCA_905231865.2). NCBI lineage: Eukaryota > Metazoa > Arthropoda > Insecta > Lepidoptera > Nymphalidae > Boloria > Boloria selene. The sequence goes on from HG993149.1 coordinate 3,107,444, forward strand.
CGGGACAACAGTGCAAAGGCACACAGGTACTACGGATTGTGCGAACACTGCGTTATATCTGCTTTGCACTTTAAGCAAACTTTATTTATTCGAATTACTGAGCTTTGACAAAATGAACTTTATTTATTAGGATAACTGAGCTTTGACATAATGAAATTCTACATTCGCCGTCGCTAATAGGATATATTTTCATATACATTTCTATGAGAATATAGTTTTAAGCAATTTTGACGGTTAGATATGTTATTTTTATCTTTATTAGTTTTCTTTTATTGCTTGTCTATAGAATATCGACTAACTTTTACAGTGAATATTTAATTTTAGCTTCGAAGAAACGTCTAATTTGCCCAGCGTTATTTAGGTTATATGCCTTTCTATTTAATATAACTATTCTGAGAAAAAATAAAGCTTCTCTAGCTTTAAGCTTTTGAAAAAGCTTATACGATGCGTAATTTCAATGTCATAAAGAAAATATATATGCTACATATTATTTTTTCATTTTCATGACAATCATAAATGATCTTTATTCCACATACCTTATTAGTAGTTAATAGATGGAACAGATAAGCGATATTTCATATTAATTTAATTTTTAAGAAAATGATGGCTACGGAATAATAATTCGTGTATTTTTTGTTAGTTTTAATTTGTGTCTTAACGCACTTTTCTTGCGTTCGCTTTTATACGTGTGAACAAAAACTCTAGAATTTTTAAATTAAATAAATTTAAAAGTAAATGGAATAAAAGTATAGATATTATAATTTACCATGATAAAAATATATTTAATAAAGTTAACGTGGAAAGGTGTTATAGGGCTTGTATGTATGTACGAGAAGCTTAAAAAATTATACACTTCAGATAGCATTCACAAAAGAAAAACTCGTTAAAAACTTTAATAGTCTACAGTAAACTTCTCTATTCTTCTCTCTACCTTCAACATTGTAAAAATATATGAAATAACAACTTTTATCTATAGTTTATCAGATTTTACACACTATTGTATTTTTTCCAAAGTCGCTTTAGCTTTTTATATTCTTAAGTTCATTTGTGCATTTACAACATACCACTTTATTCACTTTTTATTATGAATTTTTATTATTTTCGATATCACACCTTTTGCTAATTCCAATTATGGTAATGTTTGCAGTACATGTAAGCTTTTGTGTGTTCGATAATAAAACAAAGTGTAATAACACTCCGCTATCAATTGGGGACATCGCAGTGATAATAATAAATCGAAAGTACATTTAATGTTTCCTTTAGGTGGCGGTGAACATAAATAGTCTAGTACTTTATTTAAATAATGTAAAATAGTGTTTTCAAATATAGTAATAAAAACAATGTCCGCTTCTTCAGCTAATTTCGAATTCAACTCAATCTAAAGCCTTCAAACTGTTACTATACTTATGCTCTTGGAAATTTCTTGGTAACCTTTATACGTGGTTTTTTCTATACTCAAGCAGGCGTTGATTGGCTCAGGGGAATGCGAAACTCGTGTCGATCAGAATGGGAAAGTTGGTAAAATTGGTTGGGACCCTACATACAGGGACCTGCCGGAGTACCATGTACCAGAAGACAAAAGGATGAGGCCGTTGAGATTGAGGAAGAAGATCTATGAGTTCTTCACGGCACCCATCACCAAGTTTTGGGCGGACTCGGTAAGTTATGTGGTTTTGTATTTTAGATTTTTTAATTTTTTAATGTTGGTACTTTTATTTTGTTTTACATCTATAATTTTACCAATAAATTGATAGAAAAAATAAATCAATTAATATAGTACTATATTTAAAAAAATAATAAATTTAGTTAGGTTTTATTAAATGTTATTTTTAATAAAGTCAACTTGAAGTAAAATGATGAATATTCAAAAGAGCTTTTACCCCTCGCGTTGAACAACAAAAACTCTGACGTAGCAAAATAATACATCCACCTTTGTCGATGACATCACTCCCATGAAATTTGTTTGCAGTGAGCGGCACTATTGAAATTTTAAATGGAATGTTTTCAAAAACTACAATGAATTCTAAAAGCAAAATGACTTTCTATTGAAATTATTTTACTTTTCATTGAAAAATGACTATTCTTAAGTGAATTAAATTAACTTTTTATTCTTTTTAATAATGTTAAATTCTAAAAACTGTTATATAAGCGGTTAGCGGTTAACAGAAACATTTTCGTATTTAATTCTAAGTACGAGTATTTCACCATAATGCCGTCCAAATTCATTACGTATAACACTAGTAAAAACTTTAGGCTGTAAAATAATTCTTATTATGTCACATTAAAACCAGCCAAGTACGTGTCGGGCCGCGCGTAATGCAGGGTTCAGTCCATCTTAAGACCGTTACAATAACGCTGACTTAAAGAAAAGGGTTTTTTGTTATGTCATTCTATTAACATTTAACGTTAACGCCTTCGATGGCTCTTAGTAATAAGTGTACCTACATTTTATTAGTTAGTCGACTATAACTCGTTCACTTCTAAAGCCTATTTAGCTGTGACGGGTTTCCTTTTAATTTCATTATTATTATTCCTTTTAATACCATGAATGCTCATAAATATCCAAAAACAAACATTTATATTTAGATTAAATTTTACACGCAATATTTTAATGACACTCTACATTATGTTTAGAGAAGTAACCCTATTTTTTTTTTAAAGATTTTATTTTACCACTTGGCCAGCGTGACTTATTAGTAATAACAGCTTTCTAGCACTAACATTCTTTGAATTACACAGCGGGCAGGCGAAAATATAAGGTTTTCTTATCGATCGCGGAACCCTAATAATCGCTTTTAGTAATAAAAATAGTCCACTGCTGTAATTTCTTTTGCATGTTTACCGCTTAGCCGTTCCAAACAAACAAAATAATTTTTATATCAAAAAGCCCTAAAACATTACCATTATGTATGTATGTAAGTATGTCACCATTTTCATTTAACGCATTTACGTTTATTTAAAATATTTTATTACGACGATAAATTATTGTCATAGATTACAAAAGTAAGACTGCCGAATAGGTACAGCACCGCATTCATATTTAAATTTTTTATGAATAATTAAACGGGAAATATAATTTTCCGTGACCTAAAAAATTAACACACTACATTAATAAAGGCTTAAATTTTAAAACGTTGACAGAATATGCAAAACTAGTGCGATAAATGCTGCACGTTGTTTTATTATTTTAATTTTACGTTAATTTTAGTATACAAACTTTTACAGTTGTATAGTTAAAAAATTGAATTGACTTTTTTTTCTTAAGTATTGTACGTGTATAATATCTACAATGCTGCTATCACAGTGGTAACTTGCTCGCTTAGATAACCGAGTGAAGCGGGTTCAAATCTGAGTCTAGCACCTAAAATTTTCATTTGCGAATCATGTCTATCTTGATTACTACTGGTCTTACGTATTCACGCAGTCATCTAATTATTGTGAGGAAACCTGTATGTCTGAGAGAACCTAGCAAGTTTTCGAAAGACATGTGCAGTTGGCCAACCGTCACTTTGCCAGAATGGTGGATTAGGGCCTTAAGCCATAAGATCTGAATGCAATACATAATTAATGACATTAAAAATTCGAAATTCCATTTATATTCACTTAATTTATAACCTTCACATATAATTTGTTTAGGTAAATATAGTAGATAGCATTATTAATAGATCAACAATAGAACACAATCAATAATTTGTCATACATCAATCACACTTTATCGCCCGTATGCCTTTTTTGTCCAAATAAATTTAATAAATTGTCATTTAGCTATATTCAATTCTTGTAATAACCACAAACATTTGTTTGTACATAAGTCATATTTACTCAAATAAAAACAGTAATTTGTCATAAATGTCATTTCTCACGTTAATCGCTCGATCGCTTGACTTTTTAGTTATTTATTCAAAATCAATAGAATCTATATATCTAAAATTATTTATATTTGTTTATCTTGTATAAAATTACAGCTATCTTTATTACGTTAAAAAGTAATATATGTGAATAACGTTACATATGAAATTTTCTCAGATTCCTGAGAGACCGAACAACCTTACCATTACAAAATTGGAAAAAGAATGACTTTTCACAAAACTTTAACGAATACGGCTTCTTTTTACCTTGGGACATTATCTAATCCCTAAAGGAAAACACGTAATATAAGGATAATATATTTAATTTTATTTATACTTTCTTCAATAATTAATAATTATTTACCAAACGGATATAGATACTCGCGGATAAATTTAGAGTTAAAGTAAAATTATCCTTAGGATGCGAGTATTTATAATTTTTTTATCACTCACTAATATGAATTATTGTTTGTACTATTGTAGTCCATTATAAATATAAAGTGACATCCAAACAGTAAATTCTACTTTTCTCTGTAATTTTAACTAGCTAAGAAGAAAAAATAGTTACTAAAATTATTTTATTAGTTATTTATAACTAGCCTTTCCCGCGGAGCCGCTCGCGTTCTAAAGACTGAAAATCAAAAGAAATGTTTTTCTCCCGTTTTTGCAACATTTTTCATTGGTGCTTCGCTCCTATAATTGGTCGTATCGTGATATAATTATAAGCCTACAGACTTCCTCAATAAGCGGACTATCCAACACAAAAAAAAATTCAATTCAGACCAGTAGTTCTGAGGTTAGCGCATTCAAACAAACAAACTCTTCAGATTTATATATTACATTAAGTATGTATATTATATAGTATTTAAGTAAGTACGTAAGTACGGGTATAAGTCGTATACCAAGTTCTCTTAATCATAAAGTTAAGCAATGTTATGAGTTAAATTAAGTCAGGTACAAAGTTATTACCAGTATTAGGCCTTATACGTTAGGAGCTTCTTAGGAATGCCTGACGTTATAAATTCTTTTACTTTAGTGTTAATATGGGAGTCGATGTTTTATATATGGTAGAAATTTGCACGGTTATTTTAATTTGCTGTTTTAGTGTTTAATTAATTCAATAATCTTAGTGAAAGTGAAATCTTCTAACTTATAATTGAGTTCTTCGAAGGCGTACTTGTTTCTAGAAATCTTTAATTAACTTTCAACTCAAGCGTAATAGATTCATTGTTACTTGAAATACTTGAATTAAAATATATTTCATTAACATATTAAGACATTAAATTGTATGTATAGTACATGATTTTTTTATTTTCCTTAGTTTATTTCTGTTCAAAAAAACTTAACAGTACAAATGAACTATCTTTTCGGATTTTATCGCGGATTAATTTTGATTTTTAGTTCCCGAAATTTCTTCCTTAACAGTGTTTTGTTTACAGATCGCCTACATATTGTTCCTACTGATGTTCACTTATACAGTATTAGTCAAGATGGACCTAACGCCGTCTTGGCCGGAGATATACTCCATATGTTATATAATAACGTTTTTATGTGAGAAGATAAGGGAAATTATTACGTCCGAGCCTGTGGCTATTAGGTAAGTTTAAACATAAATTATCTACCTGACACTAAGCTTATTATTTTTATTTTTTAACCGACTTCCGATAAGTGGAGGAGGTTATCAATTTCGATCGGTATTTTTTTATGTATGTACACCGATTACTCTGTGATATATGATCCGATTTACGTGATTCTTCTTTTGTTTGATGCGAAATAGCTGCCATTTGGTCCCATAAAAATTTAACATAGTTTGACCCAGTAGTTTTTATTTTATGAATATTTTTTGAACTATACAATAGTGAAAACTGATTAAATCGTTGATATTTTGTTATTTTTTTAAAGTGAAATATTTCAAATATATGTATTTTATGGGGTACCTACTATCTTTACATCATTTTTGCGATGTGTTTTTGTTAAAATATTTCTAAGTTAATAATATTATTATTCTATCGTGATTTAAAATGAAAGTTTATCATAATCATTTCTTGACTTTTAATAAGGAAAAACATATTTTTTTAATGTAAAGTATAGGTAATTTAAAATATTTTTAGACGATGATTGTATCACTTCCACACATTTTCGCCAACAATTTGTAAGATACTTTCCATCGCAACACATAGCGGTTTCTTCATCTAATCCAGTGTAAATGAGTCAATTTAGCCTAAACGCAACGCCATTAATATAAAGCGTTCCGTGTTTGTTTTCTACCTTAGAACCTGCTGCTTTTAAATTTTATTTCTTCATAAAAGCTCTGGAGGGTGTATTTTTTATGGATGCAATTTAGTACTATACCAGAAACACTCATTCAACAAGTATACAGTATACTAATATTAAAGTTATCAATCATCAATTATCATATCTTAATTTAAAGTTAACTGGATACGTTACGTTGGAAATATTTTTGTAAGCTTATATATAGCTAATACATAAAAAGTTTTGCTGAAACTAAAGTAAGGATTTAGTTTGCTACAAAATTTTAAACTTTTGTTCATATTATAATCTAAGCCAAGTTGACACTGAAGTTAATAGACCATCTTCTTAATTCTATACCTAAATAAAGTTTGTTTTGCTTTGCTTATATCTTAAGTAAAAAGAAACTTTTTTGAAAATACTGTCCTGAGCCACATTTCTTTATTTATTTTGACAATTATTACAAACTTTATTGTAATAAAACAATTGCTTTATTTGACGACACGTTTGGCGCAGTTTGTAGTGACCCTACTTTCTTGCGCCAGCGGTCGCGGATTCGAGTCCCCCTGGGAGCATTCGTTTCTTAACTCGGATAATTGTACTCCAGTCATGGGTGTTTATATTTATTATATGTATGTATTTAAATTTATATTATAGTATATCAACTATCTGGTATCCGTAACACAAGCTTCCTTGGTAGCTTACCACAGAACTGGATGGCGCTGTGTGTAATAATGTCCCAACATATTTATTTATTTATAATACAAACTCGAGTAGTCAATTTTAGTAAAACATCATCACTACATAGTATAAAACAAAGTCGCTTTCTCTGTCCCTATATCCCTATGTACGCTTAAATCTTTAAAACTACGCAACGGATTTTGATGCGGTTTTTAATAGATAGTGTCACTGAAGAGGATTACATGTATAATAACAGTAGGCTATATATTTTATACCCGTGCGTAGCCGGAGCGGGTCGCTAGTATAAAATAAATAATAATTCTCAAAAACATTCGTCTTATCATCAGACATAAGTTCAGTGTATGGGCATGGAACATGTGGAACACGTACGACGCGGGGTTCATAATATTCTTCCTGGTGGGGCTGACGCTACGCCTTCGCGCCAGCTCGATGGACGTCGGTCGCGTCATATACTGCGTTGATATCATCTACTGGTATCTTCGGATACTTAATATATTGGGCGTTAATAAGTACTTAGGTAAGTTTTAGTTGTTTTTTTTCTGAATAAGTTATTAGTTAGTTTATTTAGAAAGGTTAGTGGGAGAATGTAAGTACTAAATGACTATTTACCTAGAACAATAGAAAACAGTAGGTAAACATGTAAATAGGTATTATTATAACTCATGGAATTTATTTGCAAAAATGAATTATAGTATTATATAGCATGTAAGGGAGTTTGTGACTTAAAAAGAGTGAGATTTGGTTAAGAATTAACGCTAATCAGGAATTGGTTAATTAAAAAATAAGAAAAAAAAAGTTACATCAGTATTATTATTAAGTACACTATTTTTTATGCTTAATGATGAAATACCATCGGTTTTCGACAAATTTATCGTTTTTCAGGACCTCTTGTCACAATGATGGGTAAAATGGTTAAGAATATGATATATTTCGTGGTGTTGTTATTGGTTGTGCTAATGTCGTTCGGAGTCGCGAGACAGGCGATATTGTACCCGGATAAAGAAGCTAGTTGGTATCTCATTAGAGGGGTAAGTTGCCATATTTAAAATTATATATTTTTAAGAGTTTTAGTTTTTAACATTAAAAAAATGTATTTATATCATTATTTTCCTAATAAAATTCGAAAAATACATTCAAAAAATGCGTTTAAATGTAATAAAATAAAAATATTTATACTATATTAAAGTCTTCCTTCAGAAAGTCAAACAGTAATTTCGTTAACAATCTACATTATAGTAAGTCGATGTTTTATACAATCATCTTTAATAACAGCAAATATTCATTCATCAATACTTAATTTCATTTATCATAACATTGTAGTTTAATTGTTCGTGACTCCAGCTACTCGTTACTTAATAACGAGGTCGTTAAATCATTCATATAATTATTATTACCGCGATAATTTTACTTCAGTAGTAAACTTAACTAACGCGACAACAGAAGTTCGTGCGTAAGAAACGGTTAAAATATGCAAAATAACTTTAATCGTCTCGTTGAATAAAGTATGTCTAAAGTTATTATTTTAAATTCAGTATAATTAATGGAAATATTTTGCAGTCGGCTCGGAATTAAAAAGTGCAATGAAAATCTGCATACATTTGCATCATTCAAATGAGATTCACGGTTGCTTTCTTCTGACATTTTGATTTGCATCTTCTATATTCTATATTATTTAATTCTAGGGGTATTATTATCGAAGCAATTACCTATATAATTCAATTCTCTTGTTAATGGCTTGTTGAGCATTAATTAAAAGAAATAAATTCTTTCTTGGTAAATTGTTATGGACACCATGTTGTATATTTACCATGTTCATCGTTTAATTTTGAGAGTAAAATATTGTAATGACTTAGTAAGATTTCTTATTTATTTGAACACACACACACACACACACATTTACACATCGAATAATGGAAACTAACAATAATCGAACCCACAATCCATTAAACTAACAATTTCAGGTGTTCTTCCAACCGTACTTTATGCTGTACGGGGAGGTATTTGCCGAACAAATGGCACCACCTTGCGGCCTGCCTGGCCTCGAGGAGTGTCGCGTGGGCCACTGGGTCCCCCCAGTGGTCATGAGCATATATTTGTTGATAGCTAACATACTGCTGGTCAACCTATTGATAGCTGTTTTTAATAACATCTTCATTGAAGTCAACGGAGTGTCGCATCAGGTTCTTGATGAATTGAATTGGAATCGTTGTTACGTAGTTTTCATTTGCTATGTGGGTTATATTGTGGTAATACTTTGCTTTATGCCGTAATATTGGTATTACTGATATAATATATATACATACAAACATTGTTGTACTTCTAAATATTTATGGGGTAAAGCAACTATTATAGTAGAAACAAATAGAAAATTATTTTATAGATGTAGCGTTAATTATTCTAGAAGTTAGAACAACAAAGCATTAAGGTAAAAGCACAATATGACCCACTGTTCCTGATCTATCGATGTTTTAGTTGCCTGTTGCGAGATTTGATTACAATGTTGGTTGGTTGAGGGTATCATGTAAATTGAAGTAGTATTGTATTACTTTATTTAGCTAGTTTTGTACAGTTTATTTTTACACGGTAATTTATGTTGCGTAGGTAATTTAGGTTTTTGTTTTAATTCTACATATTATATTTTTTGCTTTACCAATAATTATTTGCACTATACACTTTTTTTGATTATTTGATTTTCACTCACGACGGTCACTTATATTACTAAAGAGGCTGAAGGGATTTTTGTAACTGATTTTATATACATATGTTACTGATTAAAAATCCCTATAATTATTCCTCGATAATGAAAATTATTTTAAAAATTTTGAGATCGCTGTTATAATTCATCTGATCTTTACATTTTAAAAGCATTATTAAAATCGAAAATAAAAATATAGCTGAACTTGGTTCCTCCTCGCTTAAAGTTGGAGAAAATTAGATGCTCCAAAAAACAGCACAAATGATTTAAATTCCCATAATATAATATCACTTTTATTTTCAATTGAAGCCCAAATCAATGGGGTTCAGAAAACCACAAAAATTTACCAGACCGACCGACAGATTAAACCGTCGTGACATTTATCATTTGATTATTTTAGATCAGTAGATGCTATTGTTTGTAGATATTCTTCCAACCGTACTTCATGTTGTACGGTGAAGTGTTCGCTCCGGATATCGACCCGTCGTGCGGTTTAGAGATCGGCGATCAGAAATGCGTGACCGGAAGGTGGATAACCCCCATAGCGATGACTGTGTACCTCCTGGTCGCAAATATACTGCTAATAAACCTTCTTATTGCGGTGTTTAATAACATATTTAATGAAGTCAATGAAGTCTCGCATCAGGTTTCCTTTTTTTTTGGTTTTGCTTTTTTTGTTTTTTTTTTGGCTTGTTTTCGTGCGTTTGTTTCAGAATTGTTAGAAGATATTAATTTGTACACGTGCGAATAAGAAACTTTAATTATTTTGTAAATAAGTAGGTTAATATGAAATTCTGAAACAAACTTGCATGATCACTAATTTTAGTTTAATAGAAAAGTTAGTAATGTTATTACTACTAAAAACGCTATTAGAACTTTTTTTCCAATACAAATATTTACAATATTTGGTTAGTAAACGTCGTAAAGTACTTATTCATTTCAATGTTTTGTTAATGACTTAGAAAAACTGGACCAGTTTAGCCAGATTACTTTGACGCCTCATTTATTGTTACTTACATTTGTAGTTTTATTGCCATTTTAATCTATATTATAATAATGTACCTATAATATATTATAATGACTTCAACAACAATTTGAATAATAATTTTACATAAGGTAATTTATCTCCTGGAATAAAATAACATTTAAATTTCGTTGAGTCCAAAATAAGCGAATTTATGAGGAACTGTGTCACTATTTTATAGCAATTTGTATGTAAATTATAATACGTTTGCCGGACCTCGGAGTCCATTGTTCTGAAACCATAAAACGTGACAGATTTAACCGCAAAACACACTCTGTAAAGTATTAGATTGAAGCATTGCTTTTTGTATTAGCTTTCGATGTTGTGAAAAGCTTTTTTATTAACGTTATCTTAATATGTTACGTATTTTAGAAATACTTAGTATTTAATATTAATAATTAAGTAGTAATGAAGTGTGTTGGTAAAACAGATTTTAAATAGATTGCAATTTGCATCGAGAAAAAGTGTGTTTGTTTATCTTTTTAAGCTGTAATGCTGATACGAATTTCAGCAAACTTTATATTTTACCTTTTCTTAACGTTTCTACACTATACCTACTTAATATTTTCAACTGAATTGAATGTTAGGATGTATTAGTATATTACGTGGTCTAACCAAATTTTCTGCAAAATAATACATTAATCTAATCAGTACCTCACACCTATAGGTATGGATGTTCCAAAGATTCACAGTGGTGATGGAATATGAACAGAAGCCAGTTTTACCACCGCCCTTAATAATATTTTGCCACATATACGCTACGTGTAAATGGGTGACGAGAAACGTGTCGCACAAACGCTTTCAGTATGATAACGGACTGAAGTTGTTCTTAGAGAAGGAGGATATGGAAAGACTGTATGATTTTGAAGAGGAATGCGTCGAAGGATATTTTAGGGAACAAGTAAGTTAACCTAGTTTTAAATAAATAGTTATTTTTTTAATTAATCATCTTGTCGTTGTTGAACCTGTTAATAATTATTGTATATCTACTCATATTTTTTTTAAATTCAAGTACATTTAATCTATACATACAATAATTTTTTTAGCGAACTTACACGTATATTAAATACTTTGGATGGTCTCATTAAAATAATCAATATAATTTGTCTGTCAGTCGGTTTGTCTGGGCCTCAACTTCATGTTAATTTTGAGGTTAATCTAAAAGATAAGCACTAACGTAATTTTATAGTAAACACTAAACAAACATTTTCCAAGAAATATATCAATTAATTAGAAAACTTTAGCGCAGCGTAGTCGCGGGTTTCGCTAGTAAATGTATTCAAAACTCGTTAAATTATATACTAAAACCTTCCTCGAGAACCACTCTATCCATTGGTTTTTGAGTTTGTCGCGGACAGACAAACGCGGCGGACGACTTTGTTTTTAAATATGTAGTGATAACAGTATTTAAAATAAGGGCTAAAGATAAAATTCCATTTTTTATTTATTCAGTAAGTTGTATTTTATTTCACGTTGTACCGTTATAGTGTAATTTCATGAACACAGTGCAGATTTTTAGTGGCAATATATTTGAATTGCAAATTGTTATGTAAAAGTATGAGTGTTTACAATATCGGCCACTGGTGGCCGTATAAACGTATCGTTTATACGCCGATGATATTGGCTTTAAAGACTGTAACTGAAAATTTACATTTATAAGAATAACTACAGTTATAATATGTCAACCAAGCATAATAACGTTTTATGAAATAAGAAATTCATTTTCGGATTCAGTATTTATAATTAAATGTGAGATGTGTGAGATTCAAATCCCCGATGGATTTGAACCTGCTTCGCCCGGTTTACCATGCAAGCGCGCTACCACTGCGCTACAACTGCCAAATAAATAACACTGACTCCAAAATGAACATTTTTTTTACATATTACAATTTTAGTACCTATATATTTTGTAATTTTGCAGGAAGTCAAGTTATCAAACTCAATAGAAGAGAGAGTGAGAAATACAACAGATCGAGTGGAACATATAACGACCAAGATGGAGGACTTGAATCAAAAAGCCAATTGCCAGATACAGTCAATGCAGGTACTAACTATATTACTAGATATTAATTTAAACTTTTTTTTTAATATAGATATTACAGAAAAAACATTTTATTTATATAAAAGCATTTCCCGCGGCTTCGTACGCGTTCTAAACACCGGAACCCAAATTCTTTTTGAGTCGCGCGTTATGGTACTTCGCAGAACTAACGCCCGCCCTTCCCGTTTTAGCAACATTTTTCATTGATGCTCCTCTCCTATTACTCGTAGCGTGATGTAATATAGCCTTCTTCGATAAACGGACTATCCAAAACAAAAAGCATTTTTCAATTAAGACCAGTAGTTCCTGAGGTTAGCGCGTTCAACCAAACAATCAATCAAACTCTTCAGCTTTATAATATTAGTATAGATATCTGCTGGAAATTGAATGAAGTCGCTGCTCTGATAAAGAAAGAAAAATCTTTTAAAGTTTAAAACTCAAAGCTTCAAATTATCTCAATTCTGATTAGAATTTGAACCGATAAAATTCAAGAGCAACAGCTGAGGGGTGTCTAAAGTGTCTGTGAAATAACGAGGCTCATTATTACTTTATAAATGGAAATTTTTATTTACATTATTAATAAAGGCCCAACTTTCAGGTGCTATTTTAGTAAAATATCTCATTATATTTTGTGGATTTTTTCGCCTCGGATCAAATTCACTTAATAAGAAATAATCATGTTACCATTAAGTTATTTTAAGAATATAAAATAAACATTCTTCATAAAGATCATTTCATGGTTTTAATTAGGGTCGTATATAAAAAAATATAAAAAATATATATCGTGAATACAGTTGTCAGTTCTCACGCAAACATACGTAGATGTCCTTACTTTTACTTTGTTGGTAACTTTTGAAAAACTAAAATGTTGACTATAGCTAACTTCAGGATGTCGGTTTTTTGTGATGGTATGCGCGCGCATTGTAATAATTTACTCTCATTATTTTTCCCTAACGCGCGAAAAGAAGTACCTATAACTTCAAAAAGAACACTATTATGTATAGACTAGCGACTTACGTTTGACCGTTTTGACGGTCAGTAATTAGTTTAGATTTCTCAAAGATTAAGTATATTCTCGCAATAAAAGTATCCTACATCATATCTTATCAAATCATATCATCATATCATATCATGTCAAATTTCATCTAAATCTGTCCAATGGTTTTCTCGTCATTCGGTCACATACGGACAGATGGTTTTTAAAAACTATAGATTCGATATATATCGCGATAATAATGACTATTTCAATGGGATTTTCCAAAAAAATATTTAACGCATAGATCAGACTCAGAATTTTATTATTAGTACGTTTATGACGACGCGCGTGGCGCAGTTTGTAGTGACCCTACTTGCTGCGCCAGCGGTCGCGGGTTCGAGTCCCGCTGGGGGCATACATTTGTTGAGCACGAATGTTTGTACTCCAGTCATGGGTGTTTATATATTTTATAATATGTATGTATTTAAACTTATATATGTGTAGTATATCAACCATCTAGTATCCATAACACAAGGCTCGTACCTTACCGTGGAACTAGATAGTGCTGTGTGTGAAATGTCCAAACATATTTATTAAATATTCGAAAGAAATGCAAAGTAATATTTTCTTAAGATAAACTTTTTCTTTTCTCCTCATTTCACTTTTTTTCACAGAACTTGACCTATATAAACAACACTTTCACTTTGGTAAAGTAATAATACGGATGTTTTTAAAAACGACTGACTAGAAAAGTTCCATACACGAATATCTTTGACACTTTAAACACTTTTCACAATTACCTGTTCTTTCGAATTTTTCCAACAAACATCCTCTCGAGAATTTCACCATTATATTATATCTAATACATAGATCGAATTTGTGTCTGTACATTTGTTACTTATTAAAGTTGAAATAGCTTACTGAATTTAGATGAAATATCAATAGACTAGCATTTCCCGCAGCTTCACACGCGTTCTAAAGACCGGAAACGAAATTCTTTCTGAGTCGCGCGGTATGGTATCTCGCAAAACTAACGTCCGCCCTTCCCCTTTTTGAAACACTTTTCATTGATGCTCCGCTCCCATTGATCGTAGCATGATTTAATTACATCCTCGATAAACGGACTATTCATCGCAAAAAGAATTTTTCAATTCGGACCAATAGTTCCCGAGATTAGCGCGTTCAACCAAACCAACAAACAAGCAAACAATCAAACTCTTCAGCTTTATAATATTAGTATAGATTAGATCCCGAAGTAACAAATAGTAGTGACTAGTACAAGTAGGGCTGTATTAAGGCTTCTAGAGGGCAGTCGAGCTAACGAGAGCAAGAGTATATTGTTATTAATAAGAACATGGTTTTAAAGAACATAATAATAAAGAAAAAACCTCGACCGGCTGCAACTTCATTTAGAAATTTATTACTTAAGAAGCCCTCGCAAAATTTAATATTTAGAACTTTTATGATATTTCTTGAAAGACAGCTATAATCCGACCCTCCATAACATTTCGTTTCCGCGTTCAACTTCAACAGGTTGACGCGACCTGACAGATGTGCCGAGCTCTACTGTTTTATTTCTTGCGATCTCTATCAATTTAGATGTTTCAAGAATTTTTATGTGTTCTGAGAAATGGAAGACTATCTTATTGACATTTTTAACGCATTGCTATTTCTTATTACACCATAATATGTTATTTCTTTGTGCATCTGTTTCCTAAAATTTAACTTAGTAAAAGTGCTAAGCATGCTTAATTCAACATAATCACTACATATTATAAAACAAAGTCCTCCGCTGCATCTGTCTGTCTGTTCGAGATAATCTCAAAAAATACAGCACCGGTTTTCATCAATGAGTAGAGTGGTTCTCGAGGAAGGTCTTAGTATATAAGTAGCAGTAAATCTAAACTAAGTAGAATAATAAGTGACTAATATAATACGTTTGTGATAATCGTATTAAACTGGGTAAAAATGTCAATACTAGCAATACTAAATTTTTCACTTTTATAACAAAATGAAAAATCATTCGTATATTTTTCGCTCACTGAAAAGTGTGTGCTTTTAAAAGTGTAATTAATCGAGCTCGCGCAATGACTTTCCAATTCCTCGTCGTTCACTGAAACGGGTCGATGTCGACGCGTGTTCATGGCAGATGTGCTCAAATTGTTTCATTGTGGGTTTTCAATTATATTCCTTGCAATAATTTGTTTTTATCCCTTTTTTAACGTCCCGTAACGACAGTGGTAGCCCAGCGGTAACGCGCTCGCTTGGAAAACCGAGTGATGTCGGTTCAAATCCGGGTCTTGCACCTCCGATATTTTCATGTGCGATTTACATTTCTATCATGATTACCACTTGTCTTACGGTGAAGGAAAACATCGTGAGGAACCTGCATGTCTGAAAAAACCTAGTAAATTTTCGAAAGACATATGAAGTCCGCCAACACGCACTAGGCCAGCACAAAAAAAGAGCTGATGATGATGTTCCCTTTTTTAACGTCCCACTGCTGGCCAAGTTCTATTATATATATTTAAGCTATAAATTATACAATATGAAAGCGAACGAAAATAAGTTAAAAACAGTAAAACAGACTTACGAACTTTCTTTTTAATCTTATTTATTATAATGAATAATAATTTAATAATCTAATGCTAATATTACAATTTCATTAATATATTATTTTACGTACACAAAATATAATACTTCTTATAACATTACAAACATTTCTAGAGCGTCGAATTCAGGCTACGTAAGTTAGAAGACGTAGCCGAGCAGACCATGAATCACCTCGCGGTAATCCATAGGTTTATGGCTACCCATCCATCTCTGGTCAATCGTGGATCCACAGACACCTTGGGACCTCCTCCCCCCACCTTCCAAACTGGTGGGGCGAGATTAAGAACAGCTAGCGATAGATCTGAGGTAAGTAACATTGTAATCTTCATATATAAGATTTAGTGAAGTAAAATGCGTGTCAGATATAATTTTTTTCAGAAATATGAAAGGAAAATTTTATTTTTTAAATTAAATTTTAATTTTCACCACCAATTAAAATTTACTTTTCGAAGGATTGTTTCGAATTATTATATTAAACCGACGAGCGTGTCATAATATTATTGCAATTTATAAATGTGTTGTTCGAGCATGTTCATTATTAACATCCTCAGTATTACATGTTTGTTGCTGTTTGTGTTTATTTTCCTCACGTTTTGTTTGTCGATGGAGTTCCTGAATAATATGCTATTTACATTTTTTTTTCTGAAATCCCGTGTGCTTTAGATGTTTTGTGATCTGATGTTTGGAATGTATTAAAATAATTATTTACAATACAGGAAATTACAAGTAAACTTAACTATATATACAAAGCAAATATACACTTAATTATTACTGTATAAGTCGTGTCCGCGTGGAATAGTGGCAAGAATGCTGGCCGCATTCCCCCGCTTAATGGCAGTGCCGATTCTTTGGGCGAAAAATGAGCCAGCTCTCCTGTCACCAGTACATAATGTATAACACAAGACCTAGATAAAAGATAAAAACCTTAAAAGCTCTTTTTAAACTTACAAATTCTGAGAAAGCTTATTACCAACTTCTTTCACAATAAAATATTAAAATTATTCAAAGGTATGCCGCCTTAAGTTCTTTGAATTAAATGTGGTAACCTCAAAACAGATCTCGATAATAATTAAGGCTCCAACTCATTTCATATTCAACTCTAAGTAATACAAAAATTTTCTAATTAAATTATAATTAATCGTACTTTTTGTTTCATTATATTGTTTTAAATATCAGCAATTTTCTATATACATTATATTTTCTATATATAAAACAGCATTTTTCTAGTAATTTAACTAAGGATGAGAAATTGTAAAGTGTTACGACAATACGACAAGACATTTTTATAGGTAATATCCCAACCTACTTTTAGTTTCGAATAGCTTCCTAAATTTTTAATAAGCCACAAAAGTATGCCATAGAGCCTTCATTAAAATGCAAATGTCCGCATTAACTCACTCCAGTCTCAAGACAAAGAAAAAAAGACATACATACTTATGTAAAATATTTTTTAAAATAAACTGTAGTCAAAAATAAATACAAGATAAAGTAAAAAAGTGCGTAATAATATAATCCCCAACTTAATTTAAACAACAAACTCTGAGATGATGAAGAAATCGAAGAAGTTGTTGAATGAAACGTATCAATTTAAGTAAACTTTTCCCATCTAACAAATTTATATAAATCTTGTCATCATTTCCGAACACGGATCACAAGTTACTAGATGTGGCGCAATGGTGGACTTACAGAAATATATATCTAAACGTATAAAAAAATTAAAATAGTTTTAATTTACAAATGTCTAATGCTAAATACATACAAACAGACCAAACACTTAACTCTCTTTTTGATCGAACTGTATAAAAATTAAATTTTAATAAACAAATGTAAATCCACCATTGATGTGCAGTCCTGGACTTGCATATAAACAGTATAGGCCATAGCCTCAGTAGAGGCAATGTTGGTAATCTTCTAAGTTCTTGCGCAATTGTAGCGCCACAGTCTATTAATCCATATAGTTCAACGAAGGCGTCTAAATAGAGCGTCATTTATTTTATGTATGTATTTAAAAATTTATATGTGTAGTATATCAACTACCTGGTATCCGTAACACAAGCCTTGTAGCTTACCACGGAACCAGATGGCGCTGTTGTAAAAATGTCCCAACATAGTCCCAACAACATATTTTGCATTTGGTAGCATTTCCTTTATAATGTAAAGACGAGAGCCTACTGTATGGATTTTTATACTGCGGTAGTACCAATTAGTTGTCGATATTGGCGGTAAAAACCAAAGTGGCCTATACTTTAAAAGTGTAAATCCGGCGCTGCTGAGGTTAACGTGGTGGCGCGGCAGGTGCTGTCGGACAGCGATACGGGGGTGGCGCGGTTCGTGGTGCGTCCCGTGCAGGAGGAGGACGAACACGCCTCGCAGCCCTCCGAAGTAAGCGCATACCTAACGTTACGCGTTTTATTGCCATATATTAGTTGAACAGTTTTTTTAATTCTATTGCCTTATTAATATCTTCAAAGCGTGCCTATTAAGCACTAACTATCTTGACAAAGTCAAGTTTTTCATTATTGATATAATTTTCATTAAAAACTGACTTATATTCTTTTTGATTAGGGCACTAAACCACGTAACAAAGGGTCATCAATAAATTTAATTACTATAATCATTAGATCTGATTAAATATATATCTGAATATCAAAGCGCTTCGTGTCGCGTGAGACGGCACCGATTTGTATTTTTGACATTTATTTGTACCATTTTATTGAAACAATACATTTTTGCTTCTTTATAAACCTGTCATGTCTTGTTTTTTGCATTCTAACACTACCCCATAAGCGTGCAAACTTCACGTCACTTGTTGATCCACTATGTATGTGAATGTTGTGCTCAATGTATATACATTTTGCATTGCAATACAAATCACCTTTGCCATTTATACATAAAATAATATTAAAAAATAAACCACCGCATGTATCTACACAAGTCAACGTTTTTACATTATTATTATTTAATATATTATACGAGTATAGATACTACATTATAATTAATTTACTATATAAATGTCATTTCTCTTACAAACGACAAAGTTAATCTTTAGTAACATTCCAATTAGTATTTAAAATTAAAGTATTACTAGAAAATATTATATTCAGATAAGTATATTACAGTTTTGTTTTGTGACTAAAAAGCTGGTGTATAATGAATTTAGGAAGAGTTACCCCATTCGGGACAAGAAGTGGTCGAAAAGGAGGCAGAGGGTGATTCGATATCAACTTCGTCAGCTGGTAGTGTGGCCGGACCTGACGTTACCGTCGTAAGGCCTACTGCGCCCGTCACACCCGCTCGGCAAAGGTCGTCTGATAGCAATAGAACTGAGCCTAGTGATGAAAAGAAAGGTATTGTAAATACTGTTTAAGTAATTGTATTATTTTAATACCATCAATAATAATTGTTAGTGCTAAGGCTTATTTACTGATAGGCTATAGAATAAATATTACATTTTATTACTTTGTCAGGGTGCACGGCTGTGCCCCTGCCAAGTCACAAAAAAAGTACATTTGTACTATCCTTTCCGCAAAACATATATGTATAAAAGCAAGAATCAGTTGAATTATCAATGAAAATAAAAAAATAACATTATTTATCGTGAATATAGTATCATCGTGTGCGGACGATGCGTTCTTGCCAGAAGTGCGTGAAATGCCATCAGATTTACAAAGCTTACGTCCTCGTACCACCTCAGCCGGCACTAGGAGAACGGCAAATACAAGACGGTGAGTAAAACTTATTATTTTTTGTTATAGATGTGCTATTGTTTAGTTTTTAATAATTCATTATCTCGAGCCATGTTTGGAAAAGGACCAAAAATAGAAGAACAAAATACAGAAAATGCTAATTGATGCGAAATTTTCATTACATATTCTTTTTAAATCTCCATTTAAATGGTATAATTTTGTAAGCGTGCCTATTTAATTTACATTAAATGTTTTCAAAACAAATACTCAATTAAAGTAAACTTTAAGACTTATTTATTACTGTACAAATTACAATTTAACAATTAATAATGGTATAAACCAAGCGAAGTCTAATCAAAGCTGTATGAAGAAGAAGTTAGCAGATTTATTCTAAGAAACTTCAACTTGGAAACAACACCGCGAGTCAACTGAATAACTTTGTAACAAGCCAATGAGAAATAAGACATTTATTTACTATGTAAATAATTGTCACATTATCGCAAAGCTAAGAAGAAACTGCTTTATAGGACTTAGACTCATTCATTCATATAATTTAATTTAGCATGTTATCATTTTCAGTTATTTCACGTTTAGTATTCGATAAACCTATTTATGTTTGATCATTCATAGAATTCGAAAATTCAATATCTTTAGCTCTAAATTTATCATCGCCATGATTGTTATAATTTTATTTTTTGTTACTTTCTTGCATCGGTTAGGAGACGGTTGTGGAAACAGTAAGTCAAATGGTCGTTTGGCGAATGGCTTAGCTTGTAAATAGCGATGTAGCTAGTCCTAGCGCCTATTTTATAATATTATAATATATTAGCTTTAGTTCACACGCTCATATTTGTATGCCCACAATAACTCGCACTTTTTATCACTCACACACACTTATGTTTGAAGTTTGGTGTCACATCTACATTTGTTAATGAAGTTGACTTAAACACGTATATTATGACGTATTTAACTACTTATACTTACTTATTATTTAATTAAATCTTATAAATAAATCTTGAAAGTAAAAAATAAGAATTTAATATAAACTTATTGAATGCTATTTACACAATAGTTATTTATCACTCTATTTCTAATAAACTATCTAATAATTTGTCTTCAACTTGTTGGTATTAAAATCAGTTAGCCAATTTTGTAATGCATTTTGATAAATAATAGAGTTGATTATAAATTATATTCAGTTTTAATATTTTGAATTTAATAATTTATTAAAATTATAGTAATATTTGCCTCTGGTGAGTACCTTCTTTATATCAACAAATTCTGATACAATAAAGGCTTAACATAAAGCAAACAAAACACCATTCTAATGCCACTATTTGAACAAATACGACACATGACACTCGAAATATACCGCTTTTGCTGTATAGAAAATCAAGACTGCGGAAAAAAATAAACATAACACTCAGTTACATATTTACCATGGAGCATAAAAATAATGGAGAGCGCATCGGCATGTTTTTGTATTAGCTCAAAGTCACTCATTTACGGCGGGGAGAGAGGTAAGCTTCGCTAGCTGTGATTGGGTAACGAAGTGACAACCAAGTGATGACTGATTCTCTAGGGATTCCAAAAGGGTTACTTTAAAGGACATCGATATCGATAATTGTTTAACTTATTACTAGTGTAAGGTAAAGTATTGTGGTGTGAAATGTTTAGAGCATACGACGCTATACTTTGTTGGAAAAAATACCTACAGTAAAATACAAATTCATATAATCTTGAGTTACATCGATATAAATGGTTGCGATGCTGCGACAGCACTATAGCGAAAAATAGACAAGACGTCAACGTTGACGCAAGCTGCTATTCAGCATATGTTTGATTCAGCATATGTTTAGTGAGCGTGGTTGCCCCCGCATGCGCTCTCCATATACTCCATGATATTTATAAACAAATAGAACAAGAAAATGATACAATAAATTTTTTGCGCAGTCATTTCGATGATATTTAGGGACCA
This sequence comes from Boloria selene, assembly GCA_905231865.2. Classification (NCBI taxonomy): domain Eukaryota; kingdom Metazoa; phylum Arthropoda; class Insecta; order Lepidoptera; family Nymphalidae; genus Boloria; species Boloria selene. The sequence goes on from HG993149.1 coordinate 3,129,257, forward strand.
ATAAGTGATATATCCGCAGGCGATCAGAAGGTGGCAACGAATGTGGTATGGGTGGTCACCACTCCGCACAGCACTTGGCTCCGCGGCGACAGCACAGTCAAACGCATTCCGAACCAGACAATTCTGCAGTTGACGCCGGTTCCCTACAGAATTCTGTTACTGGTAAGAATATTAATATGAATAATTACGTTATATTGAACTCGTTGACGACTCGTTTGCCTCAGTTGGTAGTGACCCTACTTTCTGCGCTAGAGGTCGCGTGTTCGAGTCCCGCTGGTGACATTCATTTGTTAATTTATTTTATTATGTTATTATTTTATTTTATTTATTGAGGTACATAAACATAACAAATTGAAACAAATTATATTAAAAACTAAATATTAGAAGTAACAATAATAATATTTACATATAAATTAAAACAAGAAAAGGAGAAAGAAACATCAAAGAAAATCATCAAGAAAAATGTGAAAGTTGATATTTAAGAACTATAATTTTGTTTTACAAAAATTCCTCGTAAATGTTTCAGAAATAAACAGATATAAATAACTAGCATTTCCCGCGGCTCTGCCCGCATTCTCAAGACCGGAAACAAAATAGATTTCACATATCGTGTGATATTTTATAGCCGGTTTGTAACGTTTAGTTGAGATTTCTCTAGGGATGTTAGGGAGCTCCGTAACCGTAACCGAAACTATCGGATATCCAATATAAAAAATTATCCATAACCGTAACCGAATCCGAAATAAAAGTTTCGGATAATATCGGATAGGGACGGAGCCTAATTGAGACACGTTATGACAAGTTTTGATCGGCCGGCGGCTGCCGACACACAGGCCGCGCGCATTATTTGTTTCCTTCTTGTATTTTACTTTCGAAATTCCTTACAAATTTAATATCCGTAACCGAAATAATCCGAAACTAACGGATAATCCAAAATAATTTCATATCCGTATCCGTATCCATATCCGTTATATTAATCATTTCTATATCCGTATCCAATTCGTATCCGAAATTTCATATCCATAACATACCTGGATTTCTCAGAAATCAGATATTTTCTCGCAATAAATAGTAGCCTATGTATTGTCCCGGGTAACCAGCTATCATCATAATAAATTTCATCCAAATCTCTCTACTGGTTTTTTTCGTGATGCGGTTACAGACAGACAGACAAAAATTGTAAAAACAATAGATTTGGCCTCTGTATCGATAATAATGTCTATTTCAATTAGATTTTTTTTTAAATATTTAATGTACAGATTTGACTTGGTTAGAATTTTATTATATGTAATATTTAGCACAGGCAAAGCCGCGGGATCCGCTAGTTATGCATATAAACCTTCCTCTTGAATCACTCTATCTATTAAAAACAACCGCATCAAAATCCGTTGCGTAGTTTTAAAGATTAAAGCATAGGGATATAGGGACAGAGAAAGTGACTTTGTTTTATACTATGTAGTGATGTATTGTATATTTTTATACTTTGTTATCAACGTCTAAGTAAGAATTGGAACTGTTTAAAATTTAAATCAAATTTAAGTAAACACAGCAAGCCAGTTCAATTCTAATTTCATTTGTACAGATATTACATTTTGATTGACGCTATTCATCAATCAGTATTAAATTAAATACTGATTCCTAATCTATTTAAATTACATTCCCAAAATGTAACTCTTATCAATGCTCAACACTCAGACTTTCTCTGGGGCGTGAAATTTTCGTTGAAGTGAAGCGTATTTTTTGCATTAAACTGAAGGAGAGCTCTGAGTTTAAATATAAAAAGTTTCTAATGAACCACAGCTAGCATTTAAAAAATATAAAGAAGTCTTGAAAAGCAATAGACGGGAAAGTTTATAGTTTTCAAATAGTTCCTCCTTTAACGATTTAATTTGAAAAGTGAAGGCGTTTTTAATTCTATTCTAAACTCGTAAATATCAAATACGGCCTTTATAATACAAACCTGCATATCCAAGAATCTAATATCTAACTTAACTAGTTTAAATATTTTTGAAACGTTTAAAACACTAGCGTTTTTTAAACGGTTTTATTTTTAAGGTTTATTCTTTACATTGAAGGGATGGTACCGTACAGTTCATAATCAATGCAAATTATTACTAATTAGCGACTCATCCTCGCTTCGCTTGGGTTCTTGCCTATCTATCTAGCGCGAGCGAAGCCGGAAGTTCCGCTAGTATTAAATATAGCCTATGTTCATCAGGGATAATGTAGGATTCTAAAGGTAAAAGATTTTTTTAATCGGTCCAATAGTTTCGGAGCCTATTCAATTCAAACAAACAATCAAATCTTTCCTCTTTATAATATTATTGTAGATATTCTATTTAGAAATAAATGTCATTTAATTAAAGCCCCAGAAGTAAATTGTGATGAAAATATCTCAATATTTTTTTTTATTTTTTTATTCTTTATTTATTTTACATGGGAGTTTGAGTCATAATATTGACTATGGCACCCCCGTACAGCAATCTCAATAATGATTACTCAGGACGACAATCAGGTTGGGAGGCGACTGGCGGCGCGGCTGGCGTGTCGTCCGGTCGCGCGCGGGTCGCCGCGCCGCGCTCGCTCCTGCTCGCCATGCACGAGTACACCAGCATCACTGATGAACTGGAGACTGTGTATGGACTGTTCTCTCCTCCTCATACACCTAGGTGAGTTATTTGATAATGATTGTCTTTTCTTCTCTTAGGTATCATCATCAGCGCTTTATTAACGCCCCACTGCTAGGCACGGGCCTCCCTTAGTACGAGGGGAATCAGGCGCGGGCCTAGTGCGTGTTGGCGGACTTCACATGTCGTTCGAAAACTTGCTACGTTTTCTCAGACATGCAGGTTTCCTAACGATGTTTTTCTTCACCGTAAGACAAGTGTAGAAATGATTCGCACATGAAAATATCAGAGGTGCGAGACCCGGATTTGAACCCGCATCACTCGGTTATCCAAGCGACCGCGTTACCGCTGGGCAACCACCGTCACTTGTCTCTTAGGTATACGCGAGAAATAATAGTGTGTTTCTGATCGCTTGTGGTTACAGCCAACATCACTGAGACTAGCCAGATATGCACAGATATTAGTATCTACAGTGAACAAGTGTACGTGCACACTGAATTTCAATTCCTTCTTCTGTTGGGACGACCGGTGAGAGTTGTGGCGAAAAACGCGACATGTGCTCTCTGAGGCACAAGATGCAACAATAACTCTGCGCTACTACTTTGAATATCTTAATAGAGAAACTCAGTAATTACAATTGGCCCGACCAAGTCTAACCCAAGCTTTCTGGGTCTACTGCCGTACATGCTAGCCACTAAGCTATGGAGACAGTTAACGCGATTATTTGACATTTAATAAAAGTATTTTTTCGGATATTTTCGTGCGATTGGACTGTCAGTCGTTCTAGTCTATCAATAAATAAAAATTCTAAATAAATTTGCGAAAAAAACAGTTTTATTTCTGTTTGACAGACAATAACAAAGGAAATACTCAATTCGATTGTGTATCCGCAATAGTAGAGCCATCCTAACTAATATTATAAATGCGAAAGTAACTCTGTCTGTCTGTCTGTCTGTCTGTTACGCTTTCACGCCTAAACCGCTCAACCGAATTCGATGAAATTTGGTACACAGATAGAGAAGACCTTCAGAAAGGACATAGGCTACTTTTTATCCCTGTAATCCCACGGGAACGGCAAATACGTGGGTGAAACCGCGGGGCGCAGCTAGTATTATATACCTTTTAATAAAAAGGTTCCACTCGAAAGGGTAGGACATTAATTACTTTTACGGTAAATTTGAAATCAGAATAATTTTGAAGTTAATAAGCTCGGTCAGACTCATATATCATAATTGTTTATTTTGTGCGCCATTTAAATTTTTTTTCTCATAACATGCTGATGGTAAAGAACCTTTGATGTATTTCTTTATATATGTATATGGAAGCCTGTATACATTAGATTAAAATACATTCCGGTTGTTCTCTATAAAAGTAGGCTAGATCAACAATAGTGCCAACTTATACCCATCCCCAAATATTAGTTCACACTATCGAGGCTGTCATTGGGGGGGCCAGCCGGCAAGCCAACCGTACGCGAAGCCAAGAGACGCACAAAACAAATGAAATATATTGATAAAAAAAATATTATATTTTATTTTTTTATAAAACGAAATAAAATTGAAAAGAAAAATCTTTTATATATTGTTCTCACTTGAGAGCGAGCTTGTGCTGAGTACTAAATAAGCATTGACCTAAAACCATTAAGCTCCTCGGGATATCGATCCTCGATAACTATGAATTACGGTTAAAACTATCGCACGTTCTAAATTATTTAAAATTATACAGCAAAGCTTTCTTCTTGTTATCTGCACTTTAATTAACCGATTGTAACTCGCCATTGTTCGAAATTACAGACTACAAATGTAGAGCCTTAGGTCAAGTTTATTGATATTTAATACTAAATGGTTCTCTTGTCTAGTTGCTAAAATTCGAAAGTACTGCTGATCTGGTGGTTCTGGGTTTGAGACTCGGATTGGACAAGGAATTACTCGTATATTATATTGACTATTTTAGCTAAGAAATTCATTAGCAGCCTGAAGTTGGAAAATTGGATATAACGTAGGTTTTCAATACACTTAGTATTGAGTGAATTGAGAGTACACAAACTTATGCATTTTAATGTTTCAAGACGTAAACTGCATGTGATTGACTTCTGCGTTTGAAATAAATCAGAAGTCATTTATTTGTAATATGTATTAAACTATGATTTCGGAGATTATCATACAGATAAATGTAAAAAAAATAATTTATTCTTACAGAAATGTTTATATCGATATTAGACTTAGTCCGGTCAATCTAGACATTAAAAGATACATAAATTTACAACAAGCTGAAAGAGAGTAAAATTGTTCAAAACATAATTATATATGATATTTCAAAACTCTTCATGGTTTTGGTACTTAAAAGGTTTTTCGCGATTTTCAACAAAACTGTAAGCTTTATCATAAAACTCTTTTACAACAGTCAAAAATTTTAGATCTTATTTTTTGATTCACTCTTATTTTTTAGTCTAATTTAACCGGACTATATAGGTATAGACTATAGATATTATATTACAGATTTAACGTTTCATAAGCCTATTTTATAATGAATATTTTCTCGTTATGGGATAAATCTTTTAAGTAGACAGATTTGTGGATGGATATTTCGGTAATCATAAAAACGGGCAGTAGCTACGAGATTATTTCGACTGGATTAATAATAAAGCTTACTTTTACAAGACTTTTAGGTTATATAAATAATGAATTATTAATTATTTCTCTTTAATATATTTTCGCATGAAACATACTTTTCATTCATAATGTCAAAGAAGCTCCTAAGAATTTCCACAACACTCTTATTTTCTGTATTTTTATAATTTAAAATACAGACACATTTTAAAGTAAAAGTGCTCGCTTGTTGTAGGTAGGTTGTAGGTATGACATTAAAAAAATGTATCAAGAATTTAGTTATAAGCGTATTATATTTATTTCATTTTTATTTTGTTTATTCAGGCACAAATAATATACAAATATAACAACATGTAAAACTAAAAATAACATATTATATTGTATAGAAATTAAAAAAAAATAAGGAAAATATTTAAATATAGTAAAGCAATTTTAGTTTTAATTAAAAACGAGATAGTCCTTTGAAGACTTTTCATTAATCCTCATTATTACAGATTTCGCCATCCATTAAGAGAAAGTAGAAATATTCTGCTTTACATTACTTTATAATACTTTAATGCAACATTGTAATACAAAAGCTCTTTAAGTCTTATTTTATTAAGAGACTAGCGACTCGCCCTCGCTTCGCTCGGGCTCTTCCCTAGGTTTATTATACATATAAACCTTCCTTTTGTATCACTCTATCTATTAAAAAAGACCGCATCAAAATCCATTGCGTAGTTTTAAAGATTTAAGCATACATAAGGATATAAGGACAGAGAAAGCGGCTTTGTTTTATACTATGTAATGATGATTTCTCTATTAAAATGCCAAGTATTATATTTGGCTCTACCGGGGCTCGAATCTAGAATCTACCAGAATCTGCAGCAATATATCCTATCCAATACATTAGTGAAACAGTCACAATTTACCATATACAACCAATCGCATATTAAATCAGCGGGTTTACTTACTGTAACTGATTAATTATTCATTCCGCTAATTTTCCACTAAATCAATCAATCTCCAATTCCTTGTAGATATTCAAGATAGTTACTTATATATTTTTGTAAAATTATATAACTTGATTCGTTTAAATGTTATTATTTTTTTACATGCATTATAAAAATTATTACAGGTTTTAATAAAAAAAAATACTATTGACTGTCTGATACATTACATACTACCCAAATAGCCCAAACTATATAAGGCATAACTATTAAGATTTTAGTTAGCTAATTAACGATTCAGATTTTTTAGAACGTTGTTCAGCTTCATGACATCTAATCATGGTAGTGTAATTTATTAAAGTAGGGTTTATATCCCTTTTCAAGAGTGAATTATAAGCACTTCTCTTAAACTTACCTATGTATGTTATCGTTGGCTTGGAGTGTTTGATACTTAGAGTATACGTGTTTTAAAAAAAATAAAAAAAAACGTACTAAGTCTGTATTTAAAAATGACTTTAAATATAAATCAATCATCTCATCGTTCTTTCAATTCAAATAGAAAAATAATTGACATTCATTAATATTATTAAGGAAAATACAATTTTAAGTTCACTTTAATCTTAAATTCTAAGAAGAGCGTTGGTAAAAGAAATAAGATCACTAAATAGCAAACATTCCTTTGTTTGGTTTCATAGAACCCCAATAGCCACCCGTCTGCTGTCCCCCGGCCGCCCCGCCTCCCCCTCCACACGGCGGCGGCACGCAAGCGAAATGTCCAACCCTGAATTCGCCCTTTTCATGGAAAAAGAACATTTGCGAGGAGCTGAAGAAGATGACTACATAATTATGGAGAATTTAATTCAACGCCGGTAAGTGTAATTTTGCTTATAACAAATATTTTTGTTTGTCCGTTTGTATGAATTTGATTCGTTAAAATATTAACGCAAGACTGACCCAATTATTTTATTTAAGAATTGTTCACACTTAGGTTTAAAATTAAATTTTAAAAATATTAAAAAAAACGAGTTAAAATGTTTCATTTAATAGTAATTACAACATTAAATCCTTAATATGTTACAGTAAATGACCCATTTGTTACACTCACGGTATTGTGTAAATCAGTTGAGGTTTTAATCAGTCCATTTCATTTCCTCTACCTACTTAGAAATACTTGTGATATTTAGTTTAATTTTCATTTATTTACCGTTATTAAAGTTCATTGGAGATTAAAGCAACAGTTTAACAGTTAAATTGATTTTCTAATGGAATCGCTGAATAAATTATGAAGTTAGATATCTTGTTAAAATTATTTTATGACCCATCTAATACAATGAAATTGAAACGTTTCTTCAATGTTGTTTGAATGTGAATTGAATTGAAATGAATTTAATTACTGGAAAATAAAATTAGCATCTCAAATACACTACGATGTATTCGAAATCATGCACTTTTTAATATATACTATGCATTATGCATTTTTTTTAATTTGTTTTATTAATTGCTTTTTGAATGACAAAATTAAAACGGACATAGCTTTTTTTATGAAATTACTTCACGTGGTCTTCGAATTTGTGCTTATTCTGTTAGAATTTTCTTAATAAGAATTATTTTTGTTTTTTATTAAAAATGTGTAAGTAACGTAGGCCAGTATCTAAAGTCGCTAAAAGGATTTTAATAAAAATCATGGGCATTCATGATATTTTATATTTAATTGCATTCCGAGGCTTCCCATGCGGGCAAATCAACGAGCAAAAACTAGTCTTTAATTAGCAATGTATTAATTAATTTCTAATTTATATAACTATACAGATATAGTAATTTATGTTTTAATGTACCTATGTTGTATCTGATTAGCTATCGTAATGTAAATGCCAAATGAGGCATCAGACCGTTCACAGTTGAAATGCACCCATCACTGAGCTAACACGACTATCACACTCGCTTACATTATGTACCTACATATATTAGAATTATAATGGCCATATTAATCAGAAAATTATTTATGTATCACTATTACAAGGTTTATTTTCAAATACCTTATTTTTATATGACATTAAAATTAATGAGCTTAAAAAAGAAAGCTTATGTTCGAACTTAAGCTTTATCAAAGGTCATCATAATTCAAAATAGTTAATATAAATATTATATGTTCTCAAATAACTGGTAACTTGGCTGACATTTTCTTTTTCTTATACTCCTAAATAGCACAAATATATTTAAGTCTATACATATTACTAACCCTTTTTATTGAGATTTGTATAAGTTTATTCATATTAATGCCTAAAAAATGTTGGGTTTTGCCTTTAATATCATGCGTACTTCGCATAAATTAAAAAAAACGAAGAGAACTGTCAATTACATAATTTATTTCTCATGTATACCGAAAAATATCTATGAAATATTTACTACATGGCTTAAAACAAAATAATCCGTCCATCTATTTTGCTGTTCATATCATATGTTATAATATATGTACATATATACAATAACATCCACACTATCATACAATACCAACAATACATGGGGCAATTCTCAACTGTAGCCTAGAAATGGAGTCTGTCCTGGGCAGATACGAGGAGGAGGAGGCAGGAGATGGAGAGGGAGAGGCAGGCATCAGTGGAGTCAGCATCAGCGTGTGTGTGAACAACAGTGCAGAGGACACTCCGCAGACCAAACTCCTCACCGTTAGTGACAGAAGACTGCCGCATCAGAGGTACGTTCTAATCAGTATACGTGCCACGAAAGATGAGACTTGACGAGCGTCAGTAGCGGGGCATTTTCGCACTGAAGTCGTGCTAGTAAGAGTTATGTATAATTAATTTCAAGTCTCATCTTTCGTGGTACGGTCTGTACATATAAATAAAAGTCAAGTGTCTGTTTTTAATATCAAATTAGCAGCTTTTCAAAAACTTCAATTTTAAAAATTTTTGTCTGTCTGTCTGTTTTTTGTCCCAATTAACCTCTAATACGGCTACACCGATTTTGACGGGACTTCACTCGTAGATAGCTAATGTTATAAGGAATAACTTAGGCAACTTTCATTTTATTAGAAAATTATAAAACCGTTAAATTTACTTTAACTTATGCCCGAAGCCGGGAATTGAACTTTTCATACAATCGTATACGATAGATGCATTACTGCGTATAGCTACTTTGTAGAAATGGTTGTTAAATATAGTCAAGTCAAATATTTTATAACTTATATTTTTCCAATTAGCGCTAACTTGAGTCTCAATGGATATTTGCGTTTTAACTCTTTTTCTTGAGAATTAAATTTGTTAAGGGACATTTTATATATCATCAATAAGTATTTTTTCAAAAATAAATGTGGACTAAGCAGTATTGTATTTTAAATATTTTCAAAATGTTTGCATCTTCAAAATTAAAAAGAAAATAAAATTTAATATTATTTTTTATCAGTAACTACATTTTATTTTTAGTTGTGCTTAGGTCTTTTGTAAATAAAATACTACACTAAAAATGTGGGTTAGGCTGTTCTTACACTGACACCTTGATATAATTAAGACCTACAATTAATTATTAACAGTGTACAAATAATGTACAGGCACTCTCTACGGAGATCGTCGGCTATCGACAGCCGCGAGCTGCCGTCGCCGCTTCAGCCGCTGTTGGGGGATGACACGTGCGGGGAAGTACTACTTCCGGTGCCCAGGCAGCCTTCCGGTGAGTGGAACATATCTATACTAATATTATAAAGCTGTAGGGTTTGTTTGTTTGGTTGAACGCGCTATTCTCAGAAAATACTGGTCCGAATTGAAAAATTATTTTTGTGTAGGATAGTCCGTTTATCGAGGAAGGCTATATTATTAAGGAGAGGCTATATTACATCACGCTACGATCAATAGGCCGCTCCTATTAAGTATCGAAGAAGTTCTGCGAGGTACCATACCGCGCGACTCAGAAAGAATTTGGTTTCCGGTCTTGAGAACGCGTGCAAAGCCACGGGAAATGCTAGTACCTTATAAAATTAAATGAGTAATTCTTTTAATTAATTGCATACCCAAATTTTTGTTCGTAACCAATTTTAAAATTAAACTTCTATCCTTAAAAAATTATAAAATCTGCTTAATCATACTAAAATTAGCTTAATACTCCCGTTTTAAACTGCTACTATATTTTTTAGCTGATAAGGAGTTTGATATAATAAGTATGTATAAGTATTAAGATGTAGATGTCAACATTCTCCTCCCGATCCAATCTCATTGGGACTGGCCATTTTACGCAGGAGATATAATAGTGCAGTTTCTTAGTCGATATACGTACAGACACTAGTGCACTCTCTATTCCACTCACTCTCATACTCTGGTGGGACGACACTCGACCCTCGTAATAGAGTTAAGGCTTTAAATAACACTGCCAACTTCCCAACTCCGAGCTGATACTGAGGCTTAATAATCGAAAGATTAGTTGACTTAATTTGGCTCTAGGCCCTTGGCCCGGAACTCGAACCTAGAACCGCCAGACACGTGTATATGCTTTCACTACACCACGCTGTAAAAGTCATCACCAAACATAAGATTTATAAATATTCAATACGCGTTCAACCTTTTCTTTCGGAAAGATTTCAGAGGAAACCTTCCGAAAAATATTATTTTTACAATACATATTTCATATCCCACGTTATTAATATTGATACCGCTGTAGATATCATAATAATATACAGTAAATATAATATAAATGTTCGAGTAAAGAATATTTCCTTTCCCGTTGCCCTACTTTTTTTTACTAGTAAAGTAGTAACTCTACCTCGCTAGCGTTACTAAGGCTCAATCTAAAAAAACTGATAAAATTCACATATGTATTCTCCGAAATACGTTTCCCATGAATACTTTAAGTTGATTTTTTCCCGAAGATGAAAACAGCCTTTTTTGCGTTGGGAAATGCATTGACGGAAATGCATTGAATTGGTGGATATATGGGACTCACCAGCTTAAAATAAGCCAGCATTACCCACTAAGACCCAACTGCCCTCACCCGTCTTAATAGGGCATCGCAGGATCGCTTGCGCATGCATTTACGACGCCCCGTCAGCCCGACTGGTCTGCAAAGGCAGACCGCCAAGAGGCTTGCTCCACAGTCCACTTTGCTATCCAAAGAAGTACGAGCGAACCCCACCGAAGTGGGCCCCTCTTGCGCGTTTCTTAGATTCGCGCGGCCGGCCGGCCATGACAAGGTGAACGCACGTTGCGTTTTAATTTTATATTCTCGATGTTTCGAACACAACTATATAGACTACTGGCCCATGCCTAAAAATGGATGGGTCATATGAACCACCAGGTGACGTATATAGGACGAAATAATAGCATAAAATAATAAGATTCAGCACTATGTCGTCACTTGTAAGCTGTCCAACTGAGTGCTGGTGAGAATTCAAAAGTGCAGGTAGAATGAGACCTTTTGGTCATATTATATTTTTGTACGGCATTTTTACCATAGATGGATCCTTAAAGCGCGCAGTAAAAAAATGGTGCGCCACAAAGTAGGTAATTTTTTTTTATTTTCTGACAATTTCCAGGGTAAATTTGGTCATTTCATTCTGTACGGCATCAGTTTTATACTGTTTCAATACAGCTTCTAATCCATTATTCCGCAACGCCGTACAAAAATCATGCGACAAGGGGAAAAAATGCGAAGAGGGGTCTAAAATCTGCATCAAAAATCTCTCAAACTGCATCTTGTTGTACGTAAAATATGCATCCTCATAACTCTTATTTAAATCTTAAGAGACCTTGTTAGTTGAAGTATCTTAAGTCTTAACTTATCTCACATCTTAACTTATATTAGTGCATCCACTTTTTTCTCATTTAAAATATGAAAGCGTATCTTAAATATGAAAGCTTAATGTACCTACTTTCAGATTTATATATGTAAATTCAGTGGTTTTTCTTTTTCTATAGAAAACTTAACTCGCTTAATATTAATAGTACATTTAAATTACTCATATAATATACAAATTCATCTCCTAAATTAAAATGCATTATTTCTATATAATTTCTGGAATTACTTATCTAGTGATAACCAGAAAACGTTTTCACACATTCAGACTCACAATATTACTTTTTAAGATTTATGCGAATGTTTGACATTTTACATTAAATTCTTCTTTTTGGACTACCTCTTGTGATTGTAAAAGATCTTAATAGTCGAAAATCGAAAATCGGTAAAATAGTTTTAAATAAAAAACAATATTAGTAATAACTACCGGAAGATGAAGCCTGGACAGGTTCACAAGGTGGACGGACGACTTAGTCAAAGTCGCTGAAGCTCATGCTTGATGCAGAGATCGTTGGATTTTTGGGGGAGGAATATGTCCAGTAGTGGACATTTTTAGGCTGAGACGACGCGACAATTCAATTTATATATTTTTTATTATTATTTTGGACTATCAAGGAAATGAATAAGAAATAATAATAAATAGAATAATTAAAAATGGAATAAGTTTCACTTAAAAAATTATTGGATCAAAATATATCTGAGAATTCATTATTAGAGGTGGATTACAGAATTCGTATGTACGAAACTCGTGATGACTCTTGATGATCTTATTCATATATCATGATTATAGTCAATAATAATTAATTATTCGTAATTATACTGATTAATATCTTTATTGAGATCATATATGGTAAATTACTACTAGAGGATTCGATCCCGGTCGATATTTCTAATCCCGGGATCTCGGGATTATCTACAGTCAATCTCGGGATCCCGGGATAGTCCCGGGATTATACTGTTAATGGAAAGTGGTACCAAAAAGACAGTAAAACATAGCAAAATCTTTTAGTTTTGTGAGGACATAGAATATAATTTAAGTTTTAAATCTTCAAAAAGGCGGTTAAACAAAATTATACTTTCTTCTTCTATACTATCTATATCTATACTTAATATTATAAAGAGGAAAGATTAGATTAGAGATGTTACGATTTAACTTCAAAACTACTGAACCGATTTTAAAATTCTTTCACTATTAGAAAGCTACACCCTTACTGAGTAACATAGGCTTATAATATATTTTCCAAAAAATATAAATCTCTACATAAAATGGAATAATGTAACTCAAGGTATCACAATTTTGTCTATAAAAGTCATTATTCTGCGTACGCTGCGAAAACTGTTGACGATATATAAAATAATGTTCTATATAAGTATTAATAGTACTCATGATTGCTCAGAAAAAAGTCCGCGATAGCATAGATTTAACTATTATAGTTATGCTACAATAACAGTTTTAGTTTGAAATGTTTAGTTTAAATACGGGTGGAAACGAATAGCGGTGATATTTGTATCATGATATTAATCCTTATAATTTTTAAATGGTTTGATAAATAAGGTAAATTATATATGTGTTAATTACACTTTAAATAACGAGGATCTGACTTTTCGTTTAGAAGTTATGACGGATATAAAAAATCTCTAGGTAAGAAAAAAGTCGCGGTTTGAACAAACTGTCCTCACGTTCAATCTATTAACAAATAGCTACTAATTTTCGTATTTACGTTTAAAAAAACTTTTATATATTAAACTTTACTCATTAATTATATATTTTTTATATTATTAAAAAGGCTTTATTAAGTAAAATACAGTGGCAAAGTCTACCAAACGCCGCCGTGTCGCGCCGTGTGGCCTGCAATCACGAAAAATGGGTATAAAGAAGGTGGGTGGAGAAGTGTGCAAAGCCGAAGATTTATCATTTGTAGAACCGCAAGTAAAATTAAAAAAATATATAAAGTGAAATATTCTTCAAAATATTCCATTTCAAATTTGTACATTATTTTTTTCTAAAAGCAATTACCTACACACTTTTACGCATAATCCGGTACCGCTCGGTACCAAAAACAAATGAAATCAGCTGTGTAAACAAAATGGCTGTCAAAACGTCTCATCAAGTTAGTGCGTTTCGTTTCACGCACATTTTTATTGACTTATTTAAAAAATGTATCAATCCCGAAAATCCCGGGATTTATTGAATTTGATCCCGAAAATTTCGGGACTAAAATATGACCGGGATCCCGGGATCCCGAGATCCGGGATCCCGGGATCGAATCCTCTAATTACTACTATTCATAATCTAAAATTTTACTCCAGATTATAATAGCCCTTAATATATAAATTGATCTGAATTGACTTGTATCTTATGTACTATTATAATATTTAGGTGGTAATCTTGAACCAAAAGTTATCGGTTCCGGATGGCCATTTGGGAATTTGTCGATGACAATATAAGAGGTGCGAAAGTTGTAACGGGAAAACTTTTTAGTCCGAGTTTTGTTTGAGTTCCACAAATATTTTCTTTCTGATCGTAAATACAAATGCACGTCTGGAGATTCTATTAAAACTTAGATTATGTCAAAAATGGATTTTTCAATATTGAATTTTTACAGTTGTTAAGATTTAATACATTACGGAGTACAATAATTTTATGTATACGCTTTATTCTTGAATTGTTGATTTTTCAGATATTATGTATATTGATTTACATTTCATTTTATTTTTAATTTCATAACGATTAGTCATTTTAATTAAATGTTACTCCAATACCTTCCATAACGTACCTCCTAACTGCCACCGAGGCAGTTAATATTATAGTACGACAGTTTTACTTTCTGTCTTTTATGCTATAACGCTTAAACTGCAAAAGCAGTATTAATGAATTTTGGTATAGATATGAATAAAGGACCCTGAAGAAGTACATATGCTAATTTTTGTTAGAAAAATAACTTGAAAGAGAAATGGGGTTAGAAAATAGGAAACAAATCATTTCTCAACCCTTCGGCTCTAGAAAACGGTTTCAACGGCTCTCAACTAGAAAACGGCTTCAACGGCTCTCTTCAACGGCTAGAAGAAATGGTCTAGACCATTTCTAGAGCCGTAAACCTTTAATTGTTTATCTATATGGACAATATGTTCGACCAGGTGACACCAACGCGTCAAGCGACCTGTCCCTCTCGCACATGGTGAGCGAGAACCTCCCGCCGCGGCCGTCCATCGTGCTGGACTCGTCGCAGCTGCCGCGCCAGCGCTCGGCCGAGCAGCCGCCCGCCCCCGCGCCGCCCGCCCCGCCCAAGCGACCCGAGACCATGTGCTAGATGTAAGTGGGTATAAACTAAAGGTACCTGACATAGCTGGTCATGTGAGAAAACCATCACTATAAAGCTGAAGAGTTTGTCTGCTATGTGAGAGAACCATCACTATCTATACTAATATTAGGCTAGTATATTATAAAACCAAGTCCTCCGTTGCGTCTGCCTGTCTGTTCGCGATAAACTCAAGCTACTGCACCAATTTTAATGCTGTTTTCAACAATGAATGGATTGGCTCTCGAGGAATGTTTTATTACATAGACCAGCGGAACCCGCGGCTTCGCTCGCGCTAAATTTAGGGACGAACCCGATCGAAGCGAGCTTGAGTCGCTAGTGTGAGATAATACAAGGCCGGATGAGGTACATGTACTGTACCTGTAATAGATCGATGGGAAAACCATGTATGTTAAGGGTAGTGGGGTATTAAAATGTGATTGCATTAGAATTGCAAACTGTTATCAGTAAGTGGAATATATGAGCTAAACATTACGTGTGTAGGAAACGATGAGCGTTAGAAGCAAGAGGGGATGCGAATTGTGTAAATAATATGAGAATAACCTCAAAGGACTGTGCTGAGAGGGAGATATCACAACTAGACATGATGTGTGTAGGAAACCATGTAGTTTATTATGATTACTCTGCTTAATTTCTTACTTAACTATTCTAAAAAAAGCAATAATAAATTAATTTTATTTGCAGGTTTTTACGTATTGATCCCACTACGGAGTGAGACAGAAAATTACTCATAAGGAGATGCGTGGTAACTTATGACCTCCATTGCGTTTGCGTAACTGAAAATATATTGAACTTTATAATGACGATACCAAAAATATTACTATAAGTATTTAATTGTGAACGATTATCATAATACAAAATCTAATTTCGTATTAGGAAACAGAAGAAACAATTGTTATTAGACTGTCAGATAAAATTAAATTTTATATGAACTAATCGGTAAGCATGTAGCTTTTATGCCAGTACTTAATTACCCTAACAACTTCTCCTATTACGAAGGCCATTTTGAAACCCCTTTACCAAATGACGCATCTCTGCGAGACTAGTAATTCCACAAAATTATTTAAAATCATTTAATTAAATGTAGCATTAAAACAATACAATATGCATGCATTCAAATAAATATCATTCATCTAATGTAAAATAATAAAAAAGATTAAACAATGATATTATTTCCTCTGTAGTTAATGTGACGTAAGAAAATGCAATTTTGAAAACACGTAACTCAGAAATGGCGGTAGATAACTGTCACCGTGACAGCTGTCATTTATTGGGCGCCAAATCCGCTTGTCTATAAAGAAAAAAAGATAAATTGTTACGGCATTTGCAGCATATATCAATAATAATTAAATATTTTCACATATCTACTATCAATATTTAAGTACTTAAATACGTACATAATACATGTAATGCAATAAAAGCGATTACATATTTAATATAGATTGTTTTTAATAATAAATCATATAAACAATATTGACATACAACGAACGGTTATAAAGCTGAATGATCAGTTTTTTATTCAGTGTTACATAAACATAAATCTGTCAAGGAGATAAATCGGAAGCGTTTGATGTCAAGCGAAATATGAATTATTGTCTCTGCCCGTTTTCTATCCGGATATTGATAAACGAATGAATGTTTGAGATAAAATATTTTATATTCTTGTTGGTTTCCATTCACAAACAATACAATAATAATTGATAAAAGCGGGGTATTTGTTTTAACCCAGATAAGCCTGAAACTATTATTTTCTGAAAACTTTGAAAAAAATCATATTATTTGGTTCTATAGACACTATGTTACATAAAAAAAATGCTGAAAAAAATATTGACTGTAAGGCTTTCAGGGAAACAGCCGTCCTATATATAGGACAGTAGGATAATAAGGGGAAATAAAAAACCATATAACAAAATAGCATGTAATCGTAACAGAATCAACCGAAGGCCTTTTTTAGTTATTTCTTCTAGCAAGGGCGTCCCAGTTAAAAATTTATCAAAAACTACGTGGTAAGGAAGTTCGAACCCACGTGAAATTTCACACATCACAAAATGTGAGTACTACGCTAGCACCCAAGCCCAATTCTTTATATATTGGATTGCACATAGTTGAAGCACCTTGGTATGGCTCCATCGACAATACATACCCCAAACGAGCAGCACTAACCCAAGACTTGAACCCATACCTAATAGGTTTACCTTTTATGTGCTGTTTGCAGCCATGCCTCCCATAATAAGGGATCATGGCTTCCATCTACACTGTAATACTCTTCGAGAGGCGAAAAGTCCAAAATCTTTTTTGTTTAGAAGTGTCACACGTAGGCGTACTTTTGTATATTTGTCTTGCAGATCCTAATTATCATTGACATGAAAGTGGCGAAAAATAAAGTCAAATTTATCCCTAGTCATAGCAGAGCTAATCAACTTATTCTTTGTATATGGAGAATTTTCCCAATACAATCTTGTTCGTGGGAGGCATGTATAACCACTAACCAGTAAAATGCCAATGCAACACTTCATATCCTTAGTGGTTATGTCTCCAGGCAAATTCTTTTTGATGGCATATTTGTTACTCTCTTACACCAACAAGGAAATAACATCTTCATCTATAAAGTTTTCAAACCACTCAATTGGGCGCTTATCTTGGAATCCTCCTTGAACTTCAGGCCAATTCATTGGATTTTTCTCCAAGTCTCGTTTTCTCCACGCATAGGTTCATCTGTGTTTTATTCGACCTGTAGAAGAAGGTTCTTCTTCTGTATCACTTACCGGAACCTGTCCTTGTATCGATATTTCTGCCGGTTGAAGTAGTATGTTGCGTGGCAAGTTGTTCAGCGTTACATTATCTCCTCTCCCGAATCTTCATCAGTGTGGCAGTCAGACAGTGGCAGTCGGGATCAACAGGAGGCGGTAGAATACATATTACTTTTATCAGAAATGTTTTCCAAAGCATCCAAAACTTCATGCGCAGCTAACGGCCTGTAAAGAAAAATATAAGTGGATTATCCTACTGTCCTATATATAGGACACCATTATTTATGACAGCATATATCGAATTATCAATTTGTTATGTCTATAATACTTTATTATTACTAAACTTCAGGCTATCAACCACAAATTAACACAAAAAAAATATAACTAACTTGTAAAATAGGACTATTTGTACATACCTGATATAAGACATGTCTGCAAATCACTTTTATTACACACTTTACTCTAAATTATCTATAAAACTGTTAAAATAACAGGATTTTATTTATTTTACTATAAAAGCACATATGTTCATCACTACAAATCTTAAGAGTTAATATTGTTATGTTAAGTGGGTAATCTGTAATACATTTTTATTTCCACCGTCCTATATATAGGACAGTAGGCTTATCTGGGTTAAATAATAAACTGTCGATTCGCAACTGAGAGTTAACAATAATTAAATTTTATATTGAAAGGCTTGAGTTGAGTTGATTTATACGTATAATTACATACAATACATTTACTTAAGTTTGTACTTATTAAATATTTGAAAATATTTTTTAGAATTAATATCAGCAAATGTCTTTTAAACTTAACACGTGATATTTCCTTTTCAATTTCTTACCTTGTCTTCTTTTTTATCGATGTTTAAAAAAATCAACTCAGTTAGAATTAAGAATATTAATATTTAATTTGAATATTTTACATACTATTAATTAAACTTTTAAATAAAAACGAATATTGGCATTTCGTTTGACATCAAGAAAACTTTTCCAAACTTTATTTAACTTATAAACTTATCAGACAACTAAACTTCTAAGAAATTATCGTTTGAGAAAGCTTTTCAAATTCTTGTACAGAATAGTATAATATTATCTAGACAATGACAATACAACGTTTAGTGCTCACGGTGTAAATATCAGCGTATGGATAAATATGATGTTAAAATAAGTAGATAAGAAAAAAATTGACTTTGAGTGAGTCATCCTCCTTAATATTGGCTATCTTAGGGTACCTGCATAGTTTAACTTAACAGGTATACTAGGTATTTTAATTACCGCAAATTGCCATCTAAAGGTAGGCACACACGCTTCATACAGAGTATGTAATCTGTGCAGTTTTTCTTGGAAACTAATTAACTGTACAGACGAACCCCAGTGTTTGTAAATAAATGTGACGACTTTAATGAGTTATTTTATCACAAGCAAGTTATTGCTCAACTGTACAAACTCTACCGTGTGTGCCCAACTTTAGAAAAGTTGACATTCTATCCGACATCGCTAATAGAGTTTATGATAAAATACATTATTCAACTACTTTGTGACATGATCAAATTAAACCATTTGTATGGTTATTTTTTCATTTTTCTGTTAGCAATTTCGATTTTAGAAAGTCATCTTGTCTGGGCAAATTAGAAAAAATTCTATCATATCTGTCACTGTCCTTTAGCCTGTATATAATTAATATTCTTAAGAAATTGAATTTTTTAATCTATAACTTAAGATTGTCTATTAAAGCTTTTAAACTTGGCACTTTTTCTAAAATCTTATACTGTATTTAGTGTTATATGTACTTAAATTTTTACACTCTACATATCGGAAAATCTGTACAGATTATAAATATAGTGCAATTCTTCCTATACATAATCATGTTGTAGCTGTCGAAAGGAATATTTTATTTAGAAAAATAATAATATATAATTATTATTATGTATATTTACTGTTTTAAATAGATTATTATTTACTGGACGTCTCAACGTACAAAGCTGGTTGTATAATGGTTACTTAATGAAACTATATTATAGCCAAATCAAATATGAGTGACATATTCGCACTAACTCTAACAAGTTCAAATTTTTGTATAAAATACATGTATTAGGCCAAACTTCAACCAACTTTTAAGATCATATCAATCGCTATCCCTTACTTATCAATTTTCTAAGAATATTGACCTCTAATACTAGTTGTAAAGTGTTCGAGAAAGAGAATACCATATTTATTTTTGATCAAACAGCAAAGTTCATCACAATGTGTTCAATTATACCAAATATTTAGTTCGAGTTACGCACAGACTGTCGATTTTTTATCTATGTATATACATTGAACTGGAAAGGCTCTATCAAACTATTAATTGTATAACACACTAACCAATAGATTTATTTCTTATTTGTCATATAAAATTATTATATAAGTATATTTTTTTTCATTTTTCAATATAAATAAAATTTGTGAGATTTTTAAAATAATAATAATAATCAATATCGTGCAATGAATTTTTGAATATATGAATTACGTATTGTATGTACGTAAAAACGAATCATTCATTATGAGATGTTTCAAAGTTTGTTGCAATAATTAAAACTAGTCTAAATGAGAAAGGGAATTCGACATATGTATTTAAATTTCAATTTTAAGTAGAGCAATGAAATATCCAATATGAAAGTAGATTTGATAAATGTATATACGGTATGTGTTTGAGGCGTTTTATACCGTGTGAAATGACTGTGATGAGAGCTCCGCTGTCTCGTGTACCTTCTTTTTGCGTTTGTTGGTAAAATGATAACATATAACATTTTTTTTTAATATTTTACTAAAAATAATTTTCTAATTATTATTATTTAATTTTACAATTTAATGCTTTTATATATTTTTAATCTTTTATATATTATTAATCTTTTATAAATATTAATCTTAAAAACGTTTACTCGTAATATGAATAATTATTGAATTTTAATCATTATTTCTTGTTCATATTAATATTTTTTTAAATTAAGTCATATTTGACTATAAATTGACTATATTTTTACAAATACACAGACGTCGGACATACATTATTTTATTATTTTAATGTTATCAATACATAAAACAAAATATGTTGTCTGTTATCATTTCACCATTATTGTGACCCAACGCTTAAGTGAAAGCACAACAACATATTATATATAATATCATAGATGTAATTGAATCAATTTGCTTTAGCACAATGTTTATACTCCTAAAAGCTGTTAACCTGTCCTTATTGGGATTTCTTGATAGCAGTCTTCTGAGTGAAAGTACTTTGTGTTACATGGATGATACAATAAATATATTTGTGATAATATTGTATTTTATTTCTTATACCGCAAATGATCCCTTATTTAATTTACATGACAAATATTTAGACAAATATTTATGTACAATAAAGAAAATTACAAGTAAACTTAACTACATATATATACAAAGCAAATGTACACTTAATTATTACTGTACAAGTTGTGTCCGCGTGGAATGGTGGCAAAAATGCTGGCCGTATAAAAAGAAAATCATATAAATGCTTTCCTTTAAATACATGAGAATTTACTATCTATTAAAATTACACAAGTTAATGCTTTAGCACTGTATTTTTGTATGTAAATAAAATATCATTTGAAACGACAATCACTATTATTTTATGGCTCTTTATATCTGATTGTCTATGTTGCGAAACCTTTAAAGATGTTGATGCTAAGGAACTAGTGAAGATTAAAAAAAAATCTTAAACGTTTAGGTGAATCGAAAATGCGTTTGGAGGAAATATTTAATTTACCTTATACATATTCGTATATAAAATATTTTTTCTATTGCAAATTCAAAAACTCTTGATCTAATCAATAGAGCAATTGAAACTATATTTTACATTCAGAGAGTATTCAAAATCGCTCATCTATAGATCAATTTCCTATTCAATAGGTACTTCCGCTCTCTAGGATTTGTTAAGTTTGCCCGATCGTCTGCAGACAACTGAAGCTGGCTTTCGTTTTCCTTTTACAGGAACGAACTAATTTTATTGCACAATTTATTACATTAAACATTTTTTGAGAATATAGTAGTAGTCGTCATTATTATAGATAGAGGCCGACTCTATATTTTTTAGAATTTTTGTCTATCCCTCAGTGACCACATCACGAGAAACCACTGGATATTTGGTTTAAAATTACGCATATAACTTTTATAGTCGTAATATTACTTTAAATACATATATATACATGACTGGAGGTCAAACTTCATGCTCATCATACAAATGTATGCCACCAGTCGGACTTGAACCCGCGACCGATAGCACAGCAAGTAGGGTCATTACAAACCGAATCGAGCACGTCTTCGAAATTAAAATTATAAAAAAATATCTGTATTTTACGTAAATTAAAACATTAAAGTTAAACTGTACTGCTAATAGCCTTTTAGTAACCACTTCCAGTGTACACAAATAGTGTAAGAGCTCGGAGAAGAAGTGCATCGTCAAAGGGAATAAGCACGTAGCTGGAGGCACTTACTGCGAATTGACCGGACGACGCGACGGTCAGCTATTCCGTTTAATACTGTGCTGTCATGTCAGTATAGTTTAAGAGCCAATCTCTCTTTAATCGATGGCAATATTTGCAAAATGCAAATGCAAATATCATGCTTCTGATGCGAACGTAAAATTTATGGAGAATTAGAATTAACAAAAAAGTTATAACATATAATACTAGCGACTCGCCCTTAATCCGCTCCGGTACGTTCCTGCGTATGAGATATTTTCCGGGTGTAGATAACGAGTTATCATCGTATAAAATTTTTCACAGGCCGGCAGACAGACACACAGACAAAAATTCTAAAAACCATTTGTTTGGACTCTGAATATTAGTAATGATTATTCCAATAAGGTTTTCCTAAAAAAGGCCATATACCAATAACATTACATCCATTTAGTGGCTTATTTCATTTAAAAGGTCAGAATTAAAAAAAATAGTAAAATTCAACAAAATCAGTATTTTTTTATAAAAATATATTATTTTACAATTATGTAATGTAACCAAAATATTGATTGAAACGATCATCATAATTAAGACGATCATCATATAAAGTATCTCCTGGTCTACTATAAAAATTAAACCTTCAGAGTTAAGTGGGAATCCATAAAAGAGGGGCGATAAAAAGTCACAACTAGTACCAACCCTCCGAATTAGTGGTTGACGTAATTCTAGTCGTCCTCTAATCGGATGAATAAATTTAATCATTTTTCCGATTAACAAAAATAAATTAATTATCCAATTAAATAAATTCAGCACTGTAGGTTAAGGTTGAGAAGAGAAGTTATATATATTCGTACAAACCGACAATACTTAGTAGGTAACAACCATTTATTTTACCAAGTTTATACAAAACAAATAAAATAACAATAGCATGCTGATTAATAATTAATTATAATTTCAAATTTGTTTGCAGCAGGAATGTCCACATCGTCGGCAAAGCTCTAGCATGGACCGAGACGGTCCTTTTTTTCGTAATCGTTTCTGCAATAATGCATCCGACTTGTTCGCCTTCCGTTTAAAATTTGAACGAAGAGATATGCTTCGAGTCACGCCTTTTGATATAAATGTACCTTTACTTAAATGTTTAATTAAATATTGTGCTCTACTTTTTGAATCTCTCGGTATGATGGTTCTAATAGGCATAAATCGTTTTCTATTTTTTTTAATTCGGCTGGTGCTAGCTTGCGCATATCCTGCCTGATTTAACTGATTGTTTTGGTGTATTTGACTTAACTCGTTGTTTTTATTCTTCACGGCATCGAAAAATTCATGGCTGGTGCAAGCTTGTGCGTCTCCCGAAGGGTTCGGTTTTGGTACAGTTCCTTTTCCATCACACATAGCTGGATTAAATTGATTGATTTGGCCTTTTTGACTCATCTTCGCATTTATTTCATTTGTCACAGCATCAAAAAAATCATCATCAAAATCGTCCATTTCCTCCTTAAATATTTTTTTCTAAAAAATCTTTTCTTGCACTAAAATATAAACTTCTAAATGTTAGCTCTCAGCTTTTAAATATGACATTTTCTCTCAGTTTTTTATTCGCAATGTCAATTTTTAACAACTATTAAAAAGGTTAAACTATTAAAGTTAATTATTAAAAAAAATTGTATTCAATTAGTTTTAAAGTCCCACTGTTGGGCGCGGGCGCAACTGGTACTACGATGTTTCCTTCGAGAAAATGAATTGCAAATGATTCGGACAAGATTAAACGTATCTTAATAATTTGTAACATATAATATTTATACAGAACTTTATAGTTTTGACTCTTAATACTGATGGATATATTTAACGGTTTAATACTCTACAAACTTCGACTGTACCAAAAATTCGTCTATCACTTATAAATAACATGGTTAGAGATGGCTATAATTGAAACACATTTTTTTAATATAAAAATTATTTATTATATTATATTTTAATCTTATTTATAAAAACTTAACCTATTAGAAAGTTTGAACAATTATTGTATAAATTAGTATATATATTATAAAATTTGAATGTTATTTTTTTACCGGCATATTTTTTATTCCTTTTTTAACCAATTTTTTGTTAAACCAATCGTATTTTCTTAAATTCATTTATTTTGAACTAGAGATATACAAAATCGTGATCTATATCCAGCTTCTTGAGCAACCTCGGCGGTAACTCCGATACTATGTTGGTTGGAATTTTATCTAAAAGAAAAAGAAAAAAAATTATAAATTGTGCTTATAATAAAGTTGTTGTAAAATATTTGTTCTTTTTAACGTCCTACTCCTGGGCCCCTTTTCTATGCTACCATAAACCATATTCAAATATTTAAAATACAACGAAATTGTTATTTATTACAATATTTTATATGTTATACAATATGTTGTATAACTTGAAATATTAATAGGATAGTTGTAATTAGGTTAAGGTCTTGAGCTTTTTCAGAGCGAGATATTTATTTATTAAGCATCATAAAAAAACATGAAACGCTCTTGCAACTTTCGATTTGGCAATTTCATTCTTGCAAATGCTTTCTGTTTCTTGCAAGTTTGTGACAAGAACTCAATTAGCTCAATGGTTGTGGAGATTTTGTGTCCAAGTAAAAAATACTTTAACTTATAGCTTCCTCATTTGTTATACAGCATGTGTTTTCTTTTTGGCCAGAATTTTGACGTACTTAATGAAACTTCTTTTTGGTCACATAGTAGAAAAATCCTATATAATAATATATTTAACTGGTGATATACATACTCGTAATTAAAATGGATAAAATTAAATAAATATAAATAATAATAATAATAATAAAATTAAATAATCAAAAATCTCTAGGTAATTTTCATAGCATTCCCATTAACTCTGCATTTGTTTATCACTACATAGTATAAAACAAAGTCGCTTTCTCTGTCCCCATATAGGGATATACGCTTGTACGCTTAAATCTTTAAAACTACGCAGCGGTTTTTTTTAATAGATAGAGTGATTCAAGGGGAAGGTTTATATGCATAACTAGCGGATCCCGCGGCTTTGCCTGTGCTACATCTAGGAAAAAGCCCAAGCGAAGTGAGGGCGAGTCGCTAGTTGTTGTATAAAACAAAACTTAAGACCTTACCATTACATCTATACACGAGATTGGACCAAATGATCATCTCCTGCGAGAAGCAGAACACCCCGAGCCGGCCGCCCTTCAGGGTGAAGTCGTAGACGTTCCCGGAGTCGGCGACGAGGCGCGAGTTCTCGTATATCTTGAGGCGGATGAGGCCGATCTTGGGGCGGTGGAGCAGTCGCCAGCGGTAGGCGGTGCGCTCGCGCCAGCCTACATTGCGCGGGTCCTTCCATAGCAGTGTCACCTGACGTTATAAATTAAAATATTAAATCTATACATATAAAGAAATTTTCAGAGCCTGTATTTAACTTAAAATTAACAGCTTTTCACTAAATACATTATTATGTATGTATATACGGTACAAACATCAAAAAAAATTATAAAATTTTTGTCTGTCTGTCTGTATGTCTCGACCTGTATGTACCAGCAAATCCCTGAAATGACTGGACCGATTTTGACGGAACTTTCAGTCACAGATAGCTAATGTTTAAGGAGTAAGGAGTTTATCTATATTTACAAAAATTGTTTATGGAAAGATAAAAATACTATCAATTTTGTTTCATGGGCAATAGCTGCCATTTGGTCCCATAAAAATTTAAAATAGTTTGGCCCAATAGTTTTTATTGAATGAACATTTTTGGGAAATAAAATGTCTTTAAACCTATCTATGCATGGGTGTGTCTGACCTGGTCTGCGGTGGAGTTGGCGGAACTAGATGCTGTATACTGTAGGGTGTCTGACCTGGTCTGCGGTGGAGTTGGTGTTCCAGAGCGCGTTGCGCAGCAGCTTGCCGGGGCCGGAGCGCGAGTGCACCAGCTTGAGCTGCACGCCGGGCTCCGCCACGGCGCGGAAGGGCGCGGTCTGCCAGTACGTCTGCGTGCTCTTCTTCCACATCACTACGTAGAAGCGTGCGCTGTTTTGGTAACTGTTGGTGGGGAGTGATTGGAATCGTAATTTTTTTTTATTTAATATTCGTAATCTATACTAATATAATAAAGCAGAAGAGTTTGTTTGTTTGTTTGGTTGAACGCTCTAATCTCAGGAACTACTGGTCTGGTTTGAAAATTTCTTTTTGTGTTGGATAGTCTGTTTATCTAGGAAGGCTATAGGTTATATTTTATCACGCTACGACCAATAGGAGCGGAGCATCAATGAAAAATGTTGCAAAAACGGGAAGGGCGGGCGTTAGTTCTGCGAGGTATCACACAATGCGACTCAGAAAGAACTGTTTCCGGTCTTTACAACGCGTGCGAAGCCGCGGGAAATGCTAGTAGTATACTAAAGAGACAGTGATAGCCCAGCGGTAACGCGCTCGCTTGTATAACCGAGTGATGCGGGTTCAAATCCAAAATCATTTCTATCATGATTACCATTTGTCTTACGGTGAAGGAAAACATCGTCAAGATATCTGCATGTCTGAGAAAACCTAGCAAGTTTTCGAAATAACTCTCAAAAATATTATTTTATGCCTGTTAAATAAAAATAATTATCATCTCACCCAAATATAAATCCAACATAATCGTCATCAATGGGAGTATCAACGAATAGTGTTCCTTCAAAGTCCACACCCCCGAAGCTCTCAAACCCAACAGCAAGTCCAGGGTCAGAGTTCAGGGTCTGGAGTATTTCAGCCCCCTCGTTGGCGATTGCCCAGTTGGGGTCTAACTGTGATGTACCTTCAGGATCTAGACGAACTGTCATATAGTTCCTGTAATTAAAGAGTTTCTTGTTTATATTGTATTTAAATTTATACTTATGTAACCTATTACATATCTGTGATAGAATCTATTTTTATAATGTACTAAAAATCTTAATCATTTATTGAAAAAAAATATTTTTTCTCCAAAACTTCATAAATAGAATTAAAATACATTTTCAGATCAACACTTTTCATGCATATAACAAATAGTATTTAAAGCTATTTATTTTGCTAGTTTCATTATAAAAAAAAATTAGTCACCTAAAGTCAGTTCTATAAATTCTTGAATTATTGGGGCAGTTGTCCAACGCGTTGGTGACGTTGTCTCCGTCGAAGTCGTCATCGCAGAGGTCCCCGATACCATCCGCTATAAATAATGTGATTTCGAGCGTTCTTAATATTTTTTAATACAAAGAAAAACAATCAAACATCAAAATAAATCCTTGAATTAAAAAAACCCATCTGATTTTAAATTCAAATTAATGGTTTCACACTAAATGCATATAAAAATATATAAGTACGGTACGTAATTACATCAAAAAATCAATTTAAAATTTTTGTCTGTCTCTATGTCTGTTTGTTCCGGCTAATCTCTGAAACGGCTGAACCAATTTTGACTGGACTTTTACTCGCAGTTAGCTAATGCTATAAGGCGTTACATAGGCTACTTTTTTTTATTAGACAATTATAAAAACAGATTAATTTATTTTAACTTACACCCAGCGAAGTGGCCCGCGTTCAAACTAGCAATAGTTTGAAATAATTCCCTAAGAAGGTTTAGTATAGAGTATTATAAAACACCAAAATATAATATTTTGGTGTTTTATAATAGGTTACTCCATTACAACCTTCTTAGAGAATTTAAGCATTTAAAGTTCTAATCCAGGTGTGAAAGTATTTTATAGATTTTTTATACATTGACGACACGTTGGCGCAGTTTGTAGTGACCCTACTTTCTTGCGGCAGCGGCCGCGGGTTCGACTCCCGCTGGGGGCATTCATTTGTTATAACTCGGATGTTTGTACTCCAGTCATGGGTGTTTATATCTATGTATTTAAAAACTTATAGTACATGTAGTATATCAACTATCTGGTATCCGTAACAGAAGCTTCCTTCGTAGCTTACCACGGAACTAGATGGCGCTGTGTGTAATAATGTCCCAATATATTTATTTATTTAAGATTTAGAATTAAATCGAATAACCATTAGCATCAGCCTGGTCCGGGTTGTAGACGAGCGGGCAGTTGTCCTCGAGGTTGGGGATGGCGTCGCCGTCGATATCCGCGTCGCAGGCGTCTCCGCGCCCGTCGCCGTCCACGTCCTGCTGGTCGCTGTTGGCCAGGTTGGGGCAGTTGTCTAACCCGTCCTGGATACCGTCCCTGGAAAGATAGCTTCATTAATATGTATATCATTAATCGTCATTAATAATGTAAAATGATGATCCAAATCTAGTAAAAGTCTATTTGAATAAAGAATTTGATTTGATTTTTTTCTTAAGAAAAAGAATTCCATCACGTTGCATAACTTCGGGATATTTAAATAAATATGATCCACGCAAAAAGTAATTCTGAGGTAAAACGAAGTTGAAAATTGTTCGCTCCATAGATTTAAACACATGAAGCTATGTAGGGAAATGGATACCTAATGTGTACAATTTAGCTTATGTCATACTACATCGCCAATTCGCATAGTTTCAGCGAAATATTCTGACCGTGGACGACCCACGCGACATTATTCAGAGAAACAATTCAATTACGGCATAAATGATTTTCTAGTCGCGTAATATCCGTTTTAACGTATAGAACTAACCATCTAATATAATATAAAGCCTACGAATGGATTTAAATTTTTGATTTATTTTTTTAAACTAAACCGAATTGGCGTTGGCTTAGTTTAAAAAGTATCACCGTACGAACTATAATAAGAAAACATATAATCATGAAAATAATTTCTCTTGTGAACTATGTACAATGTAAGTACGTTATCTTTAGATAAACAATATAAAACTTTCACGCACGGAATTGACAAATCTATATTCACCTGCTCTGTGCTTTCACGTTACTAACAAAATGGCGCTTAAAGGGGACTCGCACCTAAATAACAAATGCAGTTTGCTTATAGAATGAAATATTTAAGTCTAGCCGAAATCCATATCCCTGTCAGACAAATTACCCACACTGTAGTCAATCATGGTCACGGTAGAGACTGCTGTACCATGATTGCTGTAAAGCATTCGAAACGTCGGGAACCAAAAATCATAATAAATCCGCGACAAAATCCGAAAAGATATATATAATAGTTTCATTTATAATATTGATTTCCTGTTGAAGAATTAGAATATGAAACAGCACTGACTGGTCGCGGTCGACGTCGTTGTCGCAGGCGTCGTCGACATATATAAATAAATATATACTAGCAAGAATATATATATATATACTAGCAAGCCCGGACCGCTTCGCTGGGCGTTAGTTAAAATAAATTAAACGGTTTTTATATATATTTTAATAAAATAAAAATACTACTCCTCACTACATATTGGTCACGCGCCATTTATAATCTAGAAATAGAAATACGGCGCCATCTACCGGATATCTGTGCAACTTAGATGCCAAACCGCCATCTATTAGGATTTTATAGAACTAACCGATAAATACACACGAAAGTCGTATAATAAACATTTAATTTGAAATAAAATAATATTGCGACTATAAATTAAGATGTAAGCTATCCTATCTTTCAAGTTGGATCAAACTGCGTACGGTGTGCAAATTTTATTAAAATCGGTTAAGTAGTTTAGCAGTCCATCGCGAACAAACAACGTGACACGTGATTTATATATATTAGATATATGTAAAATTATAATGTGAAACAGCACTGACTGGTCGCGGTCAACATCGCTGTCGCAGGCGTCACCGACGCCGTCGCTGTCGGCGTCCTGCTGCGCGGCGTTTCGCACGCGCGCGCAGTTTTTGTATTATTAACGACGATATTTTTTCTTTTCTCTCAGTCCAAAATATCTTAGAAGATGTCCCAACAAAGCTCCTGTTAAAATCGGAGCTCAAAATTGCTATTCCAAAGGTTTTCCATATAAATAACATGGGAAACATGATTTTTTTAATAGTTTCTTGTCCTGCAAACTCTGATGAAATTATTTAAGAAAAAAACTAGAATATGAAACAGCACTGACTGGTCGCGGTCGACGTCGCTGTCGCAGGCGTCACCGACGCCGTCGCTGTCGGCGTCCTGCTGGCCGGCGTTGCGCACGCGCGGGCAGTTGTCG
Source organism: Boloria selene (assembly GCA_905231865.2). Taxonomy (NCBI): domain Eukaryota; kingdom Metazoa; phylum Arthropoda; class Insecta; order Lepidoptera; family Nymphalidae; genus Boloria; species Boloria selene. The sequence continues at coordinate 3,159,874 of HG993149.1, forward strand.
CACGCGTCGCCCGCGCCGTCGCCGTCCGCGTCCTCCTGCGCCGGGTTGTACACGCGCGGGCAGTTGTCGCGCTCGTTCAGTATGCCTGGGGATTAAATTACTATGTTCTGAATTTGGTAAGAAAGGTTCAGTATTGTTGAGTTGGTAGGAAAGTTAGTATGCCTTATTATATAATGGAATTATTATTGATCTGTCTAGGGGATTATTGTTGAGTTAGTAGGAAAGTTAAGATAAATTATTTACAAAAATAATGCAAACTAGAAAGATGGAGAAAAACTATGAAGGAACATAGTTGTAGTTGAAGATACACATGTTTTGTCTTACTTATGTCTTTGACGTCATTGTTTCATCCAAAATTGTTTGTGATTCAACATTAGAGTCCAAAACAGTCCGACTTTTTGGCAACCACATTTAGCACTGCATCCCTTTTTGCAGTTGCAAAAAATTGTGTTCAGCAGTTTTACCGGCGCAGGTGGGAGTAAAGTTTGAATTGGGGGCGTACTATGAACTCTTATAGCGTGAATATCTTACTTTGACTTTTCGTACCATGACGTCCTTATAGCAAGGAAAGTAAGATTATTGTAAACTTGAAACAAAACAGTCTTGAAATAAGAATGTTTTCAAATAGTTCATGGTACGCCCCCAGCTCTAATATATTGTTGACCAACTTCCAACCCCAGTCTGTAGGGTCTAGCTGATAACCAAGCCACACTTGAACTTTGTAATATACCCAAAAAAGATGTTGATGAGTAGCAACTGAGGTTGGAGGAAGACAAGCTAATTGAACTTATTTTTAGGGTTCCGTACCTCAAAAGGTAAAAACGGAACCCTTATAGGATCACTTTGTTGTCCGTCTGTCTGTCTGTCTGTCTGTCTGTCTGTCAAGACCTTTTTTCTCAGGAACGCGTGGAGGTATCAAGTTGAAATTCATATCAAATACTCAAGTCTATGGTCTCTTGGAGCTGTGAAAAAATCAAACTTCTAAGTCAACGCGATCAAAAGATACTCCCGTTTATGCCGCAAATTTTCGACACTCGCAAGGGAATCAAAACCTACAGGGTACTTCCCGTGAACTCAGAATCTTGAAATTTGGTACGAAGCAACGTCTTATAACACAGATAAAGGAAAAATTGCGAAAAGCATAAATTTTTAGTTACATCATATAATAAAAATATTTTTAATAATTTTAAACTTATTACCCCTTTACTCATACACCGTTCCGTACAGGTTTGTACGGAACCCTCGGTGCGCGAGTCTGACTCGCACTTGGGCGAATTTTTTTATTTTATACGTGGCGTACTCATGCATATGACGATAACAACTTTTATAACTTTTTGAATCGTTATATCTCAGAAACGGTGGCTCGTAGAAAAAGTATTGATACATTTATGATAGATAATTTTATGGTCTACAATTTTTGTCCAAGGTACTTTTATGATAAAACCTGCCTTTTTGCTAAAAATCGCGAAAAACTAATTTTTTGACATTTGACCTTGAATATTTTTTCCATACACGGCAATGATGGGGAACTTTTAAATATTATTTATAATTATGTTTTGAACAATTTTACTGATTTTCAGCTTGTTTTTAACCGACTTCAAAAAAGGAGGAGGTTATATGTTCCGTTGTATGTATTTTTTTTTTTTTTTATGTATGTTCACCGATTACTCCGCCGTCTGTGGGCCGATTTCAAAAATTTTTCTTTTGATTGGTAGGGTATAGTTCCGAGGTGGTCCCATTGTCACCAAGTCAGGATCTGATGATGGGATCCCAGGGAAATCGAAGGCAACTCTCAAAATTTACAGGCACCTATTATGTTTTTGATATATTTTCTAAACCCGATAAAGCTTTTACGTATGAAAATCATCATCTCATGTGGATGAGCTGATGATGGAAGGCAAAATTCCTCAACAGTTGTTTTTTATGTGTTTTCACCGATTTCTCCGTGAATTGTGGGCCGATTTTAAAAATTTCTTTTTTGTTCGGTAGGGTATACATTCAAGATGTTCTCATTGTCACCAAGACAGCATCTGATGATGGGATCCTAGAGAAATGATTACCTTTTTCATATATTTTCTGAAGCTGTTCAAGAATTTGTGATGATGTAAGGTATATCTCCTCAACGGTTAGGAGTTGAAAGAAAATTCTTTTAATATTATACGTACTTATGAACTGATAGTCGTATTCCTTCAGGATATTAGGTGGATTGATAATAGAAGGTAAATCTTATTAACGTCTACGAGTTACGTGGAAAAATAGACGTGGACAAATCTCGATTGACTATTGTCGTTCATTTCAAAACTTCGCTGACTTATTGAAGCAGTAGTTTAGTTAGCCTTCCAAGCCTTCCAATATTTTATTTAAACATAATAATTTCCACAAAAAAATTTAAAATAAATTATTTTTTAACAAAAATGAAAACCGACTTCAAAACGCTACAAATCGAAACTAAAAAGAAAAAAAAATAATATTAATTACTTAGTTATTGTTGGAGTCGGTGCCAGCCAAAGCAAAATAATCTTAATACAATTTAATTAATGTATCAATTTGTAAATATAATCAAAATATCCGTTCGAAAGTTCATTGCAAAGGCAGGATAAAACTGTCATTCTTGGCTGGCACCGACTCCAACAATAACTAAGTAATTAATATTATTTTTTTTTCTTTTTAGTTTCGATTTGTAGCGTTTTGAAGTCGGTTTTCATTTTTGTTAATTTAATTTATGTACGTCATTTTTGTTGGGAATTTATGTATTTTCTCATATTTTGGTCTAGATTGACCGGGCATTTAGTATTGTTCTTTTATGCTCAAATTATTATAATGAACGTTTTGTAATAACAAACCATCATTGTCCATGTCGGGATCGCATACGTCGCCGAGCCCGTCCCCGTCGGCGTCCTCCTGCCCGGGGTTGTGTCGGCGCGGGCAGTTGTCGCAGGCGTCGCCGCGCTTGTCGCTGCGGTCCTCGTCACGGTCTTGCTGGTCCGGGTTGGCTGTGAGCGGGCAGTTGTCCTGGAAATGTTACAGATTATTTATGTATGTATGTATGTATGTATGTATGTATGTGAGATTTGTAAAAGGAGTATGCATGTAAGAATAAAAGACAATGAATGGAAGGATTTTAAGAATAGAATGCGTGAGAAGTATAAAAGGAAGAAAAGAGGATGTCTTGTCATTATGGCGATACGACGTAACGCGTAAATATTATCTTATATTTTAAAAAATAAATAGTCTGTGAGTTCTAACGCAGTGATTTTATTTATCATTTTTACGATCCTACGCGTATATGTACGTATCCCTTATGTATGTCTGTGGAACTGCCTCAGTGATCTAGTAGCTAGCATATACAATCTGAAGGTCAGTTCGAATACCAGGTCAGGCCAAGTTTGTTAGTGACAGTCCGGAGTTGGAAATTTAGTGATTTTCTATCCCTATGAATGGACTATGCTTCGGAGAATTAAACTGTCAGTTCTGCGTCTTAACTATCATTGATCGTGTAAAATTTAGTTCGAATTCAAACCCGAGGAGGAGTTTCCCTTTAATACAAGGAGACCATAGTTCAAGGCAGTGAAAGTATAATATTATGTAGACCAATAGATATCAGAAATAATATTATGGAAATTTTGCCTAATTCGAAATAAAACAAATCATAATAATAAAGTTACACTCTCTCACCGGTATATTAGGTATCCCATCACCATCAGCATCGGGGTCACAAGAGTCACCAATTCCATCCTTATCTGCGTCTTCTTGTCCGGAATTAGACACTTGGGGGCAATTATCCGCTTTGCAACGTAGCTCGGAGCAGGGTAGCTGCTGGTCGGGATAGCCGTCTAAGTCGCTATCCGGCCCGCAAACTGTCCCGTTACCCGCCCAGCCAGTCTGTGTAAAATATAAATTTGATTATTTTTTCTATATTTTGAATACTAAAGAAAAATTCTACAGTGTAATGTCAGGACGGATAGTTGAAATTTAAACTATAATCTTGAGAAACACATTTAGATACCGATATAAAGCTTTAAACAAAATTAAAAAGACCAAGTGCAACAATAACCGCACACCGGCGCCGAACCTACACACAGCGTTAAAATTACGTACTACAGCCCTCCTAATATATAACTTAAGGTGCTTCTAAATGGGCAATATTTTTCTGCAATATGTTGCTGCAATAGAGTGGCCGGCAACATTGCCATGCAAGCAATACCAGCATTATTGGGGTACTGTCCCGGCCATATCGGCAATCATGTTTGGTATGGTTGATATTGTCGGACGATCGCTGAGCGATCGATTTTCTCATTTCTGCGATGCAAATAGTTGCTAATATTGCAGCCACACATTGCAGAAAAATATTGCCCGTTTAAGAGTTATTTGTCTTTGTTATTTATTACCGCAAAAACCACTAAACAAGTTTTGTAGAAATTTTCCAGTTATAAAAATCAGATTAACATAATAGATAAATAGTAACTTTTTATGAACAAATCTATGAAAAAATGCTCTACCAAAAATGTATTACAGCTTAGAAGTTATATACTTAATAAACTGGTTAAAATATAACAATATTAACGGCCAAGTAAAAAAACAACAATGGCAACACTCACGGCACAGACGCATTCGGCCCCGAACCCGCACACAGCGTTGTATCGACGACAGCGCGCCGGTTCACAGCGCGCTCGCAGTTCGTCCGGCGCCACGCAAGGCCGCGACGTGTTCACGAAGTAGTGCCCGCCGCAAGGCACGCATGTGTACGAACCCTGTATTAATAAAAAAACCTCAAACTTATCATCCTTAAATTATTTGAATATTTTTAAAAATCATTGTAATCGTTGTATTTGAAATTTTTATGTTTACGCGAATATTTGACATTATAAATGAAACTATTTTTGTCGCGGATTTATTTGGATTTTTGGTTCTCGACGTTTTGAATGCTTTACAGCAATCACATTCACTGGAGAGTCTCTCCCAAAATCCGAAAAGATAGTTTCATTAATACTTTTCTATTCATCTTAAATATCATCTAAACAACCCAATAGCCTAACACAAAACATCCCTTGATTTAAAAATCAACCTTGGCCCATGAAACCAAAAAAAACCTAAATCCACCCACCGGCGTGTTAACGCACAGTCGTCCACGCGGACACACGTCGCGCGCGCACTCGTCATCTTATCTATCAATTATTCCTATCAATATCAACCAAAGACTATAGGAGTTTTTGTCTCAGCCTGTATAAAACAAAAAAAAAACTAAATCCACCCACCGGCGTGTTAACACACAGACGTCCCCGCGGACACACCTCACGTGCGCACTCGTCCACGTCCTGGCAGTCGCTATAAAGCATTCGAAATGTCGGGAGCCAAAAGTCATAATAAATCCGCGACAAAATCCGAAAATATAGTTTCATTTATAATGTCAAGTATTCGCGTAAACCTAAGAAAGAATTATCGTTTGCTTTAAAAAAATCGACCCATGAAAAAAAACCTAAATCCGTCCACCCACCGGCGTGTTGACGCACAGTCGCCCGCGCGGACACAAATATCATCTTAACAACCCAATAGCCTAATACAAAACAATCTTAAAAAACCATCTTGGTCCATGAAACCTTTTTTTGGTTTCATTGGCCAAGGTCGTTTTTCCCAAATCCAAATCCAAACCCTAATCCACCCACCGGCGTGTTAACACACAGTCGTCCCCGCGGACACACATCACGCGCGCACTCGTCCACGTCCTGGCAGTCGCGGCGGCGCTCGTTTCCCGCGCCGGCCCACGCCGCGCCCGCGTACCCGGCGGGGCAGTCCCCGCACTCGAACCCGCCGTCGGTGTTGCGGCACGACACTAGCTCGTCGCATGGACGAACCAGGTCGCACTCGTCCATGTCTACGCAGCTGTAACCTGCAATTATTTTTTATGATTCATTAATTTGCTCTTTATATCTATACTATTATTTATATCGATATGTTTTGACAATTAGTTAGATTTTTGAGAACTTCGGACTTTGGGAGATAATAAATCTCTTTGTCGGTCAAAAATAGTAGTTCTACAATTATTACTAATAATAGTAGGTTCCAAATAGGTACTTTATTTTTTGAAATAATATTTTTTGCTTCTTTTAACCTTTATTAATACATTTTTATTTTTAAGGAATACCTCATAGCTATTAATTTAAATTTTAAATTAAGCTTTAAATAAAATACTATTACTTTAAGTTTGACGCCTTTGAAATATAGTAGGTACACCTGCTATAATATACTTTTTCAGAAATATAGTAGTCTGGCTTTTAATACAGTAGGATACTATATTATTTAGTAGGGTTGGCAACTCTATGTGTAGTTGACTAGTCTCAACGAAATTGGCCACCGTGGCCGATTTAGGTCAGACTACATTGTAACTCACCATTCCACTCATAACCCCTAGGGCACTCTTCACACTGATAGAAAGGGCTATCAGAGATGGGAGAACAACGTCTGTCTCCACAAGGCCGCCTCGCCTCACAGAGGGTCTGGCATCGATGACCATCCCCCAAGTATCCACTAGGACAGGACCCACAACGGGGACCTGATGACGTCTCTTCACATTGTACTCCTAAAAATTTGAATTAGTTATATTCATAAAATGTTTCAATAATCTCTTCAATATTGAAAATATGTATTGTCGATAGAAACAATTATTGTAGATACACATAACACTTCTGTTTACTTAAATTCATTACGATTTCATTAAAAAAAAAATTAAAAGTTATTTAGAAGATTATTATTTTTAACATTGAATATTTGTTTTAAAAAGATTTTTTTATTATTCCACAAACCTGGAAAACAACTATTGGAGTGGCATGCGACCCTCACACACTCCTGCCCGTTGCCAGTGTAGCCGGCGGGGCAAGGTCCGCAACGATACCTGCCGTCAGGTAGGTCTTGACATTGGACACCTAGGATTTCATATATTTTTTTTAAATATGTTGAGACGTTCCATCTAGTTCCGTAGAAAACTACGAAGCTTGTGTTACGGATACCAGACAGTTGATATACTACATAATATATAAGTTTAAATACATACATATTATAAATAAAGACGCCCATGGCTGGAGACCAAACATCCGAGTTTAACAAATATTCATTAAACTCGGATGTTTGGTTTGCCCCCAACGGGACTCGAACCAGCGACCGCTGGCGCAAAAAGCAGGGTCACTACCCACTGAACCAAAGGTGTCGTCGCTTAATTATCGAAATTGAAAAAAAGATTGCAAATAACAGAATACTTGTTCTCGAATTATCTGTCAACAGCCAATTTATATCTCTGTGGATTATAGCCTGATCCCTCACAAATTGAAAGGGAGCCCGTACCAACAATGGGGCGTGAAAAGTGAGTGAATTATTATTTGAGTAAATTTACTGCCAAAATCTTTTAAGCCTGTTTTGTAGACAGAGTCCAAAAGCTTTCGTATAAATACATAAATATTTTATTTAAATTATTTTTATATAAATTTACGGTAAGGGCCACGATATAATTATATTTTTATTTTAAAACTAGCTTCGCTTCGCTTAAGCACAAAAAATGAAGGAATTTCATAGTTGCGAGAGCAGTCCTTAATTCGGCCCTGTCGCAAAGTCCGTTCTTTGCGGATGTCCACTAATACTAAACTCCCTGCGATAGTTTTTCGATATTTTGGTGATGAGTGACTGGCCTTTCGCTTTTATATTTATTTAGATTTGTATTTTTGATTAAAACTTAATAAATTGTTTTTTTTTTATGTGAACTTACGTCCTTCGTAACATGGGTTAGGGTCGCAGGCGGAGCGGCACGTCTGGCCGTCGCTGGACTGGCGGCCGGGACACCGCTCACATCGGTAGCCTTTTTCAGTATCAGTACAGAATTCAACTGAAACAAAATTTCTTTTGTAATAATATTTTATTTCCAAAAATTATTTATAGTAATTTGTTATTTTTTTAGCAAATCGTAATTTTTTTTAACATTATTTATAGTATATTTCTTAGCATATTTTTAAGATACTTAAACTGAAAATTTTATAACAAAACTTTATTTAAAAGGTTCAAACTTTGCTTAAACTTGAATAATAAAGCTAATTCTTAAATTCTAGTTTCAGAGGCGTTTACTTAAAACGAAGAAGACCTAAAGTTATTTTGTATTTCCAGGTAAGGTAAATATTAATTCATATAATATTTAATTAATAATCTAAGTAATATTTTGATATTTTAGGTACCTTGCGAACAAGGTCTTCGGTCACAGGTCACAGGCCTGCAGCGGCGACCGTCTCCCTCCATGCCGGACGGACAAGGTCCGCACTCCACTCCACTAGCAGTGTTCCGGCATTCCACACCTGATAATTGTCTTACAAATAAAAATATATCGAAAACCATTTATTAAATTACTATTTTACAAGCTGACAGACTATGACCTGTTCCAATATTAACAATCATAACTGATATTTCATAAAAAATCTGCGAAATCTGTTCATTCGCTTTCGGGTGATGTAATTCGCAGACTTTACGACTTTCGAAAACTCACTAGGTTCTCTCGGATATGCTGCTTATTTCACGATATTTCATTTTTCCCAACTTTAAATAGAAGTGCGTAAATAATTTAGGCTGACTGCATAAATTATGAATATTTGCCTACCTGCTGAAAATCGAATCAGAAATTCCCGTGTGTGTGGCCAGCCTAAGAATTACTAAGGTGACCAATTGAATTGACATTTAGCCCAACTTTAATTCAGACTTTCGCTTATGCCGTCCGTTCATTTTTCATTTGCATTCAGTGAAACGCATAAAAAACAACTCGAATCATTCAACAACAGTCGTGCGCAATATTTATCAAAATTATTTAATTACCTAATAAAAAAAAATCTGTTTTTTTTATACTCTCATCTTAAATAGCTTCACTTTAACTACATATTTTTACATTGAAAACAAATCTCTTGTTTTATTACACACATGTCATAATATAATGACTTCACTCTAATTAATTTAAATTTAGTGTTTTTAATTGAACTGGAACCAAATTGTCAATTCCTTTGTATATTTTTAATTTAAGAGCCAAGTACAAACAGAAATATAATTTTGAATAAGCACAATATGACTTTCTTCAAATCGTTAAATCCTCATTTAAATATTAAATTATACTATGATACTAATACTTTCCTTACAAATAATTTCATGACTGTTTTAGTGATGTGTCATCGTGACCAACACACGTACAGACCAATCTTCATATTACACTTTACTTTTGATTATTTATTTATATTTAGATAGAGCACTATCTACTGGCTTGGCTCATTGAAAGGTTACTAATTAACAATTCATGAACAGAGTTTGTCATTACCCCACAGTACATAACATTAAATATAATAAATTCAATTATTATAATACTAGATGTGATTAGAATCAATTTTCCCAAGATGCCTTAAAAGGCTCAGCCAAGGCTAATCAAGCAACTAGAACCGAAAACGTGGGCGAAACTTGAAACTCTGTCATAAATAACTAAAGGTTCGTTTAGCAAAGGGTATTGGAAATAAAACGCGCTCGTTTATTATAATATTTAATCAAACCCACACTGATAATGTTGCTTGATTTACCTTAAATCTACAGCTAATGTTAGAAAAAATGCTTGAGTATCGAGACTCCTTCACGTCTTTCTGATTCTTGATGGCTTTGCCACGATGGCAACGATAATTTACAAACTGCATCGTTAATAATAAAATAAGCTATACGCTTCGCAGTCTGGTAATTAGATTACATTAAAATTATATGGTTTAATGTACGTAACTACATAGGAATTAATATCAGAACTAGCACAGATATTTTCCTAATGAAATGATATTCGAAATAAAAAGAAATAAATCTGTACAACTAGGGACCATTTTTGTTGTAAACATATATGATCAACCAAAATATTACGTTTTCTATTTCTCAAACTTCGGCTCATTATGTGACTTTTAAGATGGCTAAACACTAAACACGACGTCACTATAAAACTAGAATAGATTGCCACAATTTAAATATTCGCATCCAGCAATACGTATGAAGGACCATAACACAACCTTAATTTACACTTTAAGCCTATAGAATATCAGAAAGATGTAAAAGAACCCTTAAGTTAGATTAACAATACGTTAAAAGAAACAAAAAGTGAACTTAAGAATTAGTAATACAGTTCGAAAGTAGTATGAAAGAACAATGAATACTAATAGAAATGTCAGTAGTAACCAGGGTAACATGATGAGCTGGAGCAACGCTCCACGGGCGGCGAGGGCACTCTGTTGCAACACACACGAAGTTGATTTCGCAAATTGTCAATATTTCCTCTTTGCTCCTTCAATTCATTACGTAGCAATTCTATGGTTTGTCGAAGAAGAGTCAACTGTCGAATTACTTCGTCTGAAATTAGTTAAAATATTTAAAATGTTTTTGTAAAAAATATTGGTAGGTGTATTGATATCAATTTTTTTATGCCAGACACTGTTATGAAACCGTACGTTTAATCGTTTATCTAAATAGTAAATATCGTGAAAGTGGTTTAGTAATAAATTAAATAAAATTCGATCATATATGTAATAGAGTTTAACTTACCATCGCAAGATTCAATATCAGCTGCAGGAATGTCCCCTCGTGGAGGAACTGTAGGCTGAGGCAGCGTAGGGTATATGTTAGGATCGATATAATTATTATTAGGATAATCTCCCTGCATTTCTTCTTCCATCTTCATTCTCTCTTCTTTCTTTATGAAATCTCTCACTTCATCTACGTCTGAATCTACTGTGACTAGAGTTGGTGGTTTTAATTCTTCTTGATGGTTACAACTTATAGAATCTAAGGCTGATTTCTCATTGGTATAAACTTCTACTGGTGCATTTTCCTCGTGATACTGAAAAAATATAAAATATATTATGATATATAAACTAGCTGTACCCGCGGCTTCGCCCGCGTTCATTTTTTAATTGCTAATCAACCTCATTGGGTTGATCTGTAGGAAAAAAAATTGTCTAAAAAATAAAATAAAAAAATTTAGGGGTGGACTACCCTTAACATTTAGGGGGATGAAAAATAGATGTTGGCCGATTCTCAGACCTACTCAATATGCTCACAAAATTTCATGAGAATCGGTCAAGCCGTTTCGGAGGAGTATGGGAACGAAAATTGTGACACGAGAATTTTATATATAAGATAAATATTATATAAGTGATAAAAATTAATAAGACAAGAAAAGTGTAAAGATTCTTACCAGTTTCAATTTTTGACTAGCGAACAATTTCAACATGTCATGCCTACTGGACATATTGTGCCAATGCAATGGTTTACAGCCGACCACGATTTTAACTCTTGAATGATTTACCACCAACAGTATGGTGCCCCGTGGATAAGCTCCTAAGCCCCATGATACTGATTTTATATGACCTCCATTTAAGCTTTCCAGATAGACTGAAAAAAATATTTTTATACAAGTTATATTTTTTCTTATAAGAAAAGTAGGTCAAAGGGTGTAAAACATATTTTATATTGCTTACTTTTGTTGGTTTTGCTATTATAGTACAACGATATTGAATTATCATCAGAGCCTTTCGCATGCAGCAGTTCTTCACGACCCGAGTCTACTCTGGATGGTCCTCTCACCAGGATAGCGATTTGCCCTTCTTCAGCTGCCGCAGCTGTTGCTACTACATCGTTTGTTGCCTCTGAAAAAGTAATTAATTAAATTAAATGATAATTTTATAATTGTAAAAATAAATATTATTGTACAAGCACTTAAAAAAATATAATCAACTGAGTTTTCTAATTCAGATATCTAAGAGACTTTTTGCATACTCTCCATTTTTTCTTTGTCAAGGTATAAAACTGCATGGTATCATAGTATTATAAAATAAAATCCGTCCTGTTATTATATAATATGTCTATTCGTTATATTCCACAATACTCAAACATGTTTTTTCTCATGGACAATATTTTTGTACTATCCATTTTGTTGCAGCTCGTCTGTCATCACTAAATGACATGAACAACAAATACAGCGTTCAATCACAAAAAACCATCACGCATGGATTTGAGTATATAGAACATCATAAAAGTCTCGTCTAAGAAATTATATAATTAAACAAATTATAATGCTATGTGGTAGTGCAAAAGAGCAAATATTATAAAGAAATTACACAGAATGTCATAGTTCATCGTGATAGTAGATATGAATTCGTGAATTGGTGGAGATAAGCGTACTTCGACCCACTGAACTGCAAGCACGATATTATTTCTATAGTCTTGTACGTACTATGTTACTATGCTAATGTTACATTTTTGGCAAAAAAAACTATAGAAGTATATCAATTATTTTGGAAAAGTCTTATGCGTAAAAAAATCATTACTTAGTTAATGAGTTAGGATTAACGTTTATTTTGTGATGAAAATATTTTAAACAAAAAATACATTAGTATTTGTGATAAAATATGCAAAATATCATAAGTTTTATATCTTATAATCTTCAGTTGAAGTGTTTGAGAACACTTAACTCGAGGTTGCAACGAAGTTACTTGAAACAAGTTCACACTAAGTGCACTTGTAAAAGCTCAAATCTTAAACTTAAACTAAGTTAGGTTTTCTATATATTCAAAGATAAGAGCATCAGAAAATTTTCTATTACAAATTGTATATTAGCATCACTACATAATATAAAACAAAGTCGCTTTCTCTGTCCCTATATCCCTATGTATACTAAAATCTTTAAAACTGCGCAACGGATTTTGATGCGGTTTTTTTAATAGATAGATTCAAGAGGAAGGTTTATATGCATAACTAGAGGATCCCGCGGCTTTGCCTGTGCTCAATCTAGGTTAGAGCCCGAGCGAAGCGAGGGCGAGTCGCTAGTAAATTATAAAAATGTTTTCATTACATGTTCCAGTTATTTAAATTGACAGATATTTAGGATAGTTCGTGTAAAATAAATAAATATCTATCTACACTACCTATAGTAAAAATAACTGTTATTATCGAAATATATAAACAAAGGCCGAACGTATAATATTTAGATTTTGTGTCTGTCAGTCTGTCTATGATTGCATTACGAGAAAACTGTGATGATCTTGGTTAAAGATATGATGATAGCTGGTTATACGGGTCAACCTACATTTAGCTGCAGGAAAATATACTATACTAATGGTTGAAACGTACGTACATAGAAACGAAGCGACGAGTCGGTAGTTTGATTTATAAAAAAAATCATATCGTGTATATATAATTTATTGATGATGTTAAAACAGACTCTATAAATAGAGTAAAATCTTTGTTCATAGGTAAATGGTATCACAGGAAAAGCTATTAAATACTAGGTACAAAACTAGGTACTGGTTCCTGGAGCATATGACATTATTATCGGACTTACAACAAGAAATTGACCTCCACTTTGTTATGAACTACTTTAAATATTTTTATTGAAATTAATTATCTTCAATCAAATCAAAATCCTTACAGACAAGTAGTATAAGATGTACCTATATGTTTGCTTTATTATTAGCATATTTGATATTTATCAACTATTTTAAAACGTGAATGTCCCTTACCGCAGTTATTAGCAATTATTATATTATTCCTCTAGGTTTAAAAGCAAAAGTCACTGCCGTATGTTTATTTTGAACAATGAACCCTTGATTCTAAGAAATAGACATAATATGAGAATTCAGAAGCTCCTAATAATATTTGGAGCTTTCTGACAAACTTTCATCCTTCAAAAAAAACCCTATATAACCCTATATTACACGAAAGGGAAAATATATGATAACTTTTTGGGTAATCAGAAATTTCATTATCTTTACAAGTTTCTTCTTAACATATCAGTAAGTGACTTATTCGCAACAAAACACACGTGCGACGTGACGTAACAAGTTATTCTTAACCGGGATGAGACGAACGTTGTTAGTCAGCTCTTGGCTTGTTATAATCGAGTTCAGCATGTTAACTTAATTTAGACGAGAAATTCTTAAAGTTATATATAAAAATATTCCTTGTACCAAAATTAGAGATCTAAATCAAAATTAATATTTTTTTTTATTAAAATCTAAATTAATTAACATTTATAAAATTGTTGTCTTTTGTTTGAATTTTACATCCGTAAAATTGAGAAAATTAAAAGAATTTACCTACTTGGTTTATTGTTTTTTCCACTTGTTAGAGATGAAAAAGATTCTTTATAGTAAGTTTGTAGTTAACGTGGGTATACTAGGTATCAATCTATTATTTGTCACTAGAGTTTCCGATATTTCCGCACTGTGAAAAGCGTCATGGTCATGGAAAATCAAAAGTAAGTTTTGTGGACAAGGACACGTTTTACATACTCTATCGAACATCTAGTGATCGAATAAATTCCTTGATTTTATACCTTTCATACTTTCATATATTAATAATATATTTCATATATTAATAAGCACGTAAAGCCGTCGGTCCTGCGCCTTAGCTCTCACTGGTCGTGTCGAGTAGTCGTCCCACCGGAGTATGAGAGTGATAGGAATAGAGAGTGCACTTGTGTCTGCGCGTACACTTGTGCACTATAATATCTCCCGCGCAGTTGGTCAGTCTCAATGAGATTGGCCGCCATGGCCGGAATCGGTCGGAGAACATTATTATTATTATATTAATAAGCCGAAGCCTTAGCCGAGTATCAGAAGTAGTTAATCTTGATTTACACTTGAGACAAGTCGCATAACTCGGCAAAAGCATCATTGATACAGTATAACGGTAGTTGTAAAAAGTGCACCGTGTAAGGCCTTCCTGCTCCTGCCCTATACTGATAATAGCGGGTACAGCTAGGATTAAACGTTACGATTACGAATGCCTGAGATGTGTGTTAGGAACTTACCGACAGTTTAAAATGAAAAACTGTTATTAAAGAATTTATATTATATAAATTGTCGCTTTCTTGATTGATACACAATTATTTAAAACAATTATTTAGAAAACTCAAATAAACTCGCTCGACTCGGGTACCTTGTGTCAGCCGTATTTTGGCAAATTCTAGTGCTAGCAGTATAGGCTACTGTATTCTATATATACTACTTCTGTGTCCTAAATTATTTCAAAAATTCAGTTTAATGAAGTAGCTAATATAAAATACGCACTTTGCATGGTAATTTAAAGCCTCACTTCTAAAATTTGTACCATGTTAGGTATAGTTAGATATTAGATTAAATCTCAGTAGTATTTATACAGGATAGCGCTTTTAAATAAACATAAAAAACAACTTCTTCTATAAATATATTCGGATATTCAGTAAGACTACTATTAAATATTCATTGAGCATTTCTTAACCCACATTAAAATAAGGAAAAGAAAGACAAACAAAAAGAACTATCTTTTTGTGTAGTTAATTTTGTTTATTTGTGCGAATTCCATGTTTTAATTTAAGAGGATCTGTATTGCGTACATTGTTTCAGCTATTTCAAGGTAATATTATATTATATATTCCATGCCAGTACCTCACAAATATTCAAACAACAGTAAGACGTGGGTGCTGTATAATACCCACTTCACTGCCTTATAAAGACACGAGCCTCTGTGTTGAATAAGATCGAGAACAATTTGTGGTTTAGGCTTTTTTTGTATTAACGTGTCTGTTTGTAATTTCAATTTAATAGCTTTTCACTAAATGCATAATATGAAAGTATGTATACGGTACTTCCATCAAAAAATCTATTTTTTCTGCCTATCTGTTTGTTCTAGCTAATCTCTGAAACGGCTGGACCGAATTTGATTGGACTTTCTTAAGACGAGACGAATGGCTATTTTTATTTTATAAATTATAAAATCCATTTAATTTATTTAAGCCCATGGAAGGAAAGCGAAGCTTAAGTAGGTTAGCTAGTAATTAATAATATTTTTTTAGCGAAACGATTTCACTAATTAAACAATGCGAGCGAACTCTTGGACGCGAGCTAGTTTTGAATTTTGATACTAAAAAATCTAATAGGTACTCATTGTTATTCTAAGTAAGATTATTGAACAAATATATCATTAAATATATTATAATAACATGAACTCGAGTTTAAACTTGTATACAAATTAATCAGAAATATGCATTACGGGTACCGCAGAGGCGATAATGAATGTCATTCGCAATAAGCTGAATCGAGTATAATACGAATTATTTGCCTGTTATGAATTTAAATGGTATTCTTATAGCATAATAGTTACAATTACAATTCATTGCTTTATCAGTTTTTTGTTAATTTATACAAATTCACCAGAAACGATAACCACGTGGTAACGCGCTCGCTTGGTAAATCGAGATATTCGGGTCTCGCACTTTTAATTCTCTTATACGCGAATAGCCTTTAACCTACATTTCTTTCAGACATAGCAAGACCTAGGCCTAGCAAGCTAGCTTTCTACACATATGCAGTCTACCAACTTGCACTTGGTGTGTAATGTGAAATAATATTATTCGGAGAATTGTGCTTGTTAAAATGGGCACTCGTAATCTTTAACGTCGATTGAAAATATTTTTTTAAGTTATTAATTATGAACGTATTAGCGCCGATCTTGTATATACAGCCGTTTAAATTTCA
The DNA here is from genome assembly GCA_905231865.2 of Boloria selene. Taxonomy (NCBI): domain Eukaryota; kingdom Metazoa; phylum Arthropoda; class Insecta; order Lepidoptera; family Nymphalidae; genus Boloria; species Boloria selene. The sequence goes on from HG993149.1 coordinate 3,176,424, forward strand.
AATCACGTGATTTGAATCTTTGAATTGAATTGAAAATTTGAATTGAAAATTTGAATTAAACTAGTTAAAAGCAAACCGAATCAGCCCCAATTTGGGTCTTTCTAGGGAATATAAAGCCATTAAAATTGGTTTATTTAACTTCAATGGCAGTGAACACAATGTGAAACTTAAATATAAGTTTCTCATTTTTTACTGTGTTACCTACATAGTTAAGGGTAAAACGGCAGACCGATGACAGTGAATAAAATTTAGTTCTGATATCTTGATTATATTTCTTTGAGTACTTATTACGAATGTGAATATACTCGTGCATACATAACAGTAACTACACACCATAAATATACAGACAGGCCACTTTAAAGTACAACATGACAAGTAATAAAACAAGCCTTTGTCTCACGTAAATTAACCAAAATTAGCAAGTACAAAGCTCTTATACCTTCTGATGTCATTTAATGATTCTATGATAAACAATGAAACAAAGGCCCATTCACAAATATACCTCAACTCCTTTGAATTTACTTTAAATGATGAAGTTTTAATAAAATATAGATGGATTTTCATCTTATTATGTGAATCACTTTTCATCATGAAATTTGCAGAGAACCACAGAAGGGATGTAAAAATACCTCTACGTGGAGAGAACTATCAATAGGCTCACTTTTTCATTTTTTTCATTTTGGGTTATTCGTTGATCTATCGTTGGAGGACGTCTAGACAATAACAAGGTCTATTACACCATAGAGACTAATAAGGCCAGTAATCATTTTACATCCAGATCTGACGATCGATCGACGATCTTATAACGCTATCGCTCGACGATAACGCTATCGCTCGACGTTTCTCGGACTAGATACAAAAATATAGTTTTTTTGAAAAATCACACAGGTACATAGGTAAACTTTAAAAACTTATCAAAGTACATTTGATCCATACCATTTGGTAAGGCCAGCTTAGGCTAAAACACTACAAAGAGTCTTTAATTGTCAGTTTATAAACCGGCCTTTAGAGCTGTTTCCTAGATACAGGAAATTAATTTTTATACATACATACATTATAAGAAATGCTCTTTTACCTAATATTAATATAAAAAATGATGCACGTTTTAAAGCAATAGTCAATTTATTAACATCATTTTACATGTAGCGTCAATAAAGTCAAAAACCTTTTCGAATACAAAATGCAATAGCCTCTTAATACTTTAAATATATAATACAATATCATAAAATTAATAACTTTCGCAGTCAATTCTCGGCTCCAGGCGTAGGTGTAGTATAAATTGAGCTGATGTCATTGCCTTGCATTATACCTACTTGCATCTAAAGCTAAACCTTAGGAATAGATACAACTGTTCATTTATTTTTATTTTTCCGTTATTATCAAGCACTCAATTGTCTTAGATGTACTAAATATATAAGGTTAATCGGTGCAGTAGTTTTTGAGTCTGTCGCGAACAGACAGACGGACTTTGTTTTATAATAAGTAGTGATAATAAAGATATAGTTAACGATTAACGATAAAATATTGAAGCTAAAAACATTACTCTTATTAATTAAAATGAAGTTTTATAGTTTATACCCATTTAGTCATAATATTATGGCTTTGGTTAATTTCATCACATAATCTAGTCTGGTAAGTCCATTAAGAAGTCCATAATTTTACAGATGTTCAATTTCTTTCGCTTCCTCAACGAAATAAATCATTAAAACTAGGATGAGATCATTATAATTATTTTAACATTAGCAATAGTTTACCACCATAGATCGTATGGGAACGTCTAGTATGATGTAGAGTCCCAGAGTACATATAACCATTAACCAGCTGTATTGTAAGCTAGTGAAACTAATAAGAGTTGACATTATACAAAATCGTTATGTCACACTTTAAAATATTACACTTATTTGTAAATTGTCGATAGTAAATATAAAACACTTACATATACCTAACCATAAATCTTTTCCTCAAATAAAGGAATGCCGTTATTCCGGCCATTTTACGAAATGTCTGATTCACAAAGCTCAAGTTCAGTTGCTTGCGCAAGTCACCTGATATGGCCACCGCATCTGTTCCCTGACCCACTAACATCACTCATAAACCATTGAAAATAATAATTCGTCAAACAGTTGTCTAATAAATAGCCATTGAAAAAGACTTGTGTCGTTTTTATAGAAACATTTTTAAACAAGCTAAAGCTTAGCTATTTGGAAGCGTCATGTAGCAATAACATTTTGATTATTAAAAATAATATTATAGTGTACACCCCATAACTTATGGGCTTATGGGCCATAACGTATTACTTACAATGTACATAGGTGATTGTAAGTACGAGTACGTACATTATGTAGCCTTTATAATATAAAGATGGTAAGTTTAATACATACTTTCTTATCTATACACAATTAAATGCAAATTTCAAACAAAATAACTTTTAGATTTTTTTGCAGATTTAGTTTTTTGTTATTGGTTCCCGATGTTTATGTTTATTTTACTGCAAATATCGTCACGGAAAAAACTACTAGAGGATTTGACGAAACAAATATTTTAGCAACGTCGAGACCCAAAAATTCCGAAAAACTGTTTTATTGAAAATGTTAACGTTTATATAAAAAGTAGAAGAAATGTAATAGCCGTGTTCAAGCTGTGAAATAATTTTTCATCAGTTTCTACTTTAAGCCCATTTTCTTATAATTTTTCACTGAAACACGCATATTATATTGTCGCGTAGGGGAGATTGTAACGTTCTTACGAGTACACAAAAAATCAACCCCTTATAATACGATTTTTTTGAACCGGGACAGAAACCTTTTGGCGCCCCTCTCTCATTTAATAACCTTAATTGTTTTTCAGTTTACAAGTTCCGATTCGGCTTCAGTAGGTATGCTTAGTGCTTTACTATTTTTATATTTAATCATATTGTATTGTAATTTTGGCGTCCCCAGAATCTGCCGCCGGTGGGGTGTATTGGTTCACCCCTAATAAATTTCAAGAAAGTAAACTATATTCTAAACTAACCGTTAAAATGCATCTAGAGACTATCCCTGAGAAAGAGATGAATCCCTAATTGTAATACGTCCATATAATATTTCATTTCAATGTTAAAACTTAATTACATTCGATGCCAGTAGCGGAGATCAACCTATTTAAGAATATGTCCCAACTAAGTGTAACAGATAGATTAGGTACGGTTGGTTATAGCAAGGTTAACTTGATTCTGACACCCATTTGTTATCAGACGTATTTATATTAAAACTTTCGCGCTATTAACGAGTATCGTAGTAACCATTTGATAATTATATATGTTATGAAATCAAAAGTTTATAAGGCATGTTTATTTTATATACTTACTCTACTTTTAAAATATGTTGTTTTTTCTACCAGTTATAGGAAATAATGAAGAAAATAGAAAATATTTGAGTGTGAATTAATGTTTTTTTTTATAAAAAAAAAGACTGAACTTTTGAAGATGATATTCTGACAGAGAAACAATCATTTTAATTCAGATCAAGTTAGTTAGTTCTCTTTCGTTATCATAGCCTGCTCTATATTTTTCATGATCATCAATAAGGCAAAGAAACATTATCTTATCCTATTATGATTTTCGAAAATTTCGCCCGTTCTTTATTATAGTTTCAAATTAAGTAAATAGAGCATAATAATACTTAGAGCATGAAGCCATGGTTTAATGTTATTCTCCCACTCCCACTAATTTCCTCCCTGTACCAACCTATAGGTTAAGGTTTGAAGAATAGACCTAAAGAAATTAACTAGACTAATTCAAATTAGTAAAATTCTAGCAGACAACTTAAATATTTTAATAAATACAAGATAACTTTTAGATTTTTATTAGCTATTATTATTCTTTGAAGATATGCACGGTTTATCTCCACTGTTTTAGCTACGTTAATAATTATTATCCGAGTGCGTGTTTTTGTTCCTTTTCTATTCCACGTCGTCTCCCGCACTAATGAGTACGCAAATAGTTCCGACCTAAGGGCTTGTTAGACGCGATTTTTAAATAAACACGTCCTAAATACAACATTAAGCAACTTTCTTACAAATTACAACATGCTTGTAACTTTTTATGAATAGAATGCTTGTCTGACATGATATACTTATTAGTGGGAGTTAATCTTTTTTTTCCTTCATGTTTATATTTTTCCAATTTCAGTGTAGACATAGTTCAATTATATTGTAGTCAACTACGATTTTGACCAACTTATTTATATTAAAGTACTTTAATTTTTTAAAATTCAGTAGGTGAAAATTTTTTACTCGTAGTTTCTACACATTTTCTTTTTATTATGAAATTTAAATTCGACCAAACTGAAATTAGAGTTTCAAAGATTCACAAAGTTAATAAATGAGGTCTGGGTGTAACAAACAAAAAAACAACCAAATTGAGAAGCTTGCTTTTTGAAGACAGTTGAAACAAAAAGGAATTCCTAATCTTATAAAATAGAAATAGCAATCTACATACCATGTTGCATATATATACATCTTTAAGTGCACTAACCTTCATCTAATGTGAGCGAATTTGTAGCGGATGCCGCAATGAGAATCACCAGCAACCATATGGCTTGCGAAGCCATGCTTCCTGTCGAAGACATATAAATAATATAAGGGTGCTAAATATTTCTGTCGAATGTTTTATTTTATTGATCACACTCAACATTGTTTTTATATTCTTAATCTTAATTAACCGACTTCTTTAAGTAGATAATATAAAAACGTTTTTCACAATAAGTACGTAGATATTTATTATATTACCATTATTGCGTCCCAATATTTAATGAAGGAGTTTTATTACAAAAAATGTTTAAACATAATAACCTCCACTGTTTTAATGAAAATAATAATAATTGATAGATAAAATGAGCTGCTAATTAATTACATACGTCCTACATCATAAAGTTATACAAACATGATTTAAAAATAATAAATTATTTAGTCGTAAGTACATAAAAAATATTTTAATTAATAAATTATCAAGAAATTCCCGCCATTTTTAAGTTAAAGAAATCGTTTTTTTTTATTTTATCGCATATCAAGTACTTATCTCATTCATTTAATATTGATGCGATACTTCTGTTTTCATATTATTAGGACTTACTAACGATAACTAAATAATTAATAACGATAATTAAAAATGAAATAATTACCTCTTTTCGTAATTCTTATATTAAAGTGTAAGCGAATTTATTTCGTTTATTATTTTCGCGACTTGCTCGAAGTTTCAGCGATCGAGCTTTTCGTAGTGAGAGCGCGTGCGCGAAGTGCGTACGCGCAAACTCGACTGAATGAATTCTGCGTAGACCAAATTATACATGACTAATTTATTATTTATACGAGTGTGCCAGGGGAAAGCCTAAAAGAAATGCTAAAAAATTTAAAATTTCAGAACTGTTTATTTTGTAAATTTTATTGAGAGAAGAACAAAGATCTGTAGTAATGATATTTAGCTCGTGTCCACAGCCCTTATGTTAGCTGGAAACGAATATCTAAGTTCTGCAGTCGTAAATGTTAGCCATTAGACGAAAGAAATTGTTATGCAGATATTTTGTATTCTATATGAATTAAAGTTTTTTCAGACGCATACAGTGCTTAATGTACCTTGAAGTAGGAGTTTAACGTGTTTTCACCTTATCGTGGTGGGAGGTGGAAAAATATGTAAATATTTTTTTTTATATTTGAAATCAAGAATTTTCTGTTTCCGTTCGCGTAATTATTATTAATTTATTTATTACGACTCGCCCTCGCTTCGCTCGGGCTCTTCCCTAGATTTACACAGGCAAAGCCGCGGGTTCAGCTAGTTATGCATATAAACCTTCCTCTTCAATCACTCTATCTATTAAAAAAAACCACATCAAAATCCGTTGCGTAGTTTTAAAGATTTAAGCGCACATAGGGATATAGGGATATAGGGACAGAAAAGGCGACTTTGTTTTATACTATGTAGTGATGTACCTATTCATTATATTCAATATAATATTCATTATATTATGTATACCTATTCCCTTTTTACGTCTCAATTTCAAAACAAGCAGAGATCAGAGCATAGTCCACCATGCTGGCCAAGTGTAGGTTGGCAAAATATTTACTCTCAGACTTACTCGTAATTATGCACAAGACGATGATTTCGATAAACAGGTTACTGCTTGTACCTCGTGTTAAAAAGTAATACCTACGCAGGTTTGATTAATTCGCACTTGAAAATATCGGCGATGTGAGAACCGTCAACCGGGGTTTGACCCGCAACATTCGGTTGCAACGAGCACGTTGCCACTGGGCTACCACTGCCTATTAGATATTAGCTATTTATATTACTAATATTATAAAGCAGACGAGTTTGTTTGTTTATTTGTTTGTTTGTTTGGTTGAACGCGCTAATCTAAGGAACTATTGGTCCGAATTAAAAAAAATCTTTTTGTGTTGGATAGTCCGTTTATCGAGGAAGGCTATTGGTATAGGCTATATTACATCACGCTACGACCAATAGGAGCGGAGCATCAATAAAAAATGTTGCCGAAAACGGGAAGGGCGGGCGTTAGTTCTGCGAGGTACCGTACCGCGCGACCCAGAAAGAATTTGATTTCCGTTCTATAGGACGCGTGCGAAACCGCGGGAAATGCTAGTATACATATATTCCTATACTGAAATATTTTACCGAATTACATTTATAATCGAAGAATAAGCGTGATCAGTTCGAAAGACTAGTTTCTGAAGCCTTGTACGATGTCCTTGCCTAACGCTTATATATTTTTAATTTAAAGTAAGTTAGAATTAAAGCAGTTAGAAGCCTATATAAAAGCAGGAACCATAAATAGTACCGCTAGGGTCTATCTCGTGACAACTGTGAACTATAGCGATATGTATATATGAGCAAAAATTTTATCATGTCCATTAATTTTATTGTTGATTTTAATCCTTTTAAGAAAAAAGAGTATATTATATATTATTACATATATGTTTATTTTTCATTAAATGGCAGCACTCAACTCTTTTCTTGTACCTCTACTTAGTCTGTGGTTTTGTCTATAGTTAATGTTTGAGACTTGAATGTGATTACTGATTTGTGATTTGTCTGCAATCCTAAATGTCATTCATTTTAGAAGAGTAGTAGTATTAGTGAGCTCAATATTCGCGGAATGGCTGAAAACAGAGAAGAAATACTTGCAAATTTTCAGGTATATATCACCAAATTAATTGTTACATTAATTATATTGAGAAACTTTATCGTATTTCGAAAATGTGAAGGTTATGTGAAATACAAAAACAGTGACTGTTAATTCTGCTTTATCTCTTTGTACTATGTATATTATGAAAACTAACAATATTCTTGGAGTTAAATACTGCATTTTTCATTAGCTCCATTCTTCTGTCTCAATCATATTACGTTTTACCTAATATGATTGATTTTATCTGAATATTGTAAAACGTTCTTTGTACTGATTTGAAATTTACGTCTTAGTTCTTCAAGGTAAAATTATAATATTTATGGCGTTTCTTTGTGAATCTTGTATCGTCTTAGAAGAAAATCTTGTCCATATCTTTGTGTTCAATGCTTAAATAAGAAAATAATAATGGTTCTTATAATTACAGGGAATTACAAATATTGAAGATGTTGCAGAAGCTATATTTCATTTAGATGAATCAAATTGGGATTTAATTGTAAGTCAAAGTCATGTTTATAACTTCAGAAAACTTGTAATTAAATTTAGTAAATTATTATGCATTGTCTAAATTCAAAATGTTGGTAATGAATGAATCTGTGAAGTACATAATTATAAAATTGAAGAAATGTTTCCTAATATTTCAGACTGCCATCAAAAGAGTTATGCCTCAAGATGGCAACAGTTCAACTTCTCAATCAAATGACACACATGATGTGGAGATGATAGATGATGATATATCTGTGATAACTCCAAAAACACACCCACCTGGTGAGCTTAGCAATTTAAACCTATGAGTTATTAGGGTTACATATAGATTTTATGATCCAAAAAATTTCATCTATCACATTTATTGTGATAGGTGTAACTTTGTAAAATAGTAATAATTTATATCATATATATTATACAGATCGGGAGGATAGTAATCAAGCTTCAACCTCATCCCCTAGAAATAGTTCAAGTGATCAAGTAGAACTACAAGTTCACTCTAATAATAAGATACATGAGATCAAATTGCCTGGTTCTGCAACTGTCCGTAAGTATTTTTTTACAACTTCTAATATAATTAAACATTTAAATGACCATATATGCATGAAAAAGACAAAAAAATACCTTAAAACCTAGAAATAATAGACTCATTTCTTCGAAAATAAAGGAAACTAAGTTCATGTGAGTTTATGAGACAAACTCTAGAAAACACATTGAGGCTAATCTGATCATAAAATCTACACTATTTTACATATACTTTAAAATAGTTGCTTGTTATTCATGGAAAGATGGAAGATGTCTGACATCATCTTAGAAAATATACACTGAAAAACAGGTTAAAAGTTCAAAACTGTAAACACTATGCATTATTTATTTTTGTATGCAAACATGAATATATAGAGTACTAGCTACAAATCTTTTGTCTGCTTTGTTCTTAGGCTTCTAAAGGGTAATAGATTTCTCAGAGAAGTGATATTTTTCTGCAGTTAAAAGTATCCTATTCTTTTTGCTCAATATGATACTAAATTTCAAAAAAAAATGTCTAGTGAATTTCTCATGATGCAACAAAATTATAAAAACTAAATTCCAATGGCCTCTGTTTCAATTACTATTATTGATTATTTTTTAAAAAATCCAGAAAAATATTTGATCTACACATTCAATTTAGTAAGGATTTAATTCTTTGTATAGATAAAGTAAAAAATAATATAATTAACAATTATGTTCCTTTATGTTCCTTTATACAGATGATCTCAAAAAAAAACTAGAATCTGTAAGTGGTATACCAATATGCAGACAGCAGATATCAGGGTTAGGTGGGTCGCGGGCCACCTCCAGTGCAGCGCTGTCCAGCCTGGGCTTGACTCGCAACATGGTGCTAAGGCTTAAAGCTGCTGATAGGGTTATGGCAGATGATGAGTAAGATTCTTTAAGTGATTTATAGTTAGTTATTCTTAGTGGTTTTTACTTTATAGCACAAGCAAGAATATGCCTACCGTGTTATATATCAACATTTAAATGATTTTATACAAAGCTTGTTTTAATATGTATGTCATTTAATATAGTGCAGTTCGAGTTGAATGTATTTTTTTCATGGCAGTGGTAATCCAGTGGTAACAGTCTCGCACCTCTTAATATTTTCATTGTGCAAATCATCTTGAACATAATATTCACTTGCTTCAAGGTAAAGAAAAACATCGTTAGTAAAGTTCAGAAAGATCTGTGTAATTCGCAAACCCACACTTGGCCATCAGCAGTCCATTGCCTATTCCTGACTCCTGATGCCCTTTATATTAAAGGAAGGCTTTTGCCCAGCTGTGGTACTAAATAATAATAATAATAATACTTTATTATCCAAAAAGATGTTCTACAAGTTTTTTTTACAAGTTTTAAAATAGGGTTGAATACTGATTAAATAATATTTAATCAACAGGGTAGCAGAAAGGCTAACAACAACATATGTGCTGCGAGTGAAGCACGACGAAAGAGAATACACCCTAAAATACCCCGGTACTAAAACAGTGCAAGAAGTCAAGAACGACCTCTACTCGCTAACAGACATACCTGTTCGACATCAGGTAACGTAAAATTAAAAATATATTTATGAAACTATCTTTTCGGATTTTGTCGCGGATTTATTTGTATTTTTGGTTCCCGACGTTTCGAATGCTTTACATTTATAATAACAAATATTCGCGTAAACCTAACTAAGTATTATATAAAAATATATTGTTTTATAGATTACATTAAAAGTTTGCTTTTAGAGAATCGAAATTTTTCTCGACATACTTGCAAATTGTAACTTAACTGCCAACTAACTTTTCGACTAACTTCTAAAAAATGAGTGTATACTTAAATTGACTACTGATAATAATTAATACTATCTGATTAATATATTATGTGAATTTAGTGCTTTTGTTATTTTTCTTATTTTGAGTTTTATTATTATTGAGTGATTTCTATATTGATAAGTATTTTTGAATTTATTTATTTATTTTAATAATTTCTAAATGTTCAAATAAATAAATAATTTTGATAAATATGATTCAAACAGGTATGGACAGGGTGGCCTAATGTGACAGGATTGGACGATACAGTGCTGGCCATGGTAGGGCTGGACATGCCGCAACATGAACTGACCGTGAAGCGTGCCCCGAACAAACAGAGAGAATATAAGAGAGTGAGTTTATTGTTTTAATATTTTATTTGTTTCTTCTATATTTGAGACTTAGATTGAAATAGTTAGACATTTATACAGATGCCTCAATCCATACAAAAAATTGGATATCGCTAATTCAGTCTATTTATATTTGCTTGGATATAATTTATATAACATGTTACAATTTTATAAATATGTGCTAATTAACGTAAGGTAAATATTGTTATATTCATTCGACCTTCTTAAAAAGAAAAAAGGTTTTGTAAACAATTTAAAAACTAAAAACTATAAAAGCAATTCATAAAAAATAAAACCGCCATCATTTATTAAAAAGCGATTTGCAGGCGAATCATTTCATTTCACTTCACTTAAAATATTTTTTTACATTAATTTAAACTATTTTTCTTTGTGATAGTTGCGATAAAGTATTCGGAATGTTTATAAAGTAGATGAAAATACATACATGAGTCAGTCAGTTCTTTGTTGCAAACATTTTGTTTTCCCTGAACAAGTTTATTTATATCAAACTATGTAGGGTAACTTGTTGTAGAGGCTTATAATTGAAGTCGTGAATGGGTGAGGCCCTGAGGGTGATATGACGCATTTTCGTATTTTTGATGTTTAATGCATAGATATTGGTGTCATGGGTGTATAAACAGTTTTAAATTTTAAAATAGCCACTTTTGACCGTTAAAGCAAACTTTGAACTCAATTTTCTGGAAATCGAAATTATTAATTTGCGACATATTGCCTTTATCCTTTCATGTTTTCAATTATGCTTTAAGGCAAATTTAAGTAATAAATTATAGTATAAAACATAAATTAAAGATTTCCATAACATTCATTTAAATATTTAACCCCTTTTTAACGTCCCACTGCTGGAAACAGGCCTCTCTTTCATATGAGATGTGATCATCAGGTCATAGTCCACCATGTTCACTCGGTTTGCAATCGTGAGGATTGCCTATAATTTTTATCCGTTATCATAATTTAACTACATAATTGACTAGTCAATAGTCATTTATAGAATCAATGTGACAAAGGTGAGCAGAATTTTATAAAAATAATATTGTCTTTTTTACTATTAGATAATAGTGGAGAGTTCAGACAGTGAAAACAGTTCTGTAGAAGATGTGGAGGATGCAGACAGCTTTCCCACGGAAGACGACATATTTGTTGATGTCCCGTCAGAGAGGTTACAGCCACTCAGTGAGTACACTCACATTATATTACAGTTCTCGAGACGTAAACTCAGCTTTGCATTTGTGTGAGTGATAGCTAAAAGCCAATAGCCGCGCATCAAAAACCAGTCAAAACGGGTTTAAACCAAGCCGTACCTATCCGTACATTGCACGCACACAAATGCAAAGCTGAGCTTAAGGCGCGAGGACTGTAGTATATTGTACTACTAACTGTGACTCCCCCTGCTCGACGAGGATGAACGTTCTAAGAAACGTTTTACGCTTAGTATAGATTTGTCAGAAATTAGATATTTTTCTGCAGTAAATAGTATCCTACATGTTAGCCAGGATAACAAGCTATCATTTTATCAAATTTCATCATAATCTTCATTCAAATTTATAATTTTACTAAAGACGAACCCCTTCGAGAGGAGGGTGAGTATTTAGTTAATTAAATTTTATTATCAAAAAAAAATTACATTTAACTAGTCTATAACCATGCTACTATTTCTAGCTTTGACTTTTATCAAGGTATACTCCCGTATATAAAATTATTTAAGTACTAAGTGATACATTTTGAAGCCCTTAACAATTAAATTTATTTGAATTGGAGGCCTAATGCAATATATTTGTCCACCAGTGTCAGAAAACGTAGTGGATGAGGTGTTAGGTTGTATAGAGTTCGCACAACGGTTCCGAGCTCGGTACGGACCAAATACACCCAACTTCTTCGAAGGTACTTTGCAAGATGCTATAAAGGAGTCCTGTTTGAAACCTGCTAAAGAGGTATGTAAGCTTTTATAATGGAAAAAAACAGAGGGGGTCTTTGTTCTACTGAATATTTTTAACTGTTGACAGATTTCGAAAACAATATTTGGGTAGGGTATGCTTCTAATTTGGTCCCATTGTCACCAACTCAGGATCGGATGATCCCAAGAGAATCGCGGCCAACCCTCAAATTTTATACACACAACGTTTTTTTTTTCGTATATTTTTTAAAACTGTTCAAATATTTTTGTCCGAACATTATCATTTCATGATAACAGATGATGGAAGGTACAACTATACTTCATATTTTCTTTTTAAACTATATTTTTTTTCAAAATTATGTCCTAAAAAGGGCTGAATAAAATTTTAATTTAAATATTTTCAAGATTTTAAAACCTTATATCTATCATTTTGGAGTTATATTTTAGAAATGGCAATATTTAAATAAAATATGAAAGAAAATTTAATTATTTCTATCATGATTACCACTTGTCTTACGGTAAAGGAAAACATCGTGAGGAAACTTGCATATCTGAGAAAACCTAGCAAGTTTTCGAAAGACATGTGAAGTCCGCCAACACGCACTAGGCCAGCGCGGTGCACTATGACCTGATTCTGATGATGATGTGCCCAGCAGTGGGACGTTAAAAAGGGCTGATGATGGAAAATACAACTCCTCAACATTTAGAAGTTGAACAAAAAATCTTTCAAAATGATGTCCAACAGTGCGATATAAAAAGAGCTGAATATAATATAACTAGTTTTTTTTATTTAATTATTTTACTTATTTGGAGATATATTATATTTTAGAATCAGCATTATTAAAAAGGAACAGATAGCAAATATTATTATTGTTAATTATAATGATTGTTGAATGTGCCAGAGGAAGTTGCTGGGCGTATACCTTCACCACGAGCAGTCGGTGCTGTCCAACGTGTTCTGCGCGCAACTGCTAGGCTGTGACACCGTGCTGCAGACGCTCGCAGCCAACTTCGTGCTATACGGCTGGGACCTCACGCATCCGCACAATAATAACATGTTAGTGTTAAACTTTATTAGTTTTTATAATGTAACCGTTAAATTGTAAATACCGTTAGATTATAATTTCGCAGTTTAGCTAGCGAGATTGTAAACGGAATGCACCAAATTTTTTTAAATGCACTACATTATTTGGTTTACTTGAATGAATCATATTGTCTATAAAATCTTAAAATGATAGTTATATAATATAGTAGATAATTTACTATATCTCCTTTATGTAAAAACAGCAAACGTCCCGACTTTTTGTATTAGACTTATAGTATTAGTAATGCACGGGTCAATCAGTAATTAATAATATTATGTTGTTGGCAGGTTGCTGTCGATTATAGATAGTTTACTATATCTCCTTTATGTAAATACAGCAAATGTCACGACTGTTTCACAAGACTTACAGTAGTTACATTATCAGTAGGGCACGGGTCAATCAGTAATCTATCTATATAAATAAAAAAACCGTTTAATGATAGGGGTCTGCAGTTGTGCGCGCATCACGGAAAAACTACTGGATAGATTTCAATGAAACTAAGTTTTATTTCTTAGACACTTGGCTCTTTTCAAAAAATAATGATTGCGATATCTTCATTTAATAAAAAGTTATTAAAGTTTCAAGAAACAACGATTTGTATATGCACTGCGTGTTCAGTGATGTATGTTTCCTTCTCGCGGAGTAGTGGGCAAGCGGCGTAGCGCGCATGCGGAGAACTTCGTTAATATTTCAAGCAGCGCGGACGAAGTCGCGGGTATCAGCTAGTTAATTATAATTATAATGATATTGGCAGGTTGCTGTCGGCCATCACTCGCGCGCTGGGCCCGGTGGCGAGCATGACCATCCGCAGCATCCCGGTGGAGCGGCTGCCCGCGCTGCTCATCATCATGCGCGTGCGCTCCAACACTGAGATATACTCGGTTATTAATGGTCAGTACACAATGATGGACTTAGATGGCGGTCACAGATTGGTTAACTGGTGGATATTTTAGTGGGGGGTCCCATTTATATAAATACATTTGAAAACAAAATTAAAAAAAGAATGACCCCAAACGGTTATTTTTGAAAGTTTTGGCATTTTCAAAAGTAAAGAGCGTCTTTTTTTTTAAATTCGTAACTTTTTTGAGTCGGGAAAAATATTTGAAAAAATTCTGAACAATGTCTTTCTGGGGGTAGAAAAAGATAGAACATTTTTAGCGAAATCGAAGGGGGTCAGGTAAAAAATTTGTCGGTTTGCCATAGAATTACCCATGTACATTATACATACTCTTTGTTTGTAACTTATAAAATTTTAATTGGGTCCGACACTATCAGTGAGAAGTGTGCAGAACACTGGTGAATTCCACTAACTCTTAGACGCTAGGCTGAATAGATATAATTCAAACCCAGGTTCTGGATATGCAGTAGTGCTAGCCACTGAATCAGTTCCCACTATTTGTATAGTCCTATTTTAAACATTTGTGAATATGTGAAAACCATTATCCTTTTAATAATTATGATATTCAACCTCTAAAACTTGCGTACATATTTCTGAAGACAGTATTTTTAAGTCATTTGTACCTAATAAATTTAATATAACTTTTAAAAATTAATTAACATTTCAAAAGTCAGTATATCTTTGACTCGACTCTCGTTTACCTTTTGACTTCAATATACCCTTTGAAAGTCGGCATTCCTTATAAAAGCCAGTATATTTTCGACTCGACTCGCTTATCTTTTGAAAGTCAGTACACATTTTCTCGCTTATCTTTTAAACTTCACTTCTAGTTAGTTAGTCAATAAACCGTTTATTGCCATGAAGAAGAACCAAGAAATAATAAAAATCGTTTATTGCCATGAAGAAGAACCAAGAACAGTAAAAAGAATTTAACATAACACTAGGTGGCTTAAATAACTCAATGGCAAAGGGTAATAACTCAACTGATGCTGCTGAGGCCAGAGTCTCAGACAGCGCTGTTTTTCAGTAATACCCAGCTCCCTAGAGTGTTGAGCGGGAGCATGGCAGTAGAAAAAAAAATACAAATTCCTCCAGTTAACCATTTCAGGGTCAAGGGTCAAAAAAAAGAATTACATCTTAGTTGTGAACAAAAAATAAGAAATAAATGTGTGTGTGTGTGTGTTTGTGTTATATATCAGAATAATTTTCGGTGTGCAGGCAACGTGGGCGTATCAGAGCTGGTGGGCGGGCTGGTGGAGGCCCTAGAGCGGTTCGCGGCGCGGCGCGAGGAGGACGCCCGCGTGGAGCGCGAGCGAGATGCAAGACAGCGCGTTAAGCGCGAGCAGGACGAGGCATACCAGCAGAGCCTCGAGGCTGACAGGTACGTACATTTGACATTATATGTACTCGTAGTGACCCTACTTGCTGCGCCAGCGGTCGCGGGTTCAAGTCCCGATGGGGGCATACATTTGTTAAACTCGTATGTTGGTACTCCAGTTATGGGTGTTTGTATTTATTTAAAGTTATATATGTAGTATTCTGGTATCCGTAACACAAGCCTCGTAGCTTAACACGGAACTAGATAGCGCTGTATGTAATAACGTCGCAACATATTTTTTTTATTTATTTATTATAATGTACATAGTATTTATTAGTTTCAATTAATACTGTAAAAGGTATTAAAAGTGATGGGGTTCCTTGAGGAATTATATAAATAAATATATGTTGGGTATTTTAATGCAACCATAAATTATAAAACTACTACTACGATTATATGGACATTAGTACTAGCATTTCTCGTGACTCAGCACGGGTTTAATAAAATGTAAACCAAATTTTTAGATTATACATGATTATTATTATGCCATGAAATATTATATACATTAATTAATTAATTATTAACTGTGCTTTGTGCTTAAGAGGTAACAAAACTTAACAACAAATTTATTAAGAATATTTTGACAGAGCGAAAGAAGAAATAAAGAAACAGCAAGAATTAGAAAGAAATCAAGAATTGGAGAGAGCAGAATCAGAAAGACTTATGGAAGAAGCTAGGAAAGAGGTAATTATAATAAACATTTTTTTGTAACAATATGTAGAAAATATTTCAAGGCCATATTATAAATAATAATAGGTATTTACTATTTATTAAAATTACTTTAAATTTTCAAAATTTTTATTTGATCAAATTAAACAATCTGTGTTCTATATAATTAAGGAATATAATATAATCTTGAAGTATTTTGTAAAACTTATTGTATTTTTAGGGCTTATTTATTTAATATTTTTGTTAGCTCTTAACAGTAGTGAAACCTCTTTTATAATATTATAATTCGCTTGGATTCATTCATAAAACTTGGCATACCAATAATGATCCGGACACTTCTTTCTTTTGTTTTGACCGACCTCAAATGTTGGATAGTTAGATGGACAGTGTTTTAATTTTTTACTATTTGTTTTGTATGGAAAAAGAAAAGTGTTGTTTTATTATTTCCTTCGCAATTTTCCCGTTTTTTTCTAGTTTAGCGATTCATATTTATTTATATAGATTAGAATTCATGATGAAGGGGATTTCCCCCGATACTGGCAATAATTTGTTTAAAAGGGGACCTTAATCACAATCATTCTTACTGTTAAGTTTTCCTTCTGCAAATATATATCTTTTTGTTATAATTAATAAAAACCTATATGGATTAAAGAAGAAGGTTTTGAAAAAGGTAGAATATCGTGTGTAAAATCAATGATATTTTAATGAAACGTCCGTGTGCAGGCGCAGCGCGCGGGCGCGGCGGCGCGCGTGCCCGCGGAGCCGGCGGCGGGCGCGGCCGAGGTGGCGCGCGTGCGCGTGCGTCTGCCGCCCCCCCACCACTCCTGCCTCGAGCGCCGCTTCCACGCGGACGACACGCTCGCAGTGAGTACACACACACACTTACATGCATACACGCACGCACACACATACATACATACACACGCACGCACACACGCACACACATACATTCATACATATACACGCACACACACATACATACACGGGGCCATGGTGTGATACGAAGGCGACACTACATAGGAATGGCACATTAACCGTCTGTACTTAAGTATTCATTTTGTCCTTGGTGCTTAGCTACGGAACTTATAAAAATTGCATAGAGTACCTTAAGATTAAATAACCTGATAAGAACCGTATATATAAGTACACTCAAACAACATATACCGCCCACACATACCATATAATATGAAGTAGAGCAAGAACTATATTTCAAATTAACGAGTATGTACAATGTACATATTATTATAACAGTTAATTTTAACTGCAATCAAAAACATATCATATTAAATTTCTACTATAGATAATTATATCTAAAAATTAACCTATTTTTATTAATACAGGCTTTATTAGATTTCCTTGCGTCGAAAGGCTACCCACAAGAGAACTACAAGGTTATCACTAGCTGGCCTAGAAGAGACGTAAGTGTTTTTTTATGTTTTTTTATTATTCGTAATAATACTATATTACAGTTCGTGTCACGTAAAAAGACGCACGGGTACATTCGCACACGAAATTACTAAGCCTATTCTTTTATTTTTGAACTAGCCTTTCGCTCGAAACATATATTGGTTATTGTTAGGTACATTGAAAAATATATTAGATAGAATGTCATTATGTAGAATTCTATTATTTTATTAATTTTTTTTTGATTCCGAGTACAATGTTTAATCTACTTATAAAACATTAAATTAATTCATTTTATATATTTTTTTTAAATTATTAACTGTATTATTATTAGACTCACTGTATAAAACAATATACGTCAAAAATATTTTTTTTCTATTATTTATATAAAACTATTTCGTAATTAAAAACTTTTGTGTGCGCGATGGTATTTTGAAGTGACGAACCAATAGTGACCCGCGCATGCAATAAATTACCTTTTTATTTTACACTGAGTGAGTTACGTCTCATTTTTTTCATAGATAAGCGAGAACAAACAGACAGATAAAAATTCAAAAAATTATATAATATTTGACCTCTATGTACAAAGATGACAATTTAAATAAAATTTTCCAAAAAAATATTCAATTTTTCAAAATTAATGTTTTATAACTGAAGAATATAATTTTTATCTGTTTTAGCTCACAATGGAATCTCACAGCAGTACATTAAAGGCATTGAAACTGTACCCGCAAGAGACCGTCATGTTGGAGGAGCGGTGAATGACGAGAACTGGGCCTAGGATATATGTTTCACGAGACACGTTTCATACCATCACTTATATCGAGACGTTATGATTTATTATATTACTATTTGTTTGTATTTATTTTAATTTTCATTTTCAAATTTAAATATTGTACTATTTTTCTTTTTTTTTTTTTGGTCTGTACCTTCCCCTGATACTGCCATAATACGATTTTATAATCTGTGGGTTTTAGTTATGTGTCAATATGGGTGTTAGACGACTGGTAACATCAATTTATGTTTTTAATTTAATAATTGTTCTGTGCTTATAAGAATTTCGTGTTTCGTCGAATAATATAGTGATATATTTTAGATAAATATTGCAATACGTTTATAACTGTAGATCAGGGCCTCGTGTAGTTTTTATTTTGCTATTTAATTCGAAATATGTATATATAATGTAACGATTCAATATCGATTTTAATTAGCGCGATATCATTCCACGTATATTCATCACAGTTCATTCTTTAACAGCAATAGACGTGAAACATATAAGATCCCGCGGCTCCGGTCGTTTTTCCCGAAAGCTAAGGAACGCAAATCGATTTTTTCTTTGTACGCAATTCCCGGTTGAATTGTTTACCTCAAGCTCTATTATTTTAACTCCAAACGTGTTTGATTCATTTATATTTGTATAAATGGTATGTGAATTGTAAAAGATTTAATAAAATATAATAAAAATTTATCATTCTGTTAATAGATGCTTAAACAGTTTTATTCCTGAATTTATCATCGTTGGACGAGATTTGATTGTAAAATCGATTTTTTTTAATAATTATTATTATCGATTTCAGCATGTATTAAATTTCGTCGTCATCTAATTTTATATCGATTTAAAAGATCGCTCCTAATAGTGCTCGTCCCACGATGCAATAGAATATAAACTGTTTGATTTAAACCTAATGAAAGCAATCTTTAAAAACCTTATTTTTTATATATACATATATTAAAAAAATACTGCGCAATTTGAGCCTTGCATCCTTTTGCCTCGCGGTTTTCGTTCACCCCACAGGGATATTTAGTTAAAGAAGAAAGATTTTTTTTAGTGTTAACAACCTTAGCTGTTTTAATCATGGTAATAGCAAATTATGACAGGTCAGTTTGTCGCCATTTTAAAAAATATAGATATTTATATGATCTATGAAACTGCTGTTTATGAATAGAGGACCGTTATAATGGCGTAAATGGCGAAAGTCATATGGTCAGTATTAAATTTTTTAAGACCAGAATTCAATATTATACTTAAAATACAAATTAACGCATAATAACTAGTGATTCTTTTAAATTTCATCCTTCTTTTGGTGCCTTAGGGATTATTTGGCGCCTTAAATTTAATGAGAGTGATTTTTAACGATACGACTGATTTAGACTAAACAAGTTAGTCTTTTTTGGCTAAACAAAAAGTTAGTCGTTAAATCTAGTTTTAATATAATGGCGATTAAAGATATTACAGTATTTCTTTATGATATCGTAATCAAATGAAAGATCTTGAAATAATATACAAAGTGACGTCATTGTAAAACCAATATGGCAGACTATGTTTTTTTATGCATTTCGTCAAAGTTTGCTCAGAAGGATACGAATAAAACGATATTTCGTACTTTTAGCGTTTTTTTTATTTGATGGTCTTAATTTTCAAATTTCCGGGAAACGCAACATTTAGGGTTTAGGATATTATATTGACTATTCAAACATAGCACTTATATTCTGCACCGTAAGTTCAGGAAAAATTAAAAATGGGGGTGGTGTAAGGGCTACAAAGGTTATTAAATATTTGGAGCAACACTTTTACATTAAAAAATAATTTTAAATTCTTAATAATGTAAATAATAATCCGATAACATGCGCTTAATATTTTTAATATATTTTAGTTAAATGAAGAATAAGTATTTATTTTTTATTGATCTAATTTATGCAGAAATTGTAAGCGAGGCATCGGGTACAAGTAATAAGCATAATATGTACGAAAGAAGCTACAGAACTCGATCTTTGTAATTTTTCACCAAACAATATTGTAAATGTATTAAAGAAATTGTACTCAAATATAATAACAGACGGAACGAGTTGTGGCTTTTATTTAATTTTCCTATTTTTTTTTTAATTTGCCAAAAGTTCTTTTCAAAGGCTTGAAGGTGAAATCAAAATTTAGGTAATGTTTAAGATTTCTTATACTTCTTATTTAGTACGATAATATTGGTAAGTTTAACCAACTTTTTCTGACTTAATGGCGAATTTCATACGGTTTTATATTAAATCTAAACACAAAGTTTTCTACAAGCAATATCAAAACAGATATAAGCATTCCTAACGCTAGCATTATCAGAGCACTTGAGAACTCTCGCAATGAAATTGAGAAAATACTGCTATCTGGTGTATGGACGCAGGGTGGCTTGGGCTCGTCCCATACCGACTTCAATCTGTACATCAACCCTGATTCATATATTTTACGTATTCTGGAACAAAGTTTATACTAATATTAATATACAATATCAGCATACATTTGCTGATAATTCTTGATTTTTTCCAAAAAATGTTAGTCTGCACTATTCCTTGGTCTAAAGCCTGCGCAACGGAAGTAGATATCGACGAGTCAAATATAACGTCATTATGTGGTCTTCGATTCATTGCTATGTAAAAAATTAGTACGATATCTTGGTTTTGTGATTTAAACCATTATTTGCAATGACTGCGAGTACATTAGGCATTTTATCCCTTTGAATGATAACCTCGAATTCAAACAAATCCCAGAGGGGCCATCCAGATCAAGAGGGACGTTGAAAAAAGTAACTCAATTTAATTAAAGTAATAATTTGGTACAAATGGCCTTTAATCTTAATGAAAAATACATTCTCATTTCTCACCCAATAACAACATGTTCTCGATACGGCGAATTCTTTTGCAGAGCCGCCGCCATATTCTGCGGTGGATACAAATATATCTCATGAGCGTCACAAATCTCGCGTTCACTGAACGTTTTCCTCATGATGCGATAAGCACTAATGCTATCTATATGGAAAGCGAAGCCGCCTGCCTTCACTAGTTGCATGCCATAGTCAGGTTTGTAGAAATTATACTCATTATTTGTTACTATCTTCTTACGGTACAGCTCTAACGCTACGGGATCTGTAGTTCGCTGGAATATAGAAACAGTATACAACTACTAATAATACAATTTTTACTATCATTCAATTTTTACGTCATTTTGTTTAGAATATAATAAAATGAAATCAATTAGCGAAGTTATAGGATAGGTACCTATCGAAATTTTTAAGACGAAAAAACTAAGTAGATATCTTCCTTAAACACATTTCATAATACTTCATTCTAATTCATAAAAAAAAGATATTTTTAAGCTCATTACATAACTAAATGGATTTTTTACAAACCTTAAAATAGTCCTTATTGTAAAGCACATCCTCGACTCCTGCCTTCAAGCTACTTTTAAGCAAATCTTTGAGATTTCTAATACTTTTGGGAGGCTCTCGCAATAACGTCGATACAACTGTAGCGTTGTAATACTGGTACAACGTCAGCATAAACACGAAAGTTACAAAAATAACAATTTTTATCGATATCGAGCCCCTATTTAGAGTTGTTCCTGGAAAAATTAAGTCAGCTGGTACTTACTATTTACATTAAACAAACGCAGTAATTATTTAAAACGTGAATTTTCTAAGTATTTCCACGATTTAAGACTAGTTTTTTTTCTCATTATTTATTAAAGACGAGGCTTAATAGATCAAGAAATAATTCCCCAATACGATATTTTCATATGAGTTATTGATTGAGGCGGTGCAGGCCAATAAAGCTCCAAATGGAATATTTTTCGACATCTTCAGTAATCGTCATCATTTTTTATCAGGCAATTTGACACAAAACATTAATGAATTCCAATTCCTCGTAAAACCTCCTGGTGAAAACTATGAAAATCCATACTGTATATTATGTGCTTTTTGCAATTATGTTAAACAAAGGACTATAATTAATAATATGTAGTGAAATTTAATAAATCTTGTTTACATAATGCTAAAATAAAGTGTTTTTACCTTGTTGGCTTATCGCGCTAAATATAAATATAAAAGCCATAGACAAGGAAGAGTCTTGGTCGTCCCTACTTGTTTTTATAATATTAATCTTCAACATGATGCACACAACCAACCCAGCAAGAGCTAGCGTGAAGACAATCCAATACCACACGACATTGGTCAATGGTCGAGTGTATATCGTATAAAAACCTCCTGGATATTTAGGGTGACGCAGTATAAAGCAGGGCCTTGAAATAAAAAAAAATTTAGAGTACCACCGCATTATTTGTTTCTTGTATTTTTGTCTCCAGATAGAAGAGGTCGAATCATAAGGTTCTAGTGGAACCTAATGGAACAGTCAGGCCCTAACGTTTTCACTCGTTATCTACATTTAACCGTAATATTTAACGATTAAATCATAAATATATATAAAATTTACAAAAACCAAACTAATTTGTTTATATAATTCATAAAATCACAATACCATACAATAAAAACGAAATTACTAACGTACCTGGATTGCCAAGTAGGAGTTACATAGTCAATAAACTTCGATCTGTCCGACCTGAAAAATATGGGAGTCCCCCCTATATCGGCTTCACGTCGCTGCAGAGACCCGACGAGACCGTCAAAACTTCCGTTCCGTAAATACCCCCAAGAGTTGGTCCTTCGAAGCTTGATGCTTAATTTAAAAAATCATAATTTAATTTTAAAAATGTTGAATGCTGGAACATTTTTAATACTTTTTCAAGAAAAATGCTACTTACGTAAAGTTATATATATTTCTGAGATACTTTATTAACGTATAAAATTTTAACTTATGCAGAGAATCCACTAGCACACCGGGTTTTGTATGATCCAAGTAGTGTTCAAACGTTTCGTTCACAATGGGATCGACAACTACCACCACGCTTTTTAAAACTACC
Organism: Boloria selene; assembly: GCA_905231865.2. Lineage (NCBI taxonomy): Eukaryota > Metazoa > Arthropoda > Insecta > Lepidoptera > Nymphalidae > Boloria > Boloria selene. The sequence continues at coordinate 3,199,839 of HG993149.1, forward strand.
CCCGTTAAATTTACCCTTTTACTAGGTGTCATATGTAATTCCGTATCCATATAACCTAGCTGCGTAACTTCAAACGAGCCGTTTGAGTAAAAACCTTTATTAAAAACTTCGTACAATTTATATACTTCCTTAAAATCGTCTTTTGTGATAACTATAAAATCCGAATTAATATCAACAGGGTATCTTGAAAGAGCATCTGTAGTGGCCCGAATGTCATCAGTATATACCAACCATGTACATGATCCTCGGAAAAATCTCTCGTCAACGATAGTGAAAATAAGATCCCACGAAGTACATCGTGTGTCGATCATAAACGCAATTTTAAAGTTACCTATATTTGGCTCATGCGTAAAATTCTCTGTTCTTAACGATGCCACTCTTATATTATTTTCTATTAATATTTTCTGCATTGAAAGAACTTCGTAATTCGCATTACAGTGAAAAAACACTGTGTATTTTACATTTTTTGATTTCAAAATTTCTAAGTGAACGGGAAAGATGGTTGCAGAACAAAGGTCTAACATAACGACGAGTGCTAATAGATTCATCTTGCCCTGTGAGGGCAGAGGTGAAAGTGAAACAAATAAAAGAGCCCTTTTTGTATAGCATATGTGCATTTTCTTCATGTAAGTAATTCTCTGATGACAAGTGACAAGAAAATTAATGATAACAGCTATTACTGTCAGCATAAAAATGAATTTAATGCGTATATATGTGAGCAGGACTATTATCTACAAAACAAATGATTTCTTAACGTGTATTTTTTATACTAGCGAATCACCATCTCTGCACTCGGGTGCGACTCGTATTGATTTCTCCCAATAAGATATTTCCCAGTAATAATATTTGACGTTTGGTTCAGTTGACAGTGCGTCACTTTCTGCGCCAGAGGTCGCGGGTTCGAGTCCCGCTGGGGGCCATTTGTTGAGCACGAATGTTTATTCTCCAGTCATGGGTGTTAATATTTATATTATGTATGTATTCAAAATTTATATGTGTAGTATATCAACTATCTGGTATCCGTAATACATGCCTCGTAGCTTACCACGGAACTAGATGGCGCTGTTGTATAAAAATGTCCGAACTTGCACTTGGTTGATGTTAGAATATGAATAATTAATTACATCTACAACCTACGTATACCTATTGGCTATTACCTACTTATTTCTGTCATTGTTTTCAAAGAAGACAATTAATATAAATTTTAAATGAACCCAGGTTCGAGTCCTGGATTAAAGCCAAGTTTAGTTATAGAGTATTAAGTGAAATTTTAAAATTCTTACCAAGGAGCAACTTGAGCAACTATTAAACGTCTGTAGTGCAGCAGATCATTCACTGGTTGTCGTCACGCCACACAGTCATTTTGTGACTATTCATAAAATTTACTCTTAAGACTCAGAAAAAAAAGTTTATGCTCTTGAGTTTTTAAAATATTCTCAATCATATATAAATATTTCATAATTTCTCTGTTATCTTATGTTAGAAATAAAAGAATTATAATTATAACGGAATATATTGTAATACACACAGTACCTCTCTCAATAAATGTATTAATAAGTGACAAAAAAATAAAACAATAACAATTAATAATCATAAGTTGAAAATACATCTTGAAAAGGAAATTCAGCCTTATCAGGTACTAAAAGGTCAGCTAAGAAACATACCGTTCCAGCTGTGCCTTCATATAAGCTTTGAGGGTTATCAGGAAGCCTTGCATCTTTTAAAAACTCATCCGTTTTCATAAAATCAGCGAAAAGCTTAGCTCTTTGCATATATTTCTCATCACCTGTCAATCTATATAGAAGTAAAAATACATATCCATTGCCGGCAATACCATGGCATATTCCAGGACCTTTACGAAGTAACCCCTTATTCCAAACTACTTCACCAGCTCTCACACAGGCATTGATAAATTTCTCATCTTTAAAAATTAAATAGGCTTTTGCCATCAAGTAAATCACACCAGGTGCTCCATGACACCAATGTACAAGCTTATGATCAGACAAACCAATTTCTTCCATGCAACAAGGCCAATTACCTTCGTCAGTTTGTATGGAAGCTATGTAATCAACTGTAGCTTTAATATCGTCGGCAGCTGACTTATTATAATCTAAATAATTAGGCACTGATAACAGCATTTGTAAAATAAAACTTACACCATGTGCTGCACCCAAATACTTAGTATTATAATAGTGATACATTAATGGACATGAGCTTTTCTGTTTCTTTGAATATTTTCGACCTGACATTACCATCATGTCACAGATTTTATATAATTCATCATTTGTAAAAATTTTCGCTTGTAACTCTCGGCTCATCCATAAGGCCCCAGCAAGATACCCAGCTCTACCAACAAAAAATTCGTCTCCTCCACAATCAAGGAATTTCGGATTTAAGTAATAGCTATACAGAGCTTTATACGTTTTTAAATTTTCTGCAAAATGCTCATCACCTAATTCTTTTTTAAGAACAGTGGCTAATGCGTATGTGCCAGCATCTCCAAGAAGAAAGGAGGTTTGATCACCAGCCGAAGTTTCTAACGCTGGAGTGAGATACTCTAAAGCTTTTTGAATATACGTATTTTTATTTTCTGAAAGCAACGTATTTCTGGACAAATAATAGAACATATACGAAACGCCGGTTACTCCAACGTACAGCCCTCCATCAACATTTTTATGAGACGGCTGTAGGCGCTTTGATATATTATTAACATGACTATTTATTTGTTCAATTATTTCATGTTTATTAAGGGATACTCCTGCTCCATCTTTATAATCTTCATAAGGATTTGGAAAAAATCTCACCATCTTTAATCTGAAAGGTAACGTAGATAGAAAATTACGGAAACTGCGCAGCGAAAATACTTTTGGCAAAATTTAGTTCATTAAAATTACTTAATTCATTAAATTTTTATGCAATTCACTTATTCTTTTGTTTAAAAATATTATTGTTTTCAAAAATCAAAACAATATTTTTTGACTGTTGACAAGTTGTTGTTTTTATAATTTATCCTCAAGGCAATAGGGAAAGGCAAAGGCATAGAGAAAAGTAATATTATACTTTTGACAAAGGACTATAGTCCATACAGCCTAGTCTAAATTTTGACAACAGTTTAATTCTGATTTGGTTTGACAATTGACAATTTTTTATTTTTTTTAACGATTGTAATTTTAGGGCATATTCAAACTAGCAACTCTTATAGACTAAAGCATACATTACATAGAAACTTAAAATTTTATAGCTTAATTATTTTTAAAGACTTACTGTATGTGTAAGCTTATTAATAATAAAAAATTGTAACCAATTTTATTTTAAAATTGCGTTTACTCAATTGAAATATTTTGGTTACCAAGCAACAGTTAATTAATCTGATAGAATGGACCAAAACTGCCTTTTTTACGAATTTATATCCATGAAAAGAAACTTATGTGAAATGGGACCAATAAAACAGTAAATAAATATACAGTGTTAATCTACTGTTAAACTAATGCCTATTATATATAGTCGTGGAAATGTAATGTCGCAGTTGATGTGATTTTTCATAAGTATTAATGTTCATATTTTTTATTTATTATAAAATATCGTATTATAGGTAAGAAAACTAGCTTTTCGAGCAAGAGGAAGGTCGGCACAGTCTCTTGATGTCTGCGGACCGCGGGTAGAAACAAATGCTGGTGGAGATGGTCGACAATTTCTTCAAATACGACCTGCTTTGGCTGATCATCGTAATTCCACATTGCAACGCTCTAACACTGTACTTTCTGGGTGCTTATATTTCAATTTAATTTTAAACATTATTTTTTCTTTTCTTTTATTTTTAACCGACTTCATATTCAATTTAATTACTTTTATTATTTGTTTAACAGAAATAATTATGCATGTAAAGAAGATTTTAAAGATGATGCCATTAATTTACAAGCTGTGGGTGAAGGTAAAGTGCAACTATTTAGGACTCCACAAGAAAAAGATCGTTTACCCGATAGGATAAGCCTCGATAGGTACAAAATATTTTAGAATCTTGATTTTTCTTTATTGGAGGTACATACCTCCATATCATACCATCTACTTTGATAGCCATGATATTGGTTTTAGTATATCAAAATAATACTTGCGCGAAAACAATTACATGTACTAGATGAAAGAACTACCTATTTTAAGTCAAATCAGTTTTCCGATTCGTCCGTTTATTACCAATTCGTAGAGATAAAAAGCGATTTTTGCGTTTTTAAATTTCAGACGAGGACTTTCCTCAATACCCCATATCGTAGGAGAACCCGGACTGCGCTTACTATCACTACAGCATAATTTAATAAACACACTATCTGGATTGTGCCCTTTAGATTTAAGCAAATTAGTATTCCTCGACGTTTATGACAATCAAATTGATAAAATATCTTCGCTTGAAAGACTCTTCAGTCTCAGAGTATTATTAATGGGTAAAAACAGGTTAGTTAATATTTTATATTGTACAGACAGTATTCTATTGAATAATCCCCTTCCCTTCTCCTCTAGTCTGTGAAAAATTTATATTTAATTATTTCTATTACAGAATAAAAAGAATAGAAGGTCTATCAAATGTAATAAAATTAGAAGTATTAGATTTACACGGTAACAGGATAACAAAGGTAGGAGGCTTATCTAATCAAAGCGAATTAAAAGTTCTCAATTTGGCTGGCAATCAAATAAAATGCATTGGACAAATGGACCTTCAAGGATTGATATCTTTAAGAGAATTAAATTTAAAGCGAAATAGGTTGAGAAAGTTGCTGGGCTTTCAAAATACAATTAAACTACAAAAATTATATCTCGGAAATAATGATTTGCAAAGGTAAATAAATTTATGAGTTTACAATTTTGTAAATTCATACAAAAAATGTCCTTTTTTCTTAAAGGATTAGGCAACATGTTTGTATCTTTTCTAGCATAGAAGATGTTTCATCTCTAGCGGAAGTCACCACGTTGATAGAAGTATCTTTAGATGGAAACCCAGTAGCTCTAGGCGGTGACTGTACACCATTTTTAGTATCTTATCTTCCAAATCTCGTAACTCTTACGAATATGCATGTCAGCGATCAGGTAATAATATAGTTTAATAAGTTTTCCTTCATATGTATAAATTGTATAGTGATATCTTTTGCTAGCCTTCCTTTATTTCAATTTAATGTGATGTTTGACGTTACAGCAATTTGTGGGCATAAAGAAGATCAGTATTTAAACTAAAAAGAATCCGAGACATATTTTTTTAAAGTTTTTATAAAGTTTAGTATACTTTAAACGCTAGTCTTAATGACGTGATCACCATGACTACAATCTGTGTAAGTTAAGAGGGTCAAAATTATTTCTCACAGGTTCGTCGAGCTGCTATGGCTTGGCGAAGTAACAAAGAAGCAGCACATGCAGCATATTGCGCACTCAGTGGTTCTGCTCAACAAGCCGCTCGACGTGATCAAATAATACACAATGCACGAACTAATTGGGAATTGCTAAGGTCGTATTAATTTCTATATTTATAAATAAATTTAAAAATATATGAGTAACTCATAGTAGTTAGTTAGTTAGTTAGTTAAACAAACTTTACAAATTATGTAACAGTTGCAATATTTCAGATCAGAAAACAAATGTTTCGGTAATACAGCAAGTCCAGTTAAACAAGTGGACATTGAAAAAGAGTTTAAACTTCAAACATCTTCAGAAGCAGTTACTCAAACTGACGACACTCAAGCTGTTTCAACTTCCGTTATCCCTGATCTAATAGCATCTACAAGACATGTGGACGTTGAAGATTCGGATTGCAAAGTAAATAATAGTGATACTGGCCTTAAAACTTCTACTGAAAATTTAAACTCTAATCCACGACTACAAAAGTTGCAGAGAAGTTCAACTGCTCGAAAACCTTCTGAAAGACGAGTAAACTTCTCTGAACGAAGTGCTTCACAGGAAACAGATGTATCTCAATCAACATCTACTAGTAGTGATTTAAGATTACCGCCAATTTTACTGCCAATTATATCCTCACTGGAAAACGTTAAACTATCCGATAGTTCAGAACCAATTTTGAAAAGATGGGAGAGTATTTCAAGTGTTGATCCAGTAGGAGATTCTTCAATTAGTTCCTTACCCTCTTCTACTAGCGACAGTGAAGAAGAATTAAACAAAAGACAATTTCGAAGGTGCCCTACAGTATTAAGAAGAAGAGAAAATTTTGGCTCATTGCGATCTAAATCTGTGTGCGATCCGGAAAGTAGAAGAATAAAAACAAATCTTAAAAATTGCGATAACAGTGAGAATGCTAGCAACATTTCTTGTAACACGAACCACGGTTCTATTGCGACCTCTTCAACGTCGGGTAGTGACAATAATAGTAAAGTTTTTAAACGGCAGGCATCACTCAATAGTAGAATAAGTAATAGAAACATACGCAGTGCTACCATAACAAGGAGAAATGAAAGAGCTTCATCTGCACATCGGGCGTCAACAGCTCGAAGTAAGCCGAAGCAAACAAATTTAGCAAATTTGAAATCCTCTGAACCAGTTTCTAAAGTGGTCCCGGTATCGAAAGATAGAGAGCAAGGGGTCGATTATTTAGTCGAAGTAAGCGATGGACTAGTAAGTGCATGGGGTGCTGGTGCGGTGCGTCGCCTAGCTCGCGAGTGGGAGTGGGAGCGAGCCCGAACTGTAACAAAAGCTGCCTTTCATTATATCCATTTTAATGCAGTTGCTCAATCCTTGCCAGAATTAAAAGCAAAGTAAGTATGGTTTAATAATATTATGTATAATAGTTTGTTTAATTAATTGCACTTTTCTCATATATAAATCTAGAGATATGTCTCAGCCATAATATTATTACGTACATCAGATTCCCGAATGTTAACCACCTGGCCGTTCGTGCAACTGGACTTCAACACTTAGGGCAATTACATGCTTTAGCGGAGCTTCGAGGTTTAACAGGTTTGTCTATAATGCCGGAAGGTAATCCTATCTTCATGAAAACATGGCGAGAGTACGCAATATACAGGCTTGCTCATTGGGGACTTAAGGAAATTAATGACGAACCGGTAAGTTATTATGGAGGCGATTTTAGTAGTAATAGTTCTAATTATTGTAGTTGTATACGTCTTGCACTCTTTTCAACTAAACCAAATCTACTCATATTTAATATTAAATTGGCTTTTTGTCGAACTGGCCACTTGGATTTCAAATATCAATATGTTTGGTTTGGGATTTATTAAAGTAACATTATTTTAGTATACGTCTTCCTTTAGTTTTCCATAATACAATGAAATTGCACTGCGCAATTTCGGTTTCACTGTAAATTTCTTTCTGCATTTGAGTAGATAATAAATATTGAACTGTGTTGTCTTTTTCTCGTCGTAGGTAACAGACGAAGAAATAAAATCTGCTAATCAAACGTATATGGGTTTAAGTGACATAGTCCTTCGTGCGCTACCCGACGCTCCTTTACAGCCTCTACTTTCGAGGCTGGGCAAAAGCGGAAATAGTTCTGTTAGTGCTAAGGCTTGGCTGAGAACTGCCGATCCTGCTTTAAGAGACGTTATCGCTAAGGAAGCTCTCCAATATAAAAAGGGACACGTATCTCAGGTATTCTTTCTATATAATACGTACTTTATTTCGTAATAAAAATTTTATTAGGACGAGTGAAGCAAGCTCTAACACTATCTCACAACCTGAGCATTTTGTGGTATACTTTACTGAAAAACTATAACTCCTTTATTGTGCTTTAACATATGAATGTAACTTTAGATCTAGTGTTATCTGTCAAAATATAAATATAATTATCTTCAAATAAAACACGTTAACAACTTTCTTAAAAATTATTACCAGTTAAAAAAATTGGGCGAGCCCTCACAAAGCTCTATGCTAGTATTATTTTAGTGATAGGTAGTAAAAATATTTTTTATCGTACAATTTATATGTTTAGGAGGATATGAATTGGAGAGTTCGTGGTCGTGGTCAACTGTCACACGCTATTGAATTGGCATGCGGAGCCGCTGTACGACTTCGCACCCTCGAGCTCCAATGGCCTACCATATTTGTTGATATGATTGAAGAGGTGTTAAGAGATTTCGCAGACATGGATTCCCATGTTAAAGATCAAATGCGTATGCTCATGGACTCCTTGTGACATTGTTTAATTTTGTTTTAAAGTGAAATACATTTTGAATTTAGTAAATCATAGTTTTGAGCATAATGGATATGGTAGCTAAAATATCGTATAGAAGTCTATTGTTTTTATTTCATATGAAATTATTATTGTTAAATAGATAAATATATATACAAATATAATAATCACAGTGATAACTTGATTAACCACCTGGCCGTTCGTGCAACTGGACTTCAACACTTAGGGCAATTACATGCTTTAGCGGAGCTTCGAGGTTTAACATGTTTGTCTATAATGCCGGAAGGTAATCCTATCTTCATGAAAACATGGCGAGAGTACGCAATATACAGGCTCTCTCATTGGGGACTCAAGGAAATTAATGACGAACCGGTAAGTTATTATGGAGGCGATTTTAGTAGTAATAGTTCTAATTATTGTAGTTGTATACGTCTTGCACTCTTTTGAACTAAACCAAATCTACTCATATTTAATATTAAATTGGCTTTTTGTCGAACTGGCCACTTGGATTTCAAATATCTGATGTTTGGTTTGGGATTTATTAAAGTTACATTATTTTAGTATACGTCTTCCTTTAGTTTTCCATAATACAATGAAATTGCACTGCGCAATTTCGGTTTCACTGTAAATTTCTTTCTGCATTTGAGTAGATAATAAATATTGAACTGTGTTGTCTTTTTCTCGTCGTAGGTAACAGACGAAGAACTAAAATCTGCTAATCAAACGTATATGGGTTTAAGTGACATAGTCCTTCGTGCGCTACCCGACGCTCCTTTACAGCCTCTACTTTCGAGGCTGGGCAAAAGCGGAAATAGTTCTGTTAGTGCTAAGGCTTGGCTGAGAACTGCCGATCCTGCTTTAAGAGACGTTATCGCTAAGGAAGCTCTCCAATATAAAAAGGGACACGTATCTCAGGTATTCTTTCTATATAATACATACTTTATTTCGTAATAAAAGTTTTATTAGGACGAGTGAAGCAAGCTCTAACACTATCTCACAACCTGAGCATTTTGTGGTATACTTTACTAAAAAACTATAACTCCTTTATTGTGCTTTAACATATGAATGTAACTTTAGATCTAGTGTTATCTGTCAAAATATAAATATAATTTTCTTCAAATAAGACACGTTAACAACTTTCTTAAAAATTATTACCAGTGAAAAAAATTGGGTGAGCCCTCACAAAGCTCTTTGCTAGTATTATTTTAGTGTTAGGTAGTAAAAATATTTTTTATCGTACAATTTATATGTTTAGGAGGATATGAATTGGAGAGTTCGTGGTCGTGGTCAACTGTCACACGCTATTGAATTGGCATGCGGAGCCGCTGTACGACTTCGCACCCTCGAGCTCCAATGGCCTACCATATTTGTTGATATGATTGAAGAGGTGTTAAGAGATTTCGCAGACATGGATTCCCATGTTAAAGATCAAATGCGTATGCTCATGGACTCCTTGTGACATTGTTTAATTTTGTTTTAAAGTGAAATACATTTTGAATTTAGTAAATCATAGTTTTGAGCATAATGGATATGGTAGCTAAAATATCGTATAGAAGTCTATTGTTTTTATTTCATATGAAATTATTATTGTTAAATAGATAAATATATATACAAATATAATAATCACAGTGATAAATTATCATTAGAACTGATACGTAACTCACATTCCTAGTTGCTCAATAGAATATAAAGCAGGAAACAATAAGTAAAGGAAATATTTTGTAAAATCACTAATTTAGATTTAAGTTTTTATTTATATTATGTAGAAATAAACCATTTTATTAAATACTAGGTAATTTATTTGGTCATAATATTTCAATTATAGATATACAGGTAACAGGATAGACTCAAGGTATAGGAAGCCATGTGAGGAATTTTACCTGGAGATACGGACCTGAATATTTACCTTTTTTATCCAATGCTGTAAAAAAGAATATTTCTAGTCAAGGTTTATCACACTGATAACCTTCTCTTTTTTTCTCCTTTTAAAAAAATATAGAACTACTAGCAGTACTCGTGGCTTCGCCCGAGTGGATGTGTTCAATTGCTACTAAACTGAAATTTTCATTAAAATTGCTTCAGCTATTTCACAACCCATCGGAAATATACTCGTGAGCCGAGCAGCTACCTTACCTTCGGCACCCTCTCCCTCGCCGCGTTGTCCGCTGTGTCGTGCTTTATTTTTCTATTAGTATTTTTATTGTTAAAAATGACATGTTTAATTATTATCTTCTGAATGTTCGATTTGAATAATTAAAAAGTAAATCTGACAATAATCTAATTGTATTTTCTGTTTGTTGAATTATAACTCATCAATATTTTTTTGTTCAACACGTAAGGTTGCGAAAGCGATTATTATTACTCCTGGCACTGTCGCAAATTTCGTTCTTAGCGAACGTTTACTAAATATTTACTACTTCCCTGCGAAATTTAAAGTTTGTAGCACAAAAAGTTAAGGACTTTCATACAAACATGCCAGTCCTTAGACCTTCTTATTCCGGCCCTGTCGCAAAATTCGCAATACTACCTCCCTACCAAATTTCATCTTTAGACGTCAATCGCTTTTCGAGATTTCGTGATGAGTGAGTGAGTGATCTTTATACGAGACAACATTTTAAATACCTTTTATTGAATGAAAATTTTATATTCCTACCGGAAAAAAAACAACTGGTTCTATGGGTTCCTTCTCTCAAAATATGGCAAACTGTTGCTAAACCTTTTAATAAAGAGATACATTAAACCTATGTACCTATTGTAAAATTGTAGGTCTTAACACGGCCTACAGAAAATTTTGCAATAGTACACGTCTGTCTACTAAGGTACACTCACAATACCTATTTTTATCTACTCGTATTAAAAAAAATTAACTAAGCTCAATGATGTGCGCGTTTACACAAATAGTACTGAATAGATTTTAACTAATCTCTGTGCAGTGTAAGATTATAACTAGGGTTAACATTTAAGGTACCCTTTACTACAGGAAAATCCATATTCTCACAGGAATACACAATAACTGGTACTGCAGAGTAGTCCTCAAAAGAAAAGGTTGGTTTAAAGGGGAATCAATTAAACTTTCAAGAACAAATCATCACATTGTATTATTAATTATCCAAAAATTAACTACATTATGTATTAGTAAATAAAACTAAAAAAACAGCCAAAAAGTCAAAAATAAATCCCGCTTACGAGCAAACATGATTTCTACACGAACATAAAGAATAAACAGTTGGGTTTCTTACAAAAAAGTTATTCCAAAATGTACTCCAATCAGGTTCATCATCAGAAAAGGAAGTTTGGGTAGACGCGTCAACGTCACCAACATCCCTCCTGCTCGTGGTAGAGGAGTGGGCTGTGTAAGGATCCAACCGTCTCCGAAATTTTTTCCTAACAATTTTAGTATTAGAAATTGGCGTTGAAGTCATCAGATTTTCAATCAAGTCGAGATTACTCAAATCACTGGAAGTGTCATGTGCTGTCTCTCTAGGTCCATAGGAAATTTCTTCCGCCAGCTCCATTGGTTGCACCTCTGAAAATAAATCTTTTTCGCCAATGACATTTTCTGAACTTGATTCAGATCGTTCATAGCGAGGCAAAGATCCGAAGGAGGCAAAATCTTGAACTCGTCTCATCAATTCCGTTGAGAAGTGACTTGACAGCTCGCTGCTTACGGTGTTTCTTTTGCTTGCATCTAAAATATATGAGTCGGTTAGAAACAAAAGTGGTCAAATCCATTCGGGAGTATTTATGGGAATCAACGACTTTTCGTTCTGATTTCCTTGCACAAGCTGTTACTAGAGTTTGAATCAGTATTGCTTTGCCTAAGTTGGTATTACTGATCAAACAAAAAACATTCATAACCATAGACTTAAAAAATCAAAATAATTAGGATTGAATTTTGGATTTGACCTATTTTGAAACCAAGCTATGGATTTGACTAATTTTGTTATTGACGTAATTGGATCTGACCATAATTGATTCTTAACACTATGGATATGACTGATTTTGATGCTGAAACAATATCATGTCAGAGGTTCTCAATATTTTGGGTTGGTTGAGTAGTAAAATAATTTAGTACTTTTAAATCAGTCTTGCTTTATTTGGCAAATCTTCATTAATCACTATTATTATTTAATCACTATTATTATTTAATCACTATTATATTTTAAAATTTCTTATAGAACTATAGCTGGTAATTCTTCAGAGAAATCACAGTCTTCAGCAACCTGTTCATGAGCAGTAGATGATTTAGGTCTTGATAGTACCTGTTTATAATAAAATAAATTTGAAATTTCATCCCACTTCTCTCCAAAATGCGTGATTAATAATTTCTTTACATCATTTAATTTTTCTTGTTTAACATCAACATATAATTTAATTATATCTGGGTTTATAGCAGAAACCTTCTTTTTTCCTTTGCAGATATTTTGATACTTATTTAAAGTATTTTGGTAAGATTCTTCCGCTCGAATATACACATTTTGTTTGTCACGAGTTCTTTTAAGAAAAAATCTCTTCGATTTTTTTATTGAAAAGTGCATGTTGGTGGTAGTTTTAAAGACTTCAGCTGTTGATCGTTTCCAGTCGTAAACTTTTATATCAATTCCCAAGTAATACACGGTTCCATGACGGATGAAAATTTCGTAGTAATCATCAGGGCTTGTCATTACTTCAAGACTTTTAATCTCTTTTTCAATTTTTGCGAAAACTCTATCTGGTGGCAAAAATGAATGGCCAACCACTGGGAATAGAATTTCTAGGCCTATAATATGTACAGGTGCATAGTCCTGTAACCATTTAGCTGCCATACCAATGACAGATTGGTTTTTATTTTGGCCGCTGCACCCATCAGCTACCAAACGAATCTGTGTGATATGTTCTAATCCGGGACTTAAAAAAATTGTATTCAAACAATGAAACACAGCGCTTGCAATTTCATTTGATGCTTTCGGCAAAACATCTTCAGTCCATGTGTAGATAAAAGTATTATTAACAGTTAATTGTGATTTTGAATTTCCGACTACTATTGTAAAATTGTACAAGTACAATTGCCTTGAGTAATAGGCACTTTGATCGGGAACTTTTGGACACGGTTGGTTCTTTTGGCAATCAAAACTTAGAATTAGAATATTCTCACTGCTGTCTTTCAATAAACGATAAAAGGATTTGGCTCTTAATTTATGAATCCTACTCTCAATCATTAATTGATTTTTTACCTCAGTGTTTTTTTCATGTTTTAGTCGTTCCTGTATAACTATACAAGTGGAGCACATATCTGTGCGAGGGGATCCAAAACCGATATTAAATTCTGTTCTGAAAATTTCCCTAAAGTAAGATGCCTTAATATTTTTATGTTCATCCGCGGTTTCTGCTATAAACATTCTATAAAGCTTAATAATGCTGAGCTCCGATGACAAATATTGTCTACTTTTTATTTTACTCCTGCAGTAATGTGTTTCTAAGGGCTTAAGCTTTTTAATAAAGTCTTTGACAGCTTCCCTCTTAGGTGCATATTTTAGTGTTTTACGCTGTCCTCCTCTATTTTCTTGTGCAGATTCACCCCTTTCTTTAAAATGTCGATTAATAACACCTGTCACTCTTCCTTTTTTTAAAGATAAAATAGAGAGAAATGTGCGTTTGCAAATTGGAATCAGAACATTGTGTCGTCGTCGTGCAAAGTACGTAACCGCCATTTCTTTTTTATTACCACAATTATTTACGGGCCTATGACGCTGAGTATTAGTAACTTTTGTATGATTAATTATGAAATTATCCTGATAAATTTTGTCCGGTTTTTTGTAAAAAGCTTTATTAAATGCTATTATATCAGCATGACTCAATGAAGTACATCTGTATGCTTTGGTGTAGTGGTCACATGGAAGTCTTAAATTTGGTGGCTCTTTTGGAGTATACCTAAAATAATAACAATAAGTAAATATTATTAAAAAAAGACGACAGAGCTTTAATATCTAATAGGTAAATATGACAAGGTATGACTGTAATTGTATTTCATATGGGGCCATTCATTTTTTTACGTAAAACCATTTTCGCTAGTTTTTGACCCCCTCTTCCCCTATTATAAGAAAAAATAAGAGAAGGGTCAGCCCCTCCCCCCTGTTTAATATTTATTACGTAAGAGTCTAAAAGAAAAAATGAATACGCGTTTGGTTTATTTTAATGTTTATTCTTCAAAGTGATAATTTTTTGAAATGTTTATTTGTAATTTTAAAGGTACAGTACCTTTCGCTCGGTTGCCCGCGCTTTTTCAAAGTATAATTTTAACTTTGGACATTTTTTGATCTTACGTAAGAACTATCGAGACTCCCTCCCACCCCCTTGTAAGAATACATAATACATGTTCGACCCCCCCCCCTCCTCCCGCCCCCCCTAAATTGTCTTACGTAACAAATGAATGGCCCCTATCCCATTGTAAGTAAAAAAATAAACAAATTGCAAAAAAAGAAGTAAATTAAAATAAAAGTAGCTAATCCAAAATAAATCCGAAGGCCTACATAAAAGAAGTATGTCACAAAAGTTTAGCACCACTGACTATGACCGGCAGCGCGAGTGACCAAAGCAATACAAACATACCTTTCCTTTTTCAATTTGTTGCATTTCCAATCCTCTTTTTGTCGTGTTCTTTTCCGTGATAACTGGGGAGTAGTTTCTTTTATTAAATTATCCATTTAATTATAATTGAACACCAACTTTTGATTAAAAACGGCGACGAAAATTCAAAACTACGATCTACGTGCTCATCACTCCGAAAAATGGCCGCCGGTCGGCTGTCATTTTCATACATAGTTCTGGCTTCTGATTGGCTACGCGGATTAGACCGATTTCGATTCTAAGCTTTGAAGGATTTGACTCTTTTTGATACTGAGCAATGATTTCGAAACGATTTTTGTAAGAATTGCTTTGGATTTGACCTTTTTTGATAACACTATAAAAAACAATATTTTTTTCCGCAAAAAATGGTGTACTTTGTCGTAAAACGTTTATTTTTGGATTTGACCAGTTTTGCTTCTAACCGACTCATATCTGATATATTTTTATAAGCTGTAATATATTTTGGTAAATATTATATAATGATATATTGGATATAAGCAAAAATATGTGCTCCAGTCATTGGTGTTTACATTTTAGTTACATAATAAAATGTAAGAAATTTGTTATAGTAACATAACTATAATTTTCCTACCGATTCTGGCCACAGCGGCCAAACTCATTGAGACAGGCCAACTGCGAAGGAGATATTGTAATATCTTATAATGTGCAAGCGTTCCTGCGTTGTACCATTAAGACGGGTGGTGGGTGCTTGGGGTTTAATGGGTAGTACTGGCTGGCGGGTGAATCGCACATCATCTTTTTTCTACAGGTAATATACATTTGCGACAGTTAACGGGATAAAATTCAGCGCTGCAGGAAAGTTTATATGTAGTATGACGGAGACAGTCATGGATATGGTGCCTTAACGATGGGATAATGTTGAAAGAAAGAATTTCTGAAATCGATCCAGTATATTTTGATTTTATTCGTCACAAACAAAAATAACAATGTTTACTTTTTATATAGATATACTAGTACTTCTTTCATACGAGTAGATAATCAGTATATAGCATTAGCGTTTGACCTACAAGTAAAATAAGACACAAGAAAATCTTATTACTAATGAAAGAAACAGTTGAACGTACCACTGATTTCTGCAAGACCCTCAGATTCTGCCATGCTGCCATGTTTTGATGGTGTGCTAAAACATTGTCCATATTCATTTTTACCAAAACTTTCGAGTGAACTTGAAGAGGCTGTGGAAGAATCTATATTATGGTCCCTTTTATAGAGGCGTCTCATTTCTTTAGCCAAACGTTCATAAAACTCCTCATCTCCTGAATCGTGTGGGTTTGGTTTTTTGGGTTCTACCTCAATGATAAGATCTGGTAGAGGACTTTCAGCTCTAAGCTCATCATCGGATGACGATTGTTCTGGTTCCGGTTCCGGTTCCACACTTTCTTTAGGTTCCACTTCCTCTTGAATTGGTGGTAAAACTGTTGGCAATAATAAATTAAATAAATACTGGTACATTGTAAAAGTATCTGTTTTCTTTCTACGCGTCATATATTCGTAAGCTTTAAGTGTACTATTAAAATAATATTTGAGGTAAAAAGCATTTATGAGTTATATAGTATCTAGCACATCCATCTTATTTAAAATCTCATCTGCTTAATAAATATTTATTTTATAATAAGCGAAACTATAACCTAAATGCATAGTTAGTAATTTATAAAACTTACAAGCCGGTACGTCTTCAAATAAACTACGTATTAGATACGACTTCTTTTTCTCCCATGCCTCCATAGAACTCTGTGATCGCCACATATCCACCAAATTAATTCGAAAATTTTAGTATCACGGATCACGTTATTGCGTTATTTATTAAGAGTAATCTGTGTAGGGTAGTTTGGCACGCCTAAAAGCCACAGAATAAAGAACATGAACATGAAGTAGGGTAGTTACAAATTACAATACTTAAGGTGCGCGTGCACTAGGCGTAACTAATTAGGCGTAGAGCGTTGTCTCATACTATTTCATACAAAGAATATTTTCAGTGCCGTGTCACGTCCGTTGCTCCGCTGCAGTGCATACGCTTAGTGCGCGCGCACCTTTATTTACAAGCTGTACGAAACACTCACATGTTTTTTTTTATTAATTACTTTCCGATTTTATGTATACTATGAATGTATTAATCGTTAAATTAAGCAGAAAAATATTATACGGGCTGATTTTTAATATACGTAACTCTTTTTTCAGAACAGAAGAAATTCAAAATATTTTAATGTTTTTTACGTTCGTCTAGAATGAACTTGCAGTTTACTCACAGAGTATCCGAATGCAATCATCGATGTCAGGTCATTTCAGAATGAAGAATGATGATGATCATCATTGATGATCATTTAAAACTAAAATCATTTTCAATAGTTAAAAGATCACTCGCTCGACTAATCTATAGATGAATTTTTTTTTTTTTTTATGGTAAAAAGGGGGCAAACGGGCAGGAGGCTCACCTGATGGGAAGTGATCACCTCCGCCCATGGACATCTGCAAGCCTGGCTTGCAAATGCATTGCCGGCCTTTCAGGAAAGGAAGGGATGGAGGAGGGAGGGAAGTGGGAGGGAGGGGGGAACGAAGGCGGAGAATGAAGGGAAGAGGGAGGGGGGAAGGAGAGTGGGCCTCCCGGACTCTCACTCACCGGACGAAACGCGACAGCATAGCTGCCACTTCACGCCGGTCTTCTGTGAGAGAGTGGTACTAATGAACTATACGGGGCGTGCCGGCCCATTCGGTTGCTACCCGAAGGTAACAAGCATGGCACTACCACTTTTGAATTAATCGAAATCGCTCTAGCAATTTCAGAACCTATTACTACCTATTTCATAGATGTGCACGCCCCTCTCCCGCACTTCGGCGCCCCTTCCCTTGTCTTTATTTTTCCATTATTATTTTCTTTCACATTTTTAAATTCGTAATATCTTTTGAATGTTGAAGTGTCTGAATTAAATAATTTAAAAATAATCACGAATTTAATTAAGTTGTATTTTCATGAAGTCATCAATAAATGTTTGTTCAACACATCGGATTGCGAAAGCAATTACACTCTCTCAAACCGAGACTGTCGCAAAATCCGTTCTTAGCGGGCATCTTCTAAGTAAACTACGTCTTACGTCCTTGCCAAATTTAAATTTTGTAGCACAAAACTTAAAGGACTTTCATACAAACTTGCGAGGGCTCTACAAAGTGACACCACCTTAATCCGACGCTGTCGTAAAATCCGTTCATGTCCATCTACTAACTATTATCTACCTCCCTGCCATTCGTGATGAGTGAATGGGTGAGTGGATATAAGGCACGTTCCATACTCGCCTAAACCCCTCCCACCCTTCCTATTACTATTGTTCTGCCACGATTTTAATTCGCACCCTTCATTGCTCTGTTTCTTGTAGAAATAAACTAAATGATCGTATATTTTTTGCTACTAAGTTGTTACTAAATTCAATAAAATAAAAACAAAAAAAATAAAACAAAGTAGCAGGCTGCACTATAATATTTATTACACATCTTTGGTTTACAAAACTTCATAAGGTAAAAGCGCATAACTCAACTCCAACATTATTATTACATTATAAGTTAAGAATAGAGAGCGAGAGAGATAGAGTTAGAAAAAGAGAGAGAAAGTCTATTGTTATGGAAAAAGATAGTACCTATATATTTATTAAAAAAATACATAGATTTATTCGTGAAAATATTTTTGTTTATTGACACATTGTGCTTGAGACGTGAAGTGAAATTTTTAATAAAACTTAGTTCACTGGGTTTATAATAAAACAAGTAATAAAAAATGTATAAATTTAAAAGTAATGATAACACTGGACGGAATTTAAGCCGACAAAATATGAAAAAAAAGTACAAAAGATATAGAAAAAAGCAAATGTTTGTTTTGATAACTGTACGCTACATTATAAATTAACTAGCGGAACCCGCGGCTTCGCTTGCGCTAGTATAGTATAGATATAAAATATTATAGCAATACAATTAACACTTACTAAAATTAAATAATAAAAATATTCATAACGCCATCTATTAGAAATCATAACGCATCATTTGATAAGTGAAAACGGAATTATGACTTAGGAGTTTAGAACACATTATTATATTACCTATTCTTTGTTAACAGTATTTTAGGAATTAAATATTTTTTATGTAGGAAATATATTATATTTAATTATAATATGTATATATTTTATTTTATAGACGTTTGTTGTTTCATTTGTATTTTGTTGTCTGTGACATTACGCTAGAGTGGCCAATATGGCGACTACGATTTGTCTGTCAGCATCATTAGAATTAAACAAAATACTCGACAATCCGAATTTTGAGAATATATGCTGTCGACTCGAAATCTTTATTTTTGTATGTTTTATTATTCAGTTAAGGTTTCGATCGAGTCTACCGTAACGAAATTATCAATATAGATTGGTGGTTATGCAGTTGCTTTCAACAACTCACTTCTTTTCTGTTAATGAACGGTGAATTGGCTAATAAATAAAGATTATGCCTTGCCCCCATAGAGAAAAGTAATATTATACTTTTAGCTTGCCCCTTATGACTGCAAATAACCTTCTTGAATACGAATGATTCACTTTTCAAAAATAAGTGCAGTTAATCCTAAGTAAAAAAAAGGATAATCAATGTCTAGTACAACTTATATAAATACTCCAATATTAATTTTGCTTTTTCTTCTATTTCTACTTACTACAGACGTAGTTGAGTTATTAACTACAACGATACCAACAATTTATAAATTTGGTTTGTAAAAGAAGTTTGTTTTTATTATTCCTCTATGGTATAAAAGGGATTGTTTTGGTAACACTAACTTATGTCAAGTTGAATGTCAATTGTCACATTTATGTTTATTTGACAATTACATAGATATTACATTTCTCAGTTCTCACCTCAAAGGACAATTAACAATTAACATAAGTCTGGGCCGAAATCGAATTTGATTAACTAGCCAACTAGAAAAAAATATTTCGTACTATTAATAATTACGTATAAATATTTATTTCTTTTGAACATTGCGGTTCTTTATAGTCAGAGAATGTGAATATACCTTTTATTACGGCGATATGGATGACACAGAAAGTACTACAACATCTGCAGATGAAAACACTGGTAATTTGTGCGACAATCCAACAAGGGATACCCTAGCCGAGGGTCTTTTAGGTCTTCTTAAGCCAACAGTAGATCAACTTGATGATCGAGTTAGAGCTACTAGGTAATCTTTAAAAAAATATTAAGAACGTTTTTAAGCAGCTTCGCCTGTTCCGTTCCGTCCCGTAAAATTTTCTTGCAAAACAATTATTGAAATATTTATTTTACAAAATTAAAAATTAATATATTTTATATAACTTCATTATTTGTCAGAATTTCACAATTGGAGTTAAAGCAGCAGATTGACTCATTAAATGAAGAATTACTGAAAGTGAGAGAGGCTCTCAATAATCATCCTGAGTTGGATCCTTATGTCAAAAAACTAATAGCTTGTAAACAAAAAGTTACAGTAGTGCTTAATATATTACAAGCATCTCAAGTATGTTTTGTTTTTTATTTTAACATATTATATATTATTAATTTATATTTCTTTCATTCTGTCATAATCCTTTTTAAATTTTAGGACAGACTTAATGAAATAAGACGAATGATTAGTAAAGAAAAAAGTGTTCGACCCACAGTAACAGAAGTTCCTCAAGAACCAGAACAAAGTACTAGTACTGTATTATCTGATCATGGCAGTATCAACTAAAATAGAAACACCATATCAAAGTCATATTGATAAAGCAGATTTTAACTATGTGTATGAACCAGCTGAAGATAGCTTTCTGCTTCTTGATGCCTTAGAAAAAGATCTTCTTTATATAAAATCTAAAAACCCCACTTTTTGTTTAGAAGTTGGCTCAGGAAGTGGCATTGTTATAACAGCATTTGGTATGGCATTTCCACAAACTGTTTGTTTCAGTACTGACATTAATTTTAAAGCCTGCCTAATGTCAAAAAGTACAGCCATCCTAAATAAAGTACCATTAAATGTAATTAATATGGATTTGGGGTCTTGTTTTGTTAATAATAAATTTGACGTAATCATTTTTAATCCCCCATATGTTGTGACAGATTCCAATGAATGTGGAAGTTATGGTATTGAAGCAAGTTGGGCTGGTGGAGTCAAAGGTAGAGAAATTACCGACAGACTTCTGGATATGATACCAAAGATATTAGCTAACAATGGCACTTTTTATCTCCTACTCATCAAAGAAAACATTCCACTTGAAGTCATTCAAATCATGTCCAAACATGGTTATAAATCAGAGACTATTATACAGAGACAAGTTAAAAATGAGCAACAATTAGTATTAAAGTTTTATAGATAGAAAAATATTTTATTGTTTATAAAAATAAGTACAACTCAAGTGTATAATTTCTCTTAATGTTAATAAATTTCTGTTCAACTTGATTTTAGATTTTTCTTCACAAGTTCACTAAAAGCTTTTGCACCCTCTATGTTTTCTTCATAACCAGGTATTATGGAACAATCCTGGAACCACCTCTGTATGTTGGGGAATTGAGACATGTCCCAACCAACTTGCTAAAAGTTATAAATATAATTAGTACAAGATAAAGAAAAAAACAGCAATAAATAAAAAAACTACAAATGATAAATTTAAACAAGTAAAATTTAAATAGTTATTCTATAAATAAAGCTTACGATAATTGAAGACATTGATGCAAGTATAGCTGTATCCGCAATAGTCATGTCATTGCCAGCAACCCATTTGTTACCATCCAGAAATTGATTAAGAAAACCAAGTGTCGCATTAAGATCATCTCTCAACTTCTCCTTTATTTCAGTCACTCCTTCATATATAATTGGATACTAAATATAAAAATGTTAAGTTATAAAAATTGTAGTAGATTTGAGAAAATTTATGTTTTGTTTCTATGTAGAAGCAATATTTAGCCTATGTTTTTACTCTTAACTTTCAGGTATCCATGAGAGTCTGGTAACAAGGACCTTGTCACTACAACCTGGCATACACCTTTGATAAATTTAATATACTTTTATATCTGTAACTAGCAACTTACTCTAACTCTGCTTTGGTTTGTTCCTAGATACATTTTTAACAATAATTACTAAAGATTTATCAGAAATGTGATATTTTCTTTTTTTTTCTACAATATGCATTATTATACATATTAACCTATTGCTGAAAATTATACTAAAACCCGTTTCGTAGTTTAAAAGATCTGTTTAGATTTGTTTTATACTGAATATATGTGGTAACTGGTACAGTCATTTACCTATAAAATTATAATAGTAACTTGTTGTTATAGATATTATAAACATACACAAATAGCCCTTATCCTGGGATATAAAAATGAACTGTCAAAATACAATCTTGCATTAACGACCGCACGCCGCTGAAGATCCTTTGGATAGATATCGTCATTTTTTCCATATTTATCGGCTAAATAACAAGCGATTGCACGACTTTCCCATAAGATGAAGCCATTATCATCAAGAGTTGGTACACAATGCTGGGGATTTATTTTTATAAAACTTTCACTTAGTTGCTCCTTTTTAATCAAATTAATGATAACAATTTCTGCCGGTACTCCTATTAATTTTGTCGCCATATACGCACCCCTAGACGGTGCGCTAACATTAAAATGATACAACTTTATACCAGACATATTCGACAGTGTTTTTACTGTTTTCTAAATTCTATTCTACTTTCTAGTCTATCAAAGTTATGTATACTTAGTTAGGATATTGACCTCAAAACTCTGAAGATAATCACCTGACCGCAGACCGACCTCAAGTAAATGCAGGGGTATTCATCTTAGTACTAATAATTTGGAAACTAATATTGACGAAGATGCCAACTTCAACTAACAGATGGCAGGCTAAGCTTCAATTGCACGAACTAGATGTCACTACTGAGTACTGCGAGCTAAATGAGTTATGAGTATTATTGTTCTGTGGTCATGAGACCATGAGTTGAATTTTTTAAAATTTAAATGTCCGCCATTGATGATAAGTGTATCTTGAACATTATTTTAGAAATTTATAATTTTCCCCAAACTATGTGCTGATTATTGTGTTTTATCGTTGAATTGAACTTATGTTCCTCCGATAAATTCATATAACTGTGATCTCAATATATCGCAACTTCGTAGTTAGTAAAACTGAGTTAGGACTCGTTTCTGCCGTTTTTTTTTGTTGCATTGTTACCTTTCTTTTTTTGTGTGCTCATCAAGAAGTTCAAGGCCCAGTTATGCCATCAGACAAGCAAAGCTTCGTTCCTGGATAAAAGGAGACTGAAGGTACCTATATCAGATATATGAAGAAGTGTTTTAACTCCTTATAAAACCCAAAGTTTAGAACTTCATAAAAGTAATTACCTACCTTAGAGTTATAGCTGCCGACTTACTGCACCTACATCTTATTTTAAATTTATTTTAATAAACACCTAAAACTATTGAATTTAGCTGTTTTCTTATTATTTTATTAATTGCTACAAGTCATGATTATGATTGTTATGGCATGACGTAGGTACTCTATTTTTGTCTTATTTAGTTTATTCCTATTCATATTTTCATAATCCAGTCTATAATAATTATATATTAAGATATTAAAATCAATTAAAAATACCAAACCTTAACTTTATTGCTGTATTACATTTAAAATGTCAAAACTTAAAAATCAAGATAAATCAGCGACAAAATCCTATAGTATTAATTCATTACTTTTCATGTGTCTGCTCACATATCTTTAATATTAAGTTAGAAAAATAGTAGTAGAAAGTTTTCAATTTTAAGCACTTCAACTTTATTTATTTTAGGTGTTTGTCAAGTGCTTCATCTATTCCCAGAATGAGAGCATATTTAAGTATCTCCCTGTGTGTCACACACATTTTGAACTGAAATACCTATGTCACTACAACAGAATTAGTAAGAATGCTGTACCAACATTAAATATGCCAGGTGATATGTCTATACTTCTATATTGGTATATTATTAAAAAAGGTTTTTTGTATATCATGTAAACCTCACTCTAAAAATTTAGATGAGGAGTTTGGAAAGGATATAAAATATTTTTTTGTGACAGAAATCTGATATTATTACACTTACACTATGTTTGCTGAGCCGTGGTCTCCACTTTAGAGCCCTTCTAATTCTAATTATATAAATCTACATAGCTTTTTAAAATTATATACTTTTTTCTAGTATTATGTATATTAAAAAGGAAGCCATTGCAACAAATTCAAGACGAGTCACTACCAAATACATCATCACATATTTATACTTTTAACTAACCATAGTTTAGACTAGTTGAAATCTTTTCATTCTAGAATATATTTAATTTTTTTTCACAATATTATTAGTATTTTGTTCCTCACATTGTGCTGTTTGTACTAATGTTCTAATAAGTTTTTCTTTTTAGATCCCAACTATATCACTAATTATTTGCCACATGTATCTAAAATTAATTATAATAAATTGCCAAACAAAAAGAAAGTTTTGGAAAGTATAATATTAATATTACACAGGGTTGGAAAAAATCATGATTTTTTAAAAAAATCTGATTAAAACGATTTTTATAAAAACATCTTAATTAATCACGATTTTTTTGATTTATTCATTTAATTATTTAATTCTACTATATTTTTGCATAAAATAGAACGCGCCTTCAAGGGATTGCGGGGACTCAGCGCGGGGATATCCCTTTTGTCTGACATAAGTGCCAAGCAAAAGAAAAATCCCAGTTTAGTGTTTTTTACACTTTGCTTGCAAGGTCTTTAAAAAATTCAATATTTGACATTACGAAAGAAACTCTTTTCGAATTTTGTCGCGAATTCATTTTGATTTTTGGACCCCTAAGTTTCGAATGCTTTACAGCGCACATGGTCACGGGAAAGACTAAGGTATTTGGAGTCTCAGAGGTTTATATACTTTTTACAAACAGCACTGCACTACCCACAATTTACGAAAAAATCAAAATGACACCAAAGTACATTAAAAAATTATATGTATATTAAAAGTCTACACATTTTAAATTTAATAATTATTATATTATAAATATGAAAATATTATTAACTTATTTTTAACTAATATTATTATAATTATTACATTATTTATAATATTTGTTACATGTATTGTTGCTATTATAAAAATATGTATATTGTGTTATTAATAAAGAATTTAAAATATAAATTGGGCAATATTAAACTTTTACACGTTATAATTTAATTAAGTATTAATTTTATCAATATAACATTATATAAGTATTAAGAAAATTAAAATTTTATAAATATAAATTGAATTTTGATTTATTTAAAGTTAAATATTAAATTAAGTTAAATACTAAAAAAATAATATTAAATTAAATTTAACTATATTCTATACCCCTACAAGTTCTTTTGAATTCAGATTTGAAATTAGAACAAATTGAGAAACCGATTGGGAATTGAAAAGGCTGGAAAACTAGCTTTTTTATTCAAATACATATTATAATAGTTTGTAACTTAATTGTAATTTCTAAATTATGTTTTATTATGTTGATTTTTGTGAAAGAAAGTGAAACTTAACATTTTTGATTAAATCATTTATTTTTATTGAAAAAAATCATGTGACTTAAATCACGATTTAAATCATGATTTAAATCAAAACGATTTAATCATACCAACCCTGAATCCACTCAAAAAAAATGTGAAGTAGTTAGGAGTTTGCAGTCAGATTTTAGATTTTAATATTCATATATATTATTATTTGCAGACCATGTGGCTTCTTCATCTTCATACAAGCCCCAAAGAAATACTAATAGGAACCAGCAAAGTCTCGGTAAGCAAGTAAATATTTTTTTTATTTTGAGGAGTGTTTATGAATGTAGAAACTTGGGTATGGTGCCCTAAGAAAAGGACTATAAGATTTAATAAATAGTTCAATTTTTCAAAACGTCTTGTTTTTATCTTTATAGAAAAACGGAAGACAGCAAAAAAAAATTACAAAAAAAAACATATTCTAAAAAAACTTGTAACTGCTAGAATAAAACTAAGCTATATAAAGAATTGGATAAAAAAACAGTTGCACACAAAAATCCTGCAGTGCTAGATATCCTAAAAAATTGCTCAAGTGCAGCAAAATTATTAATGCAGATACAATAGAATAGAGATATAATACATAGTCAGAGCATTATGGTAAGAAAAATTAACAGGCTCTAGGCCTGTTAAATGAATAGAAGTATCGTAAAATGGGATTCAACTAAGTTAGATTTTTATTATATGTATAGATTTATACATTTGACCAAATAAAATAATGTATATTATGTTAATAATAGATATTCAACAACTGGTATATTACATATATACACATCTACATTAAATAATAATCTTACACTTATATAATGCATACATAATAATATATTATGTTTGCTGTTTTTGTTACTTTGTATGTAACAGATTAAAATAAATGTAGCTTAATTATAAATGTAGCTTACTGTGATAAGTACCTGCCTTTTAACTAAGTCTTGTTTTTTTTTACAGGGGAGCACAGACAGCCGGGGTATCGACGTAGTTATCTTTAATCTAAAGAACCAGAGGAATAGTCAATACATAAGAACCAGCAAAATCATGGTAAGCAAGCAAATAATATTTTGAATTCCAAGGTGTTTATCCATTTAGAAATATAGTCGGGGTAGAAATATATCGCGATAAGCAACTGCATTAAAACTACATCTAGATCTAGTATCAAATGTGCTTAAAAAAGACAGACAACTGCTACATAAAATGTTTGTTTTGGGAACCTACTTACTATCAGAAGTAGCAGATGGCTTATTTACTAAGTCTTATTTTTATTTTTACAGGAGAGCTGAGAGCAGTGGCGAAAACTGAAGACCCAGGCAACCGGGGCAACAGATTAATCTCTAAAGTGTCTATTTAAGAATTGATCTGAGCCCCTGTTACCAACAAACCACATCAATCCAAAGAAAAGCAAATGTAATAATAGTAAAATTAATGTCTTTAATATTAAGCCATATTGACTTGTGTGCTCATGAATGAAATCCCTCAGCGGAACTCGAACCCGCGACCGCTTGTATAGCCAGTAGCGTCACTACAAAGTGAGTCGCACTTGTCATTATGCAAATGAAAGTTAAATATTTTTTTATGTCCTTTATGTATATGTTATAAATATACTAATGACTTGACCACGCTTTGCTCGAATCCGTCATTATATCGTTTATATGTTAATTTATATGTTTACTTTGTTAACCAACTGTCATCATCCCAAATTTTCATCTAAATCTGTCCAGTGGTTTTCGAATGATTTCGTCACAGCGGACAAGCAAATTGTAAGAATTCGACATCTGTATTGCTAAACTGATTTTGAAACAAAATATTTAATTTACAGATTCAAATAAGTTAGAATTTTGTTAAATGTATGCATACATTTTACTCATTGTTTCTGTTATTTTTTAACTAGATGTATAAATATTATTTTTGTTTTACTTGTTTATTTGTTTTTCTTATTTTCTGTTTCTTATTTGTTTTTGTTATATGTGAAAACTTGATTGGTTTATGAAATGTTTTGTTATTATTTGTTTAATATTGTGGTGTCTATTAATCAGAAAATAGGGGGATAGACATTTTGCATGACACATTTAACGCCTTTAAAAACAAAATTAATTGCTATCTTGAGTAAATTCAATTTTAATATATTTTTCTTTTCTTTTAATATTTTACTAATCAGATTGCATGCCGTTTTTCTTCTTGATTAATTTGCTTTGTCTCGTTTTAATTTTTATTTTGTAAAATATAACATAATATCATAGACTATTAACCATTATCTTTGTTTTACAATTTTATTATTTTAATTTGTAATTGTAATTAATTAATTATTTAAAAAATAAATTAAATCTAAATTGGTATACTATTAATACTATTGTGATAGCCTGTAAAAGTAGCAAGTTGTAACTACCTGTAATTAAAAGTACAATTATCATGAGAAATCATATTATGTAACCTAGTTTTAAGTATTGTAATATTGTAACTTGGTATTTCAATAAATAAATAAATAATTTGTAGAATATGCCCATAATACAGTTCTCCTCTTGCGGCAATAGAGACTACCAGACCTTGTATATTGACAATTATGTATATACATAATATATTTGTTTCTGTATTTAATATTGTTTACTGTAAATGTTTTTTGGTCATAAAATATGATAATTACCATTATTAGCATGTGTAAAACTAGTGAAACGATGGTAAAGCATTTCTAACTTTGTAAAGTCTACTACTAAGTTAAGTTAGTTGAAGGACAATGTAAATATTTGAATTTTATTGTTATTAGATTTATTCATGTTCAAATAAATTATAATACATCATATTTTTTTTTATTTTCACCCTTTCTAAGTAAAAATTAAAAATGAACAATAATATGAATATATATATAGCTACGTATATACCTACAAAAATAGTTCCAACTTCAACTAACAGATGGCGCTTTTTAAGCATTGCCAATTTCGACGGCGAAGTTTTACCTCTAATTATATATGTATCAATATACTCTATGAGTAAATGCCTCGGGCCTCCTTCCACCACAATATGCTGTATCCGGTATCGCAATTCGCATTGAATTGTTTACATGAAAATTATACGAAATACTTTTTTGAAAAACATTTTAATTTCTATAGAATTGATTTTCCTACTACAATTAAGTATACATTAGATAAATGTTTATTTGTATTTTTTATTTTAAAAATATAGATGGTAGGTCAAAGGTATAATAAAAAACCAAGAAAGTATTGAGACTGAATGTACTTTCAAACTTCAAAGTCATATGACATTGACATATTATTGTTTTTATTAAGTTTCCTTAAATATTGTTTTAAGAAAACATTTTTTTTCGTACATGATTTAAAATAAGGAAATA
The DNA here is from genome assembly GCA_905231865.2 of Boloria selene. Taxonomy (NCBI): domain Eukaryota; kingdom Metazoa; phylum Arthropoda; class Insecta; order Lepidoptera; family Nymphalidae; genus Boloria; species Boloria selene. The sequence goes on from HG993149.1 coordinate 3,228,517, forward strand.
TGGACACTAATAAATGTAGGATATGCTTAACTACTGTAAATTTAAAACAAGACATATTTAAAAATACTAGCTCGGGGCAAATATATACCAAAATAATGTCTTTAGCAAAAGTTCAAGTAAGTTCGTAAAAATTGAAAAAAGTATTAATCGTAAATTTATTTTCAACTTGTTTAAATTAATTTTCTTCTAATAGATACAACCAAATGATGGTTTGCCTACATACATATGTACGAATTGTAATAAAAGATTAGAAATATGTTTAGAATTCGTACAACTTTGTGAAAAATCAGATAAAGTTATGAGAAATAATTTAACAACAATAATAAAAGACGGGAGTTCCACTGCTCATGTAAATAAAAAGGATTCACGTCTGTGTCAGGAAAGTACCAATTTAGGCAACAATGAAAGAGAATCAAAAATTATAAAATCTAATAAGACTGATACTATTCCAAATAATCTTAGCAATTTAAATTTACTGGATAAAATGTCGCAAAAACAGCAATGCTTTACTTGTGGAAAAATTATGTCTTCCAGGTATTAGAGGATTACATTCAATTATGTATTAATTATTAAATTTGATTATTAGATTTAATGTATACATGTGAACATTTCATACAGAAAGTTATATTTTATATTTATTGATCCTTTACAGATTTCGTCTTAAAACACATTTAGCAACCCATTCTGGAGAGAAACCTTATGCTTGTACACATTGCAACAAAAAATTTAGTATAGCACAGAACCTTAATGTTCATATGAGAATACATACGGTAATATTTGTAACTGTTTGGAATGCAAACATACTTATATTATGTATCTTATTATAATATTTAATCTTATCAGAAACTTAAAGGGATCATCATTGCTTATTATAAAAATTAATGTAAACCAATATCATTGTCATTCCTCTTTTAAAAATGAACATGCTTATATGTGACAATAGAAACTAAAATGCTAAATAACATATTGGATTTTAAAAATATTGCTTCTCAGGGTGAAAAACCGTTTAACTGCTCCTTATGTGGAGAAACATTTGCACAATCCTCAGGTTTAACGGCACACAAGAGAAAACACACAGGCCAAAAACCATATCAATGTTCATTATGTCCAAGAAGTTTCCGCACTATAGGGCATTTACAATATCATATCAGGTTAGATAATTGTTATTGAGTACCAAATACATAGTGTCTCACACATTATATTAGAAATAAAACTAAAAATATACATTTAATTACATTTTAGGTGTCACACTGGTGAAAAAAATTATGAGTGTGATACATGTAGTCATGCCTTTATTACACGAAGTGATCTAAAACAGCATCTTTTGACGCATGTTGGAGACAAACCACATGTGTGTTGCATTTGTGGTATGAGACTCTCTCGTGCATCAAATTTAAAACGCCATATGAAACATTCTCATAATGATGGAAAGACCTTTACATGTGCAGAGTGCTTCCTGAAATTTGATCGTAAAGGTGACCTTTTAAAACATGAAAAAATACATAATTATGTTAAGAGTAAATAAACCATATTTTTGTATATAATGTCAATTTTTATTTTTATTACATTTTGAATTCAATATTATACCAGTATATTAGTACATATAAATAAAATTAAAATTGTCTATTTTTTATTTCAAATTAACAGCTTTTCACTAAATGCATATGAAAGTATATATGGTACTTATATCAAGATTTTTTTAATTTTATCTGTCAGTCTTATATGTTTGTTCATTGGTTTGTTCCGGCTAATCTCTGAAACGGCTGGACTGATTTTGACGGGACTTTCACTCGCAGATAGTAAATGTTTAAAGGAGTAACTTATCATCTTATGCTACTCTTATTTTATTAGAAAATTATAAAAACTATTTTTAATTTATTTTAACTTACGGGACGGATTTGCTACTTAGATATAAGTATTGTGATGATATAGGAATGGAATACAACTTGTGGTTTTGGTGCTATACATATACTGCACTAAATAATTATCTGTAGTCTGTATCCAATATATTAACTTCAAAAAAGGAGGTTAGATTTTAGAAGTATTATTTATTTTAACGAGTGGAATTCGTGGCTTCCCGTGGCGTGGCTAAACCTAGGGACGAACCCGAGAGTAGTGAGGGTGAGTCGCTAGTTTGTAATATTATTGGAATCATAGCTGGGCATTAACTCATTAATCCGTCAATCATTAATTAACGAAATAACATTTGAATTAACGATTAACTTTTAAGTTAACTTAATAAAATGTTAACGAACTCGTTAACTTCCGTTATATATTCTCAAGTCCGTTAATAGTTAATCCAGTACCTACTATTTACCAAGCACACCGCCTCGGACGTGTAAAACACGTTCTGGCATGTAAGTTCGGGAAAGTCAGGTAAGTATTGTCGCTGCGTGTTAGTGAGAAAAACCAAAGCCCACGTGCTGGATGCCCGATAAGCATCTGCGAAAGTGATAACGCCGTATGGGCCAGCGAAACACGTACGGACGAACCGCACCCACTTTCGCCAGGCCAGCTGCTGGGTTCCCCAGTGGCTCCCTCCAGCAACAATGCCTTGTCAGCTAAATGCCTAACCCTAGCGACTCCATCACACGCTGGACGTTCACGTTCACTACCCCGAAACTGGTACTCTTCGGCGAGTACATCTGCCCAGGGCGAATCACCCGCCAGAAACGTGGCCACCATAAAGGACACCGTAAGTCGTCCCCGTATCACCCTCACTCCCAGGAGCCATTGCGCACAAGCAGACGTTTCGGGATCCCTTACGTGGGTCATAGACAAGGGGACCTCCGTTTTAAAGATGTAGACACTGACCCAACATACCAATCTGGTTGACGACCAGATTGGTGCCGACGGTGGCTAATCGTGGAGCGTGCGCGCACCTACCTATGCCGATGACACCCAGCCCGGGAAGAAGCGGATATCATCAGAGCCAGACATAACCAAGGTTCCATAGAACCGGGCATAAAACCGCCGTCGACCGACATTGAGACCGTATCCAATACCCGCCGGAGATAACGAAGTGCCTCTCGTAGAGTCCCAAATGGCAGGGTATTGAAGGTTCAATGAATCTGAAAACCCTGCCTAACAACCTCGAAACGCTAAGAAATTTTAAGTTCCAGAACCCAAACCAAAAGATTTTATAATCATTCATAATCATTGTGCTAATGATTTACATTAGCACAATGATATAAAAATTGCAATTTTAATCACGTGTTAACGAATTAACGATTAACGTTAACTTGCGTTAAATCTTCCGAAATGTAACGCTTTGACGTTTAACGAAGTTAACTTTTATAAGTAACGGATTAGCGATTAACGAGTTAATTATTTGTTTAACGGTTCCCAGCTATGATTGGAATACATGATATTACGTTGGTTCTACATGGTTCTCACTTCTCACAGTCAGAGCCATAGAGAAATAAATAAACTGTAGAGTAGTATAATGGATCTAGTACTGGCAACATAATTTTACATTCTCTTTGCTGGCAACATTAAAATAAATATTCGAATCATAGACATAGAATATTGCTACATTCGAATTTTCAAATACGTTAACGAATACTTTTGTCGAGTCGCTTTGAATGTTTAAACTTCTTTGTGGCGTTTTTAATAATTCGAATATTTATTTATAAACGCATTGTAATTTTAAGAAACAGTCTGATTGGTGAACTTTTGAAGAAGAATATTCAACCAAAAATGTCGAGGGATATCTATTACTCCGAAAAATATTATGATGAGGAACATGAATACAGGTGGGTTTATTTAGTGCCTAAACCTATTATTCAATACTCCAATTACAATTTTATTTTTATTTTCAACGTTACATTGTTTTTTGTCATGATGTTTCATGTTAGAAAAAAATTGAACATTTGATTATATGGAATATCCTAACTCTCTAGGTTAAATAATTACTCCTTAATTCTTTTAATGGCGTAATTCATAGTTTAACGTTTATATATATATACACATTTTTAACACATAAATGCATCGTATGGTCAATTTCCTTTTGTTTGTTAATACTTACTGACCATTAACAATGAACACATATGGTTGCGAAATGTACATAAAGAAAAATATTTATTTCAGGCATGTGGTTCTGCCAAAAGAAATGGTGAAATTAGTTCCAAAGAACCATCTTATGTCTGAACAAGAATGGCGATCAATTGGAGTCCAACAAAGCCAGGGTTGGGTGCACTATATGACACACCAGCCAGGTATTGTTTTGTTTAACAAGAATATTTCTTATTTATCTTATGAATTTATTATTTTTACTTTTCAAATGATAAATAATATAAAAGTTTACTTATTAATTATTTGTTTCTTAATTTGAAACATTTTAAAGACAAGTGTATGGAGGTTAAGAACTGAGCCATGTCATTAAAACTTGTGAAGTTTTGCTTATAAAAAATAACATGTATGATATTTTTTATACTCCATAATTTATATTGTATATTTTTAATTAATAAATTAACAATCTTATTATGTTTCCTACTATCTGCTTTTTACAGAACCACACATTTTGCTGTTCCGACGAAAGAAGACAAACTCAAAGTAAGTTATAAAGGAGAGAAAGATACCGATGTATTGTACAGCTGTCATGATGATGAGATTAGACTTAATTATCTTAGTTTGACTAATAATAAGCCTTTGACAATTTTCATTTGATATGAAAATTACCTAATAAATAATGTAAATGTGTCTTTAATATTACATTTCTTCTCATACTATTTGTTCATTATACTTTATCGGGAATTGTTGTAGGACTTTATTTTTGGTTATATTTTATTATTAATTATGCTCTGAAATTTGTTTTCCACTTTGACTTTTAATGTATTCCTCTAAGGGACTGGTTCCAAATCTGGACTACAAATGCTCAATGTTTGATTTTAAATATTATGATCATTATTTTAATTTAGGAGATTTATAAAGAAAAGTTAAATATTTAAAATGTGACAGTAAGGGCGCGGCCCACCGCGGCGCATGCTGTACACGGACGCGCGGCGCATTTTAGCTGCGTGTATTAATTTGTTTGACAACGTGGGTCAATGTTTCCACTGGAGTACACGAAAACCCACAAATAATGTATAGCGTAGCGCGGCACGGCGCCCGGAGGCTACGCACGTGCCACTGCAATGCAAGGATAAAAGCAAGCTGTACATAGTTGTGGGTCATATTCGTGTACTCCCAGTGTAAAGGTAGATCCACGTCGATAGCGTTGAGCTATGTAACCGCCTATCCGGGCAAGCCACGCATGTATCAATGACGTCAATTCATGCGTAGCCTCTTCGTGGTTTGCAGTGGACACTATCACATACAATTTCTTACAAAGCGAAGCTTAATACACTTGCGCAGCCTCTCCATGCGCCGCGGTGGGCCCGCGCCTTAATTAATGTTTTTATGTTATTGACTCCACTGTATTGTGACAATTACCATGTTTGAAGGTTCCTATTTTATGTATATCCCAATTGCCATATATATTTGATTAATATGAGTGTAATGATCTGAATTTTTATTCTTAATTCAACCTTAACGAGTCAATATTATGTAAGTTTAATTAGGAATCTTTTTAATTTTATAATACCTATATTTAAATTTATAATTGTAAATAATGAAACTTTGTAATCAGCACTGTATCTGATGTTTGTAAATTTAATGAAATTGGGTACAAATAAATTATTTGGTGCTATGTTATTATGTGTTTTTTTTATGTTTCTGTTATAGGTTCCCTTTAGTCACCTTAGTTATATAAATATTTGGATATATTTTTAAATATAACAATGGTCTTCAATTACATAGTTAGTAAAATTTGTTAAGAAAGTACTAAAATTGCAATAACATTCCTTGAGTTTATGATTTATCATTTATGATAATAAATTTCCAAAAAAAAGTCTAAAGTCAAAGTGAAGTACCTGAAACACAATATCAACACTTTGTTTTGATGATGGTTTGACATTGAAGACTCTAAAATATAAAATTGTAGCAACTAATACATATTAATAATGTCCTGATTGATTCTAGTCACACAGCCTCTCCTTTATTTGAAGAATGTAATATTTACTGATGTTTTCCATAACTATAATTATTTCTTCTGATAGTATTTAAATTTATGGTGGATAGGTAATTAAAATATTCAGAATACGAAAGGAAAACTCGTACATATAATACTCGTATATTTTAGTTATAAGGTATTTTATAACAAGTATTTAAACTGCAATTTAAAGATAACTTATGAAATTTGTACTATGTCACATAGTTGCTTAGAAAGAATTTATACCCTAAAATTAATTAATATTTTAAACTAATAGTAATTGAAGCATAGTTTAGTACTTTGTATATCAAAATTTATTAAGAAATATTTGGTATCAAGACTATCAGATATAGTAATTCTATTGTCCCCATGTAAAACCTTACAGTATTGAACATCAATTAATTATTAAATAAGAGATAATAATGTTACAAAGATAGTTTTATTTTCTTTTTTTCTTAGCAGTAGGAGATAATGTAGGTAACTTAGTTGTTTCTGGTTGTGAGAAATCCATTGACTCTACTTTTATATCATCTGGCACACTATCCAGCAGATCTAGACCTTGCAGCTGTTCTTGTTCCAAGCTGTGTAGCATTTGGAAGCCAGGCTCCAGAGATGGTGTGAAGGCACCATCAAGTGCAGCAGGAAAATGTATTTCTGGCACTTCTTCAAGCTTTAGTTGTGGAGCAATTTCACCAATTGTTAATGCTTCACAGTGATTTCTTTGTTCTTCACATTTACTTTTTATTTTTTCATGGTATTTGATAACACGATTCTGATAAAAATCATGTAAGTTACCAACCTTGAGATCAGTAAAAACCTTAGAAATTACATCTGGGAAACCAGAATTAAGTCCACTAGCTTCTTTATCCACTACAGTTCGCATCAGTTTACACATATTAGATAAATATATGTCTAAACTATCTGCGACTGCATTCAAGGCAGTATTTGTAGATGCTGCAAAACCCACATGGCCTATGGCTATAGCTGCACACTGCTGCAAAGCTCGTTTATGACTTTCTGGAGTAAAAGCTAAAATCACTGGTCCCTTTCCTAATGAAAAGTCACAATATTCCTTAGGAAGAAAGTTTATAGGAGGTACTGACTCATGTTCTATGTTTAAAACTGGTTCTGGTGGTGGATTTGGTAAGCTCAACGCATCTATTCTCGCACCTTCGTATATAGCAGCTTCAGTTCTATCTATAATAGCAGACAATTCTCTTGAATAAGCATGTAGTTGTATAGTATGTGTAATTAAATTTGGTTTAGGTAGTTCGATTGGTGAAGATTTCACTGTAATTGGTATTTCGGGTATATTCTGCATACCCAGCTCAATAATTGGATTAAAGTTAACATTTTGAAGTACTGTTTCATCATTATCATCGTCTTCAAACTCACCCCAAAGTTGCCTACTTGCCATAGCGGTTTATGCAATTCGTTGGGAGATTTTCTTTTAATATAGGGTCAATCTCGCTGTGCAGACAGGGAACGAACCCACTGTTATTTAAATAAGTATAATATTACTTTTCTCTATGTTTAAATATGAGTTTCTAAATAAATTATCTTTTTATGTCAAAAAATGAAAATAAACAACTTACAACGTCAATTGTCAAATAACAATGAAATTGTTGTTGTTTTTTAAATATATCCCCAATAGGGAAAGGCAAAGGACTATAGTCCATACAGCCAATAACGATAAAAAAATGATGAATTTAGACTAAGCTGCATGGACTATAGTCCTTTGCCTTTCCCTATTGGGGATAAATTTAAAAAACAACAACAACAATAAAATCATAGATGACTAATAAAAAATAAAATGCTGACATGACTTAAAGAAGTGTAAATAATCAATAATACTGTATGTGACTGTCTTTGATCATACGGGAAATCCCAATATGTGAGAAGTGTAAAAGTACTAATTTTGAGTTTAAAGTGCTCAAAAGTACTAGTGTCCGACCTGAAACCCAATTTATAACTATTTTATTAGTCATCTATGATAACTTATATACTCTTTGCTGAAAGCATAGATGACGCTGAAAGCCGTCTCCCGACCACAGAATACTAATACTACTAACAGAGTGCTCCCGACTGACATTTTACATTACTTTAAAGTTAGATTAACTAATAAACTATGTAAAGTATGACAGTAAATTTAGGAGCGCCTCACCGTACTCTCCCATACACATAGACAAAGATGATGCACACTTTGTTTTGGCTTCTTTTCACAGCATTTTAAAGTGACTTTATGGGTAGAAGTTTATACTATATATATCTTAGTTTTATATCGGTTAAAGAATTTTTTCACTGTGAATGATTGAAAGATAAAATTTTAAAAGTAATAAAATTGTAAACCTATTGTAATCGATAGTATTTTGATTATTAAACCTATTTGCCGGAAACAACACAGACTACTAAGAGAACAAGTTAAAATAGAGATGTGTCACTTGTCAGGTGTCAGATGCCTGAAGCTGAACTAAATGTCATATAGGCTGTATGGACCATAGATGACTAATAAAAGTATGGACTATAGTCCTTTGCCTTTCCCTAGTGAGGATAAATTTTAAAAAACAACAAAAAACTAAATGTCATGTCAGCATTTTATTTTTTATTAGTCATCTATGATTTTATTGTTGTTGTTGTTTTTTAAATTTATCCCCAATAGGGAAAGGCAAAGGACTATAGTCCATACAGCCTATATGACATTTAGTTCAGCTTCAGGCATCTGACACCTGACAAGTGACACATCTCTATTTTAACTTGTTCTCTTAGTAGTCTGTGTTGTTTCCGGCAAATAGGTTTAATAATCAAAATACTATCGATTACAATAGGTTTACAATTTTATTACTTTTAAAATTTTATCTTTCAATCATTCACAGTGAAAAATTTCTTTAACCGATACAAAACTAAGATATATTATATAGTATAAACTTCTACCCATAAAGTCACTTTAAAATGCTGTGAAAAGAAGCCAAAACAAAGTGTGCATCATCTTTGTCTATGTGTATAGGAGAGTACGGTGAGGCGCTCCTAAATTTACTGTCATACTTTACATAGTTTATTAGTTAATCTAACTTTAAAGTAATGTAAAATGTCAGTCGGGAGCACTCTGTTAGTAGTATTAGTATTCTGTGGTCGGGAGACGGCTTTCAGCGTCATCTATGCTTTCAGCAAAGAGTATATAAGTTATCATAGATGACTAATAAAATAGTTATAAACTGGGTTTCAGGTCGGACACTAGTACTTTTGAGCACTTTAAACTCAAAATTAGTACTTTTATACTTCTCACATATTGGGATTTCCCGTATGATCAAAGACAGTCACATACAGTATTATTGATTATTTACACTTCTTTGAGGCAGCAAACTACTTCAGTTACTTCTGAAAACACTTATACAAGCTCTACAGTACACTACTCGCGAAGTTGATCGACATTTAACGAATATGAGAGTGTAGAGAGCATAGATGTCTGCTACATAATATCTAAATGGATATACACTTCGGTTCGCTTCATGCAACCTCGCTTCACCACGGGTGATTTCATAACATTGTCGATTCTTGCACCCGTCAAAGGACTTGAAGCGCAACTCAACTATTCGCAGAGCATAGTAACGTACTTCGGAATTCGAACTTTGGTCAATTAACAGGGCCGTCTTTCATCTATTAGGGGCCCTGGGCTTATTAGGATAATGAGGCCCCTAAGACTATAATATAGCACTATTTGGTTAGTCAATGACTTGTTGGACGCCATGTACACTGGCATCGCTAATATTTCTCGGGAATACGTCGACGAGTGTCGGAACAAACTTGTGTCTGAAATCGAATCATTATTAACCGAAGTTTCGGATCGGCTCCACACGGAGTACTGTTCTCATCTCTGGGCGGGAGCTCCGCAGTACCAGCTACTTCCATTTGGCCACATTCAACGTAGGGCGGCTCGCGTTATCGAGGATCAAGCTCTCTCTGATAGGCTTGATCCTTTAGCTCTGCGTAGAGATGTTGGATCACTCTGCATCTTCTACCGCATTTATCACGGGGAGTGTTCTGAAGAATTGTTTGGGCTGATCCCAGCCGCAGAATTTAATTATCGGACAACGCACCAGGGGCGTAGCTTGCCCTTGAGGGACCAAGGGGCCCTGTATCAAAATTTTGTGGGGGGCCCTTCTTCCTAAATGGAATAAAAACATTTAGTGTGTGGCCAGCATAGACTAGTCAACAAGTGCATTTTGGTGAATTTTTTTTGCAGTCCCAGAAAAATGTGAACGAGGTATCATAATATGTGGCATGTAGATGATTTTTGAAGAAAAAAAGTTGCTAAAGTTTTAAGTTTTTTAAACTAACTAAAACAAAAAATAGGGTTTTAGTTTTTTGAAAATATCTCAAAAACTGATTGAGATTTTTGAAATCTAAAAAAAGATTCAAAAAGAGGAGGAAATTTCCTAAAAAAAGGTCATTAATCCCGGGACTTTTTGAAAAAAAATTACAAGTTCTGCTTGCAAAACTTGCAAAAGTTATAAACATTTAACTAAAACAAAAAATAGGGGTTTAGTTTTTTGCAAATATCTAAAAAACTAATTGAGATTTCTGATATCTAAAAAAAATTCAAAAAGAGGAGGAAATTTTCTAAAAAAATCATTCCTTCCGGAACTGTAAGACCAATTTTTTTAACTTTCTTAAACGAGTGCTCTGGCTTTCGCTTGCCACATCTACTTTTATCATTATTTAAACATATCTTTACATATTATAATATAACAGTAAGTTAAAAAAAATCTGTAAAAATAAATATTTTTTAAAAACAATGACTGTAATACTCTTATTGTGAATGTAGAATAGTTATAAAATTCTTATCGTATTACACAAAAAGTACTGGACCAATTTTAACCACATTATCTATATTATTTCTCAGGTAATAGAAATGTTTATGTCCATAGAATAGTTGTTTTTATTGAGTCATCTTTGGAAAGCTAGCAGTGGCTAAATCATAAGAGATACATTAAAACAATGTAGTAACGAATGGTAGGTCATAAAAAGGCCTACAAAAAAGTCTACAATGTTGATAGGATAGATCTATCTCTTAATTTCACTCATAAAAACAGAAACTTAGCGAATCGATGTGCGCGTTTAACGCTAAAAGCACTGAACCAATTGGAACAAAATTGTGTGTAATACGTTATTATACGAGGCAACATTTAAAATACCTTTTATTCATGACAAAACTTTTACTTCTACGGTAAAACACAATACTTGATTCTATGGAGTCCTTCTTACAATATACGGCTAATAACCTTTCCTAAATTTAAATTAAAAAAAAAGTTTTGTTTAATTTTTTATTGTGTATGTAATAAAAATTTTTATAAACAAATAAATTGCTTATAACTTTGCACATTTTTTGCATATGTCCTTAGAGTTCAAGTAAGATTTTGGATAGCACTTTATGAATTTTTTCTTACATGGGTTGGGGGACCCTTTACCCCCGGGGCCCCGTATAATTGATACGGCTGATACGGCGGTAGCTACGCCCCTGCATCGCACCAAATCCATAAGTTCCATCCACATCATCTCGATGTCCAGCGTTCCACAACAGTGCGATTTTTAAGGCATATTCTGCCACGCACAACCACTCTGTGGAACCAGCTGTTGCCTGCGGTGTTGCAAATGTCCATGGGCAGTGCTGATCACTTGTGATATGTCTTCAGGGTCGGAAAAAAGGTGTTGTTCAACTGATATAGTTGGCGGTGTTAGTAAAGTCAACGAAGTTGTTGCACTTTCGTGATTCGTCATACCTGATACGGCAGAAACTGGTGTAGAACGTGTTGTTACTTCTGATTGACATGACTCATTATTTAGAAAATATTGTTCGATTGCTACTTGCAGAACTCTGCAGTAGAAAAAATCATATACTTAAATACAGGGGATTTGGCGATCATCGAGTCGGGCATTGTTGCCAATACTCCGGATCTTTCAGTTTTAATTTTATTTTGTAAATTTTATTTCGATTTGCAATTGACATGAAAACTTATTACTTCGTCATGAAATGTTACACTTTATTTGTACTTCAAAAAAAGTGATTCAATCGATATTGCCATTTTGAAGCAAATGTGGAGTAAGTAGTGAGTCGCATCACTTTTGATCGAAGACACAAACTAAAAATAATACACTTATGATTTTCTTTTATACAGTTAATTTGTAATAAATAATATATACAATTTTTATACATTGAATTGTATTAAACATGTTGCAATCGATAAGCCTGATTTTAGGGCCAGAGTAGAGTAGCTATTTGGTCATAAGGATCGGGGGGCCCTGGGCATGTGCCCATTGTGCCCAGTGGAGAAGAGGGCCCTGTCAATTACGACCAGTACTTCGTTAAAGCAACTTCGGCGAGTAGTGTTTAGTAGTTGTAGTTCTTTAGTAAACTTGCTATATTCTCTCAGACATGCAGGTTTCCTCACCTTAAGACAAGTGGTAATCATGTTAGAAAATGTAAATGATTCGCACATGAAAATGTCAGAGGTGCGAAACCCAAATTTGAATCCGTATCACTCAGCTATCTAAACGAGCGCGTTACCGCTTAACTACCACTGTCCTTTATCTACATATATTTCAATCGCTAAATCTTTTTTGCATAATTTTATTATACTCGTATTTGTTTAGGTATTGAAAGTAATCATACAATAAAAATATTTTACGGCATATTTTATTAATTAAAACTTAAAAAGAAAATAGCTGTTAATCAAATTATAAAATGGATAGTAACTACATAACGAAATAATTTTCTACAATTTTTTTAAGTAATTGAAAATAATTAAAAAAAACTTCACATTAAACCACTACTAACTAATATTGAAATAATTCACTGTATAATTTTCATTTATATCTTACTTAATAGGTACTTATCATCTGTTTTTGAAGATATCTTAGTTTAAATAGTAATTTTACTCATATACTAATTTAGTTTCTTTGAAAACTCTTTCTATATGGCAGTCAACATGGACATCCTCCTTCCGGAACCCATGAACTTGTAACCTACGTTTTCACTATCACTACATTGTATGCAACAAAGTCGCTTCCCGCTGTCTGTCTCTATGTATGCTTGTATTTCTAAAACTACGCAATGGATTTTGATGCGGTTTCTTAATAGATAGAGTGATTCCAGAGGAAGGTTTTTTTCATATAGAAATAAAAAAAGAGGAAGGTTTTAGGTAATGATTGGTCAAGTTTTTGTATACATTTACTAGCGGAACCCGCGGCTACACTCGCGCTATATCTAGGGACGAGACCGAGCAAGGGCAAGTTCTAGAAAATAGATAAAAAAATAGTTATTCTTAGTCATACAATGTTTTGATGTAGTATGTCTTAGGATTCGTCAGCGTTAGCCAAATAAGTATATGAAAACATTTTTGGAACATGTCCCTTACCGCATTAAACTAGGCGCACTTGGCGAATGAAAGCTAGACGGAAAGAAATATATTTCGAACATTGAACTTTTTTTTATTTTGGGTGCGTTAATCATTAAAGTCTTTGTAACTTGTCGTAATTATTTAAATTGACATTAAAAGTGATGGTCGCCAAGACGTGGTGGCGCTAATGCTTAAGAAGCTAAGTGAAGCTGATCCAAATGCCAGGTCCTGCATCTGTAATATTTTTATGTGATTCATTTGTAAAAATTAATTTCTTAATTAATTTCAGTTGCCTTACGGTGAAGGAAAACATCGTGAAGCACGTTTCCGAAAGACGCGACTTTAGAAAGACTTTAGAGAAGAGCTCGCTAAGTTGCATTTGTCCAGCATGGTGGCCTGATCCCTCTCGTTTCGAAAGGGGGCTTGGATCCAGCTGTTGGACTTTAAAAAGTCTAAATAAATTTAAATATATATAATGTAATAGATTCATACTTTTTCCCCAAAAAAATTCACATTTGGGATAACCAAGCGAGAGTTTACATACAGTTTTATTATTTAAATTAGATCCGACAATTTACCTAATGTATGGCGTCGGATGTCGCAATTATTAAAGGTCGCAGTCATAATGTGTTAATTATTTTGATGTATGGGCTCAGCAAGCTTGTTATTTGGTACGAGGCTGTTATATAACTAATTTATATAACTCTGACTTTTTTTACGGTAGAGAAAAGTATTTACACGTACTATACCTACTCAGGTTATTTAGGTACTTTTCTATTAATTTTACATCAAAAATATTTTTTTTTCTACAACTTTTTCCCTCCTCTTATCCTTTCTTATCAATGTTGTTTAATAATTACATATTAAATATTTTAATAACTGAAGTTGGATTATTAAGTAATAATTACTTTTTTTTACTGCACTTTTAAACCTTAAAGAGATGCCAATACGAATATAAGTTACAATCGTAACTACGGCAAATAAAACTGTGAAGAATGTGAAGATATTTCTGTGAAAAAGCTTAAATTAATTGTTCATTAATATAAAAATATATACTTAAACGCTAATTGCTAAAGCACAAGGCTCTACAATCCAATGTCTACGACGTAGCTTTGCCTCTTTAAGATAAGGTAACGATGGTTAATGTAGCGGCGCAGAATGGTGACCGAAGTATATTGAAACTTATTTGTGGAGCTTTAAAAGTTCAAGCTTACATTTTAATTAGTATAAATGTTTCTTATTTATAATATATATTATGTATTTAAGTTATATATGTGTGGTGTATCAACTATCTGTTATCCGTAACACAAGCCTCGTAGCTTACGACGGAATTAGATGGTCCCAACATATTTATTATTTTTCTTACATTAATAGTATATGATATGGATATTATTTTTATGAACATTTAAAGATTTTTTTAATTGAATTACAGAATATCTTAAAGAACGATGTAAGATTGCTTTTGTGAAAATTAAGTATTTTAGTAGCATGTAGAGGCTTCCATTTAGAATTAAGTAAATAACAGACAAAGCAATTAAACATGCACTATGTAATATACTCATATACATATTTCAAAGAGTTTTTGTTTAAAGTAATATGTACAAGTTTAAAATAATACAAAGCTTAATATTTATACGTACATGTATTGATACAATTTGTGTAGCAACATTAATAAGTAGTTCATTTAATTTTCAAGTCCGTACCACAAAGGTATTATTTATTTTATATTATTAGAAATTATAATATTATTACCAATTTTACATTTGAAAAGGAAGGAAAAGGTGAAAGTAAAAAAATTCATTTCGCTTCATAAAATGCGAATACCTACTACACGCGTAGGGCGTACCATGGGCTTTCATTCAGGACATGGATCACCGCCGGAAGCAGATCAATCGTCCCACCCCTCCCTCGAGTGCCGAGGATGTCCAGACGGAGTGGCTCATCTCAGTCGGCTCCCGGCGCTCTGTGAGCGAGGACGTTAGTTCCAGTTATGCAGTGAATTTATACGAGTGCTTATATAGATTCCCGCTCTTTATTCGCAACGGTAAGTTATAAAATATTGTTTTAATGTGAAGAGATATATAGATAAATAATGTGGCACTCTACTTTTTTGTGTTTTTGCGTATAATATAGATAAAATAATATATTTAATATTTTATTTCAATATATGAGTAGGATGAATAATTGGGTCGCTTATAAGACTCTTATAAGATTTTAGGTCTTGCGCAGTTGACACTTGTTGCGCTTTCCATTAATTGAATACCAATAAATGACAGGTCAATCGAATAATTATCGCAGTATTCGATGCTGACAATTATATTATATAGTAAAAGAAATCCTAAAACCCGTCTATAATCTCTTATTTATCTCACTTAAACAGTTGATAATAGTTTCGAGTTCATTGAAATACATTTTTTAATTTAAATCTTGTGACTCTAGTCAACCATTAATATCGATTCACAATAGTCATTCATAAATGCTTTCCCTAAATTCTTCTAAAATTGCTTCAATTTTCTATTAAACAATTAAATTATGGTAAAAAAAATATGCCATATATTAGAAAAAAACGACAATTATGCTGAAATTGACGATATAGTTCTTTATCTCACTGACTAACTAAATGCAAATAACTAATGTAAACTAAATGACTCTATCATATATTTATTTTTGTCTGAGAAAGGTACACGTATATTTATATAGTATATTAATTTATAATTATAACTAACTTATATCATATCATGATTGATATTACATTATTTAGAGCCCTAAATGTAGAGATACATTCTAATTTTTCTAGCTTTTTTGTCAATTAAGTCAGTTTAATGTTTTAGGCATTTCATAATCATCATTAGCCCTTTTTTTCTAACATACTACACACATGACTGATAAGTAAATATCATCCCAGCTATTGTGAGAGTCGCCTTGGCTCTCCGGAAACACACTAGTTGCGCGAATAGCATTTGCCAAGCTTGTTATCACTGATACGATTATCTTTTATACAAAACTTTGTAATGTTTCAAAAACACATTTGTACTCCTAGACAGTATACAAAATATATAGTACCAATATTTCTCGATTTTCTTTACTTATATTATTCAATATAATTTATTGAAGCCAATTTATTATTTATCATTATTATTTTAAGAAATAAAGGTATTGAAAATATCTTCATTAAGGCATATAGTATTTGAAATACAATTGGTTGCGTAGGACTATCTCCTAATAATATTATAATAATACTTTAAAATAAAACTTTTTATTATGTACGCATTTTTATTTTTATTTATAATAAGAAGAACTATATAAAAATATGACATATTTCTGCATGATTGGATATTTTCTAAAAGTGTTGCTGTATCGCTTCTCAATGAGCTTTACTACGTACCAAACAAATAGATGTAGTATTTTAATAAAATTTATAATAACGTAAAATCCAGTCTTAATTATCAACTTTAGTATATAACCCGTATACTTCACTTTCATAACTATCGACACACTAGGCATAATCGGTACAAAGTGTTAATCTCATCGTACCTAAAAATGTTATAATGTTCAATTCAATTCAATTATTTCCTTTAATGGCTTCCATAAGCGCCAGTTGGGCACAGTTGACTTCGCCAATGTCGCGCAGAATGGAGAATACACGTGTTATAATGTTTACTCGATGAGTTTTGTAGCGCCATTTCTTAATATAAACGTCTTATAGTTATAAGTGTTAGAAGTACGAGAGTAAAATTATTGGATACTTAATTATGTATTTTACTTACCTACTTACTTAAATGTAAAAAAAAACTTTAGAGCTAGCTGCAAAAAGTGACGCGTTGAAGTCTTACGCAGGCGGCAATAATTGTTGAAGTAAAGTACAAAGAAATGACAGCACATAAACTTTTATCTTATATAGTAAAATATTCAAGTTTATGATTTTCGTGATCATTATTATGGTTTTTTTATTATATAACACTTTTTATCACACAACAGTAATACGAATACTCGCCAGTTACTGTTGTAAGTATAAGAGAGAGTGTGGTAAGATGGGATGCTTAAGGTTTTAATATCAATAAAACCAAAACCTGCACAAAAACAGAATCATATTTATTTTTAATTGAAGAGCTATTTAGTAATCTTCAAATATTTGGTGATATTAGGAGCTATTTGTTATATATTTTAGAAAAATAAAAACAAAATTTAAAAAAAAAGTATTTCACCCCATCTTACACCGAGGTGGTCGTAAGATGGGGTACCCCGTGTGGTAAGTTAAGGTATGTTTAATTGTTGGAATAGTAATGACGTTATTTAAGCCTTGATATGCTCCTCAGCTAATAGTTGATTTAGATTTGACTGTCATTTAACTGGATCTCTGTAGTCTAAGAAAGTACAAAATCTGTTTCACAGAACCTATTCAGATTATGGCGAAACTCCATACTTATGAAATCCATTTACTACTGTACATATATAAGTTACAACAAAACACGAACCTATTTCGTGTACGAGATAGTCATCTCCCCATCCTGCTCCACCATATTATTTTGTAGTAATATTGAAAACCAAATAAAAACTGTTATAAATTTTAAAAGAGCACAGACGGTATCTTATTTTGGGTTAGTTAAAGCGTCAATAAAAGTCACACTTCTTTAGCTAGCATTATTTAATAAGCTACAACCTCGTGTCAAAACCAGAAGAAGTATTTTAAGCACTTTGCCGTAAAACAGTTTTTTTCAAGATATTTTTCGAAATGTACACTTATGAATAAAAATAACCTAGCTACTGACTGGTGTCATGATAGTGCAACGAACGACGCGTAAATAAACAAGATTAGGTAGTCTCAACCGCGAGATTTGCTGGGTACCCCGTCTTACCTGGTACCCGGTCTTACCACCCTCTCCCCTATATGGAACGATATGTAGCGATTCCTGGAGTTTGTGTAAATTTTAAAATGGATATCTATAAGGTATCTTTATTAATTAACGTATACTTGATATTATAACGAGTAGCTTAGGCACATTTATATTAGAAAAATAATTAAGGTTCGGGTCAAAAAAATTAAGACACCTAGGGATGAATCGAGCGAAGCCAGAGTCGGTCACTAGTTTCTCATAAATTACATTATAACGTTTTTGTTTTATTCTGTATTAATAAAAGCAATTTTCTTAAAATAGATTGCTTAAAAGCAATAAATATAACAGATACTATAATACTACGATATTTCACCCCTTTTTTGTACTGGACGATGGTGTATGATACAACCTATGACGCGGTTATTATAGACCAAACAATTTCCAACATGTGAACTTTCTCCAACACGATATTGATGTTTAAAATTAAAATTGAACAGGTCTATATAAATAATTAAATCACATTTACGTGTGTTGAGATATGTAATTTATTGCATTTTCATTTTTAAGACAAAAAATATAATCTTCTATAATATGTGTACCTATTGTATATCTATTAAGATTGGCGAAAATTTCAACACATATTGCTATTATCCTTTTTATTCAGCTGAAAAATATTTTTAAACCTCTTAAATCGTACTCCCAATTCAATACTGGGTTACATTACTGAAATAAAGTGTTCGCTGTTCAATGTCAGACCATTAAAGCCTCTTCAATAGGAGTAAAGCTCTTTATCCCCACTCGTCCCCTTTCGATATGACAATAGGTATCGGCCTCCAATGGGGATTACACTCGTGTAGCTCTAAGTTCTTAGCAAGCACTATAGATTTTACGACAATTTTAAATAATTTAAATGTTATGTATTTTTTGTAATTGTATTTTTAATACATCTAGAAACTCGTTTCGAGATTTTAGATATGTTTTAATATGTTACTATGGATTTTTTCAGATATGAGATATTTTCCCGTAGTAAAAAATATCCAATATGTTGACCCGATATATATATAGCTTCGGCCTCCGAATCGAAATTAAAGCCTATTAAAATGAGATTTTCAAAGAAATATTTTACGTAGGTACTAATAATAATATAGTTGTTAATATGATTAATGCGTATAGATAGATATTTATGATAATGATACATAGATAGATGATGTACTTAGCGTAGGGTCGTTTAAGTATTACGTAACGTAAATTTTGAATTTTTTTGACCCTTCCTCCCTCCTATGTAACGCGCCGTAACGTTTTCCTGTACCCCCCCCCCTCCATAAACATAACGTAACACCCAACTGAAAATTTTTACCCAAAATTCACAATTATGCTGCACAAACTACCGGAAAGTTGCTAAATTACTTTTGTTATTGTTTTAATCGCGTTTGCGGTAGTAATTAATAACTAAAACAATAGATTTCTAATTCGAAATACATGTGTATTTAATTTATTCACATATTTATTTAATAAATAAATTCACACATAGTTTAATAAGCATTTGCTTAAGATTCAAATATGTATAGTAGATGGGCTCAAAGTCCTAATAAACATTTTCTTAAGATTAGTAGTTTTTTTTAAATAAAAAAACAATGCTACGTAACGCGTTGCTCGAAGCCCCCTCCCGCCTTAGTAACGCATCGTAACGTTTTACAAGAACCCCCCTCCCCCCGAACTGCGTTACGGAATACTTGAACGCCCCCTTAGTTAATAAGACAGAAATCATGCATGATTACGACTTAGCACCACGAGTTGATAAAATAGCGATCGCTTTGTAGACACTACCGGCGAAGTCGAAATGTGAGCTTGATAATCCGATACTCGTTGCTAAATAATTTAATTAATAAGGAAATACCACTTATTCGAAGCAGTTATGTAAAGGAAGAGCTTACTTGAGATAGGCTACTGTTTCGCTAAAAATAATCTAAAGGAGTGCCCAATGCCAATTTGTCAACAAAATTACAATATTGAATTATTGAAGACCATTTGTGTTTTATTTTTATAATTTACACGAAACTCTTTATTAGATGGTAATAACTAATACTTACATGCCTATAAATGGATGGGTTTTTCTTAGGGTGTCAAAAATAGTCATCATTATATCGCAAAAAACAATTTATGGCAAAAATTATTGAATGCTTTTTTTTAACATTTACCTACTAACGAAACAATTTAAATAGAACCAAACGAATTCGAAGTAGTGGTTACGAAATGTTAGACTTAGAAATAATGAAATTTTATACATGACATCTTAGATACTTAGCTAGTAACAAGTTAATTAACATTTTACTGAAATATGTTAAAAGTTTTCGTATTGAAAAATGTAATGTAATGTAACGTAATATTTTTAACTAATGCGTGGAACCACCGTTATTCTACCGTTAACGAATCTGGATGAAATTTTGCATCGAGCATATAGATTATTAAGTATTATTAGTTATTATGTGATCTGTGGTATTATAGTCTTGCATAGTAAGTTTAGTTCGTTTCTACGTAAAGTACCTATGGCGTTTTATTAGCAGCGATGTTTTCCAGTCCAGTTTTCCATTACCTATTAAGTATAACCTACGTCAAAGTAAGGATGATTTTAAGTATGTTTTTAGTTAGATTCTTATATAGGTATATATTTACAAAATATTCGATTGTTGCTTTTTAATGTTTACGCGAATTTCACTCATTATAATGAAACAACCTTTGGAGTCCCGCTGAGTTTCTTTCGCCAGTTCTTCTCAGGTCAGAGGTTTCTTCTTTCCGAACTGGTGGTAGACTCATGACGTTCAGTAAGAAATTGTAATAATTTTTATGCTGAATAAAATATTTTGATTTGATTTGATTTGGAAATAACGTTGACAGATAGGGGAGCAAACATAATACAATAGGTACTATTCGTTGAAACGAATTAAGTTCCTATGTAAGGTTATTTTTAATTGGAAAAAATATACGTTTACCTTTAAACAGATATGTTTTTATCTTTTACTCTAGTATAATTATAATTATATTCCACATGTAAAAAGGTTTTAAATAGTATGTCAAGGATCCATTATCATTCAATTTTGAATGTACATACATTTACAGAAAGATATACTCGTATTATTAAAAGATTTTATTCAGTCATTAAGCTTGATGACTTGTATTGTTAATGTTTTATGTTAATGACTAACGACGTATATAGCAACATGCTTTTGTAAAATTATAAAATTAAAATATAGATATTTTCTTTGTTTAAAAGTTTGTTTAAAATTATTTTTTTTAAACAATGGTTTAACAACGTACCTATTCCGATCTAACAAGTGTTAGAACTTAATGCCGGTGCACGTTCAACTTTACTCGTTAGTGCGTCTGCTGTTTTGTCGAAATACACGACGACTTAAAGTACTTGTGATTTTAATATTGAGATTGCAAAAGTGAGGGGGATGTCGTCAACCCTCTATTATAACTGGGGTGAATCGTTATATTATATAGTGCTGGTAGAAACGGATATTTGTTTGGCCATAAAAAAATAGATTTTACGTTTTCATTTTCTACTCTACCCTCGCTTGACCTAGGTTGGTCCCTATAACGTTTGATACTTTTAACTGTTACTATGGATTTATGAGGAATGGGATATTTCCTACAGTAAAAATGAATAATTATTACTGCACGATCTTATCTTTCATCAAAACATGTCCAGTGATTTTCTGGAAATACCATAACAAAGTACTGACAAAAAATCTAAAAACTATAGATTCGGCTTCTGTATCGTTGAAAATACCTATTTGAATGAGATTTTCCAAAACCCAGAATTTTATTATATGTTCTCTGTCAATAACTCAATGTAACATAACTTACAAGTATTTTTGTCAGATAACAACTATCCTTCTTCTTCTTCTTCTTTAAGTGCCTCTCCATTACTGAAGGTCGGCAGTCATCCTTCTGAATTCTTCTTTGTTCAGGGCTAGCCTGAACAAAACTTCAACTTTATTTATCCCGGTCCATTTCCGGATATTACAAAGCTAGGACATCTTCCTTCTTCCAACACTTCTCTTACCCGCCACTTTGCCAATCAAAATAGTCTGCAGCAGTTGGCAACGTTCATGCCGTAGCACGTATCGTAGGTACGTAACTTGCTCTGTTTCATGGTTTTGACAAGTAGGGGTCTATCCCGTTTCATCTGCCCGAGGACCTCAATGTTGGTAACTTTATCTGTCTAATTTATTCGGAGCATACGGCGATACATCCACATTTCGAATGCCTCTAATTTCTTACGGAGATCCTGGAATAATACAAATATGTATACAAAAAATTTTTTTTCCGTCAAAAACAACCATTCAGAATTCAACATGGCTTAGTAGCATATTTGCAGTAGTACTAACTCAATTCATTTTAAATAGTCTTACGTGAAAGAAAATATCGTGGGAAAATCTGCTCGTCGTCTGATTGAACTTAAAACTTTTCGATATCAAATTAAGGCACTTGGCCAGCGTGGTGAACAAAGGCCTGATCCCCCTCATACTGGAGAGACGCCCGTGCCCAACAGTGGAACGTTGAAAATGGTCGAATAAAATTCAAAGACATAACCCTAAACATATTTACACAATCGTAAACTGTTCATGTTCAGATATGTGGGTCTATAATAACTGTAATGTCAGGGGCACGGACAGTGCGCTGTACTGAGTTCTCAAGATGTTACATCTTGACTATAATTGCTTTGGTTATTCACCCTTTACCTCTATACACAGTTCATGTACAGATATAGGCAGAAAACCTTCCATAGGTTTTGATTTTTTTTTTAATTTTTGCGTTGCGCAAAAATTTTAGTTGAAACAGCCCTATAAGTACTATTTTTCCCATAAATATGTGTTTTTCGTGCTTTAAATAAATCGGTATTTGGAAATTAAATTCGTGTATAATATTTTAAAATAAGTCCTATTTTCCGAACCAAGTAAGCAATACAAGAGCTACGCAGACTATGGACCCTAATTTCCTATTTTTTTAATTCGTCATCCTATCAATACAATGAAGTTTAGTAGCACGAGTGTACATTTCCAGCCAGGTACGTTGTTAGGTGGATTGCAGTGCGTGTGAGCGAGGGGAGAGTTGATCGCGATACTAAATAAAGATTTCCGCGATGACATCCGCGCGGGGCGCATGCGCGTTATCTCCCACGTGTGCCTCGCGCTAAATTTCATACCAAAATTTTGAATTTGATAATGTAAATAAATATTATTTTACCTAGTAATAAAATTTGCTATAAAAAAATTGTCCTTACTAAAAAAAATAAAAAAAAAGAACATTTTGTGTGAAATTAGATTTTAAAAAATGCTACGTGACATTGGCGAAGTTATCATGCTCAACTGGCACGCTTCGAAAACATTAATAAGAAAATTAAATGGTACTGGAAAATATTTTGTCTTAAAAGCTGTAAACATTGGTTTATTATGTTGGTGAACGGTATATTACATGAAAATAAGAAATAGACTACATAAAATTAATTAACAAAGCAAAACTGTGTTGGGTTAAAGGTGCTTTGTTTGTGTTTTATTTTTTTGTACGTATTCAGACAAAAATAATAAATCTTACACTAGTTCCAACTTGATAATAAAAATTGTAGATACTCTTGAAGTGGATAGGCGAGGTGTGGTCATAACTAGGTATTTCCCATGAATTATTTGTCATTGTATAAGTATACAATGTGACATTTAATACAGTTTAATCATTGCATTAAAACACGTGTAGTCTCTGCCAAGTTCCGATCCCATGCCAATTCTACTTGGCTGCGATCTTTAAAAACATGAAAATAGATAGAAATGAGAAATAAATAACTTTTATTTTAATTCAGCGTAAATAATGACAAAACATTGTTCTCTGTTCTTCAGCTTTACACGCTAAATAAGTTCTAATGAATAGCCGGTGGTCACACGGTTATTTCACGAGAATCTAACACGTTCTGTTGAATCAAATAGCGTGCTACAGAATTTTCTTAGGTATACTTAAAATTGAATTAACATATAATAACTATTATCTAACAAGTAATATATTTTATCAGTTAAGATGATCGATTTCAGTAAAAGTGAAATATGCATATAGTTTGTAACTTAACAGAAATTGATATTTTTATAATAATAACAAGCAAATCCCGCGACTCCACCCGCGTTCTAATCACTATTAAAATAGGGATTGGTGGTTTCTATCCTTCTGGATATAGAGTTATAAGAAGTTCTTGATGCCAAATCATAAAAATGTAAAAAATAAAAATTTGGCCTAAACATAAAAAATAACATATCTGGAGAGGGCCACCTATGTCACCTAGAGGAATAAAATAGCCTACGAAACCTACAAAAAAATTCATAAAAATTGGTCAAGCCGTTTCGGAGGAATTCGATAACACTATGTGTGTGTAACACGAATTTTTTAAATATCTAATAAATATATGTATGTATATTGTGATCTATAATAATTATAAAATGTTACCTATATTATAAATGAAACTATCTTTTCGGATTTTGCAATTTCACGGGAGAGACCGTGACCATGATTGCTGTAAAGCATTCGAAACGTCGCGTCGGGAACACAAAAATCATAATAAATCCGCGACAAAATCCGAAAAGATAGTTTCATTTATAATGTCAAGTATTCGCGTAAACCTAAGAAAGTATTATGTTACCCATATGGTTAATTAATCGCGTATTTAATTTAAAGTAAAAATAGCCGGTTTGATGTCAATAGAGTCTTATTAATATTTCAAAGTTACGCATCAATTGAATGGAAGGAATTCAAATAGCCTAAGGACTAAGATCATACTGCAAAATTACTATGTATTATGGGATCTTAGGTTAAAAAATAGTAACATTTTAAAATATAGTTACATTAATAATTTGAACGTTGAGCTTCTAATTGAAATCTAAATATATAAAAGCGAAAGGTCATTCACTCATCACGAAATATCTAAAACCACTTGACGTCTTTATAAGATGAAATTTGGCAGGGAGGTAGTTTATAGTTATTAGACGTCCGCTAAGAACAAAAAATGAGACAGGGTTAGATTAGGGAGGTCTAAGGGCTCTCTCAAATTTGTATGAAAGTCCTTTATTTTTTATATCATATAACTTTGAATTTGGATATGAACATTACATATATTTGGTCGGTATTATTGCTATAAGTTGTTGTATCTTTATATATAAAAATCTTCTACATGTACACCTACATGTAATTGAACTCCTAAACGGCTGGACCGATTTTGATGATTTTTTTGTGTGTTCGAGTGGATTCGAGAATGCGTTAGATTTACAATTCAGTCCACTACAAATGTATTTTCTTAATTAATTAGTTATTTATACATTTAAGACACTAAATGACATTCAACTATAAATAAGTCGTTGCTAGGCAACGTTGGTTTGCGCATGCGTACTGAAACATTTTACCGGGACCACCCGAGAGCAAGTTTATAATTTCAGTGTGTACATGACAACGTCTGTCGGGTCCGCTAGTACATACCTATATATTTTTCACGAGGGACTATGCCAATAACAGCCGGAAAGCACTAATAATGCATAGCAATGATATAATCATAATAGGTTAATGCTAGGTCTGATTACGCCATTTTACAACAATAATAGACGTTATCGGCATGTTCATGGTTGAATAGCTGAAGATCAGTACCTTGATTTTATATATTTTTTTAATTACCTTTACCTAATATATTTTTGATTTTAGTTTGATCAATTGATAATATGTTTTTAAAAGTACTAAAAATCTTTTAAAATGTTTCATTTAAATGAAGAAATAATAATTTATTTTTTTAATATTTCTATCTTCATTTCTAATATTTTATACAAGTTAAAAGAATACAAACACACGTTTGTAACAAGTCATTGGTGAAATATAATGAATAATGAATAATTTTTTTTCAGAAACGACGGTATCTAACCAAGATGCCGCTACAAATTAGAAGAAATCAGTGTACATCATTTCTTCGGGAAAATCTCTTAACCATACTCACTGTAATCGGTGTACTGTCAGGTACGCTACTGGGATGGGGGTTGAGAGCGTCTGGAATTGAGTGGACGAGGCGAGATGTTATGTACTTCCAATACCCCGGGGAGCTTTTCCTTAGAATGCTCAAGTGCTTAATCGTACCTCTTTTAGTTTCGTCTATCGTGTCTGCCATCGGCTCTCTGGATCTCAGTTTATCTGGCAAGTGAGTTGTAGTTTTTTATTAAGTTGAAAAGATTACTATAATTTTAAAAATCCTTCTAAATATAGGTAATCGTATTTATATTTATTTCACTAATAAATTAGATCTTTCAAGATATATTATTTATTAAGTTACAAAAAAACCAACAGTAATACGTAAAAGTGTATATTGAAGAACACAACATGCACTAGAATAGTATTGAATGTCATTAACATTTATTACGTAGAAAAAATGGTTTTAAGTACTAAAATATATACCCATATTAATTTTAATCTTCAGGGTTGGTTTGCGAGCCATCATTTATTACATGACCACGACTATCTGCGCGGTGATGCTCGGCATTGCTCTAGTCACCACAATCAAGCCTGGAAAAGATCCCGAAGCATATGTCCAACCGAATGTCACCAAAAAAGTCGTCATGAAAGATACACTTACTTCGGATACTCTATTGGATTTGATAAGGTGATTTTGTTCGAATACATAATAATTATAAAATCTTTGCTAAAAACTTAACCGTGCCAACGCGCTCGATCGGGAAACCGAGTTAAATGGGTTCAAATAAAATCTCGCACCTCTGACATTTTCATGTGCGTTTTAACATAGTTACCATTTTTTACGGCGAAAGAAAATATTGTGAGGAAACCTCAGCATGTCCGAGTCCGAGAGAACCTGATAGGTTTGCGAAAGATATGTGAGGTCCACCAACCCACACCTGGCGAGCGTGGTGGACCACGGAATAGGTAAAAAAATTCTGATGGTGGACCTAGGATCACCGTCGTATTGTAGGGAGAGCCGTGCCCAGTGGCACGTTAAAAAGGGCGGACTACATTTTCAATGTACTTTGTTTCTTGTATTAATTATAAGTTCAAAATGAATGACTCAATGGATTAATCATAGATGCTCTTTAATTCATCCAGGCGTAAGGGAATACCAAGTTGATAGATAAGTTTGCACTCAATATCCTATTACTAATTGTTATAAATGGTCAGATGAAATATCACACGACGCGACGTTTGCGTATTCCCGCCGCATGATTGGCTTAATGAAAGTGTTAATTTAGCCATCCGGGCGAAATTTTGCGAAAAAATGGAACAATAGCGCCAAATAATAAATTAGAACAAATTAAATAGTATATTCGAGATGGTTTAGAAAGCTGTTAAAGAAGTATATTCTGATTTACTTAATGTCTTCGTATCTTTTTGTGAGGTTTCTATCGGAAACTTTACTAAAAAACAATCATTTGACTAGTTACACTGGGTGTTTTTACTGAAAGTCACTATTTATTTTCACTTGTTTTAAGAGTGTCTCTACTGTGCCAGTGGTCGCGGGTTTGAGTTCCGCAGAAGGCATTCATTGTGTAATGAGCACCGATATTTGTACTTCAGTTATGGGTGTTTAAATTTGTAATATGTTTGTGTTTAAATTAACATGTGTGTAGTGTTTCAACTATCTGGTATCCATAACACAAGCCAAGCCTTATAGCTCACCTTGGAACTGGATGGTGCTGTGTGTTAGCGTCCCAACATATTTATAAATAAATAAACACAATGAATAGACCTAAAATAGGATATTAAACAGGATATTTTTAAAATTGAGCAAATTACAAATGTCTGCTAGAAATTTAGACATGTCCGACTTAAAGTGGCATTTATCTCTTGCTTGGTTCTTAGCTTATTGGTGAGACGGTAATTGCCCATTTAACTTATACCTGACAGGTTAACTACCTTTTAATCTAACAGTATTAAGAGTTCATCTCAAGATAATAAATTGTTAGGTATAATCACCTATTCTTGCTTTTGTTCAGAATTGCATTTTAACCTTTAAACTATTTAGATTATTCATACAATTGTTTCATCTAAAATTTATTTTCGTCAGATTAATTAAGTATAATTTATGTTGTTCGTATATATACTTAGTACTTATAAAACATTATTGATGAATGTTTAGATTTTTATTATTTATATATAAAGAATGATTCTAAATTTACTTCATAATTACGTATATTCCCTATAAGGAATGCATTTAGAGCATACATAAGTACTTTTGATTGAGGTACGGCGATAAAATCACATATCGCAAGTTATTATCAAGTAATAAGAAAAAATCAGTTTATTATCGGACAAATTTGGAATAAGTATATTAAAATAGACGAAAAAGTGATATAATTGTGTAATCAAGGCGCCAATTTTCGCGCGAAGTTTCGTCGTAATTGTCAATTGTCAAGAGAAGCGACGCGTACGCCGGTTCCCTCCTCGTCAGTCTTCATCAGCCCGCTCTATTTATATAGCGCCCTAGATACCATTACTAGGGCTGGCTGCTAATCACTTTATTGTATGTGAAATTTAACGGGTTCAATCGTTTGTAGCTGGCGCCCTTGACCCATTATTGTTGTAAATTATTAATTACTTATAACGAATATTATAGAAGAAGACAGAAATTTTAATGATCTAGTGATGACCTTTCAATTTGCTTCTTTTGAAGGATGCATTACCGTGGGTAATTCAAATATTCTAGTATTCGAATAGTTTTTTTTGTAATCAGAAATATGGAAAATAATGAATATTAAGTTAGTCGCGTTAATATTGTATTTGTAATAATAATACTCATTAGCAAAGTATAGAAGTGAAAGAAAACGTGATCAGATAATGGAAAATTACTAGAGAACGTTCAGTTACATTTCCGTCCGAGACTAATTCACTTGATTGGTCGTACGGTGCCTGACCCTATAGTATCAATAAAACAACGGCTCGACAAACACATCGTCAGACTGACAGGTGACATAGGTTACTCATCGGGTCTAGATACTTAGGTATTGAAAGAGTAACAATGATATCTGCGATGCTGGGGCTTGGTTTTTATTGATTTGAACGTCGTTTACAAGTAAGTTTTGCAGATATTGGTTTATATAAACAACCATTTAGACAGGTGTGTTTGAACTTTAGAATTTTAGAGATATTCAGAAAGATTCCTCACGCTCATTAATTTTTCACTTTCAATCACGCTTAGTTTTTTGCGATAAATGTCCGATCGAAAAATAAAAATTTGTAAGTCTCAATTATCAAAGAAAATAACTAATCTATAATAATAATCGTATTGATCACACATAACTACTTACAAATAATTGTTGTTAACTATATTTTTGTTTTATCATGCAATAACTTTCATCAACATAATGGTGAAAATTATTTGCAATTCGTTGGCTTAAATATATAATAGTACACAGGAAGTTTTCGGGCTTAGCTTCGACAGTCGCGCCTCTAATCTATTCATAAGATTTGTCCTTCTATCATTGAATTATATAGACATTAGAACAACCGTCCATTCGACAATTGTGCAATACGATAAATAACTAACTGACATAAATTTGTAGGAGTATTTGGATGTTGTAGGTATTTTTTCGATGAGTAGATTTTATTAGAATAGTTGTGAGTTCACACAAAAAAGACGAAAGAAGATAAACCTAAAATCAATCAACTGATTAACTATAGTATTTGATGTATTTTTGCTCTTCAATTGTAACAAGTTATTGGTTTAGATTTAAAATATTTAACGTATCTTTCAGAAATGTATTTCCAGAGAACATAGCGCAGGCCACGATTGCATCGTACAGGACGAGGCTGGTATATGACCAGAATGACACTAAGGCAATTAAAGGTGATTATTAATATTATGTATTAGATTAAAGGGTCTACTCAATTGAGGCGTATTTGTGTTTTATTTTGTAAATATCAGTCGATACCATCTACTGGATTTATTGACTCATTTTCTAACTTTGATATTGTCCCCGTGGAAAATTTTCATGCCTTTGAAGAGCATTTAAAGGCATTTAATTAGTATTCAGTCAATATTTTCTTGTATTGAGAGTTTCAAAATGAATATAGTTTTGTGATCAGTATTACAGTCAATTTTTTTCTATTATTCCTGCAAAATATAATCAGACGTCACTAATTACTTTTAGAATAAAACTAAATATTTTTTTGCCATTTTCCAGGACATTTAGAAACATACAAAATAGAAGGTGATTATCAGAGTGGAAGCAATGTACTGGGTTTGGTATGCTTCAGCATAGTTCTTGGAATTACGCTGGGTAAGATGGGTGAACAGAGTAAACCGTTGCAAGATTTCTTCCATTCTTTGTCTGAAGCTATGATGATTATCACTGGATGGGTTATTTGGTAAGACTGCTATTTTAATTATACAGGATATAATTCTACTTTTACGAAATTATATACCACTATTATATGATTATCAACTTTATTAACATAATATAATTATTATGTTACTAAAGTTGCTAATCTAATAGATTTATAAAAAAATCTGTTTAATGATTTGAGTTGAAAAGAATAGTTTAACCTTACCTTACAATACCATTCATTTTTGTCTTAATAAAATTAAATAGCAAAATATATAACCATCTTTTATTTTCAGGCTATCTCCGCTAGGTGTGTTCTTTTTAATCACAGCTAAAATTATGGAAATAGAATCGTTTGCAGAATTAGTAGGTCGATTGGGACTTTATTTTGTGACAGTACTATTGGGACTATTCATCCATGGCTTCGGTACTTTGAGTATTTTGTTCATTCTTGCTACTAAGAAACTGCCGTGTAGATACATTGCTAAAATGGGACAGGTTATGGCGACGGCTTTTGGAACTGCTTCAAGGTAAGACAAAGAGTAAACAGTAAAAATTAATTTCTAATTAACGATTTTTTTATTGTGTCTTCACTAACATCCGAAACAGCTGAATCAATATTCAAGTGGGGATAGAAAGTTCGAGCAAGAATGAGGCTTTTGGGAAGGTTCGTTAGGTTCCTAAACAAAATGAACTCTTGAACGTCATAATATCCCGATTTAATTAAAACTAAATTCATTGTTAGTTATTAACACCAAGCATACAGGAGCTGTACCAAGAAAGAAGTGATAGATTTATATTCTGAAATATGAGACTATTATTCTAGAAACAAAACGTATAATAAAGAAAAAGGGTTTAAAAAACATATTCACGAATGTTAATAAATAAATATTATATTGTATTTTTCCAGTTCAGCAACAATGCCTATAACAATCGGTTGCTGCGACGATATGGGTCTTGATCCCCGAATAACTCGCTTTGTAATTCCTATCGGTGCCACCATCAATATGGACGGGACTGCGTTGTATGAGGCAGTGGCTGCCATTTTCATTGCGCAGTTGAGGAAAGTTGACATGTCCTTTGGAAAAATTGTTGCTGTGAGGTAAGGTGTAATTTCTTACATATAATTAATCAAAACATGGAACATAGGTGATATTATTCTTACTTTTTTGAAGTTCAAGGTATTTTTGAAATAGAGCTTACACCATTTGAACTTTGGCTTATTTCTGTTTGTTTGTTTTCATTGTTAAAGAGTTCATCTTCTGTCATTTTATATGAAGCAAAATTAAATATAATAAAAATACCATATGTATTTAAAAATACATACCAAAATGTATTTAAAAAATATTTTTAGTGTAACAGCTACGGCGGCTAGTATAGGCGCTGCGGGGATTCCCCAGGCGGGTCTGGTGACCATGGTGATGGTGTTGGACACTGTCAATCTGCCCGCTGAAGACGTATCCATTATTCTAGCGGTCGACTGGTTGCTGTGCGTATATTTTTTTACTATAAATTATAGTACTATTATACATTTATTTTTTTTTACTTTAAAAATCTTCATAAGTCAAAGTCTAATTATGTAATAATATAAAATACAAATTAAACAAATTTCAAAATTGTGGAGTAGTGGGAATGTGGAAGAATTGCTTATGCTACTTGTTATTAACATACTTAATATATTTTAAAAATATTTAATTTATAATTCAGTGACCGATTCCGCACAACAATCAACGTGGTATGCGACGCTTTAGGCGCCATCATCGTCACGTCTCTATCGCAGGGAGACATTGAAAAGAACCGCGCGTTACACAACGATAAAGAAGTTGCGTCTGCGCATGAACTGACCGAGCTGGAGAAAGGCGAGCATTGAACCAGCTCGATATGACCGGATACCATGCATTAAGAATAACGATCGTTATTTTGAATAACGTTATCGATATCGTTATTCTGAATAATGTTATAATTTTCGCTATTTAAATACTGAATATATATCTTAATTTATAATAATAATGGATGTTATCGTTTGGATTATTTTATACTTAATTATTTACTTATTGATCTAAGTTATATGTATGTATATATGTGTAATTTTAACGAATTAATACGTATTTATTAAAAAATATTTTTAATATATATTTTTTCGTTGCATAATATGTTTTATATTATAATTATATTTCATAATATGTTTTTGATATCAAGGTGCCGGTCAGATCTATGTATCGTAATGGTTAAGGGTTCTGTGTTCAATAACGTAAGCGTTATACCGTGCCAGGACATTAATGTAAAAGAAAAGTAGTATGGGTTGTTTTGTGATTTATTTATTTCATTGTGTTCGTTAATTTTATTGCTTGGGATATGATCAAACTTTAATATTTTCTTATATTTATGCATCTATAAGTTAGTATACTGTAATAATAATAGTAGCTTATTGTTATTGACGTTTAGGAATTACTACGCAATTATGCAAAATTGTTAGTGTAAGATTTTTAACAAAAGAAGTAAATAAACTTTACTTTTTGAAATCTTAAATAGTCTTCTTTTAAAAAATGATATAACTTCTTTGGTATTACTTACTTACTAATGCCTTTTTAAGCAAACACAAATATTAAGTATAAAAACATGAAAGTTATTTATCTTTGAACTAATTCAGACATATTTTACTACGCACATGTATTAGCAATGTCATATCATAGGTTAATTTTTAGTTAAATTTATAATATAAATAAAATAAATACTTTGATGTGTATGTAGTGTTCGTGTTAAATGTTTTAAATATTATATTTAGAATGTTTATAAGTTAAAAGTACTAGACGTTTCGAATTGACAAAAGTATCAAAATGTATCAGTGTGTTCTAAATGTGCCAATTAATCAATTTCGGCAGCTCTCATGTTGACACCTTCTTATAAAATTATTTTATCAAGAAATATTGTAACTACTTTCATTGGGTATCTTTTTTTCAAATTGTATTTTATATACAATTATTATTTTTTTGCTTATAAAATTATTTTTTAATGTTCATAGTTATATATTGATCACGCCACCATTTAACTTTTCTTTTAATTTCACCAATTTGAACAATTTTAAATGATGGTGATAGGGTCGAGAGCTGTCCATCTATTTTTGTATGAACGTATTATGAACCTTTACAAGAATGTTTGTAGTAATTTCTATCTTATCTACATAATATATAAGAGCATGTCTTAATGGATTTTTCAGTCATTCAATCATCATTTTTCTGTCACAAAGACATTTTCAAATGAATGTATGTGTATGCTTTCTTCATGTATTCTATATATAAAGAGAACTAAATGTGCCATAATATAAGTGTATAGTCTAGTTCAGTCATGCCATTGCATTCCAGTCCAACTTATGGTTACATCCGATAACCTTAGAATTTTATTGTTAAACTATATTTATTTACGATCGTTAAAAACGATTTAAAAGCCGGATTTTGTATTGAATACGTAATTATTATAATATTTGTATTTTAAATAATTGGTTCTTTATTATTATAACTGCAGAGACTCGATTTAGGTATTTTAATTTGGTTCGAATGAAAAAAATATTATTTTCT
Source organism: Boloria selene (assembly GCA_905231865.2). Classification (NCBI taxonomy): domain Eukaryota; kingdom Metazoa; phylum Arthropoda; class Insecta; order Lepidoptera; family Nymphalidae; genus Boloria; species Boloria selene. The sequence goes on from HG993149.1 coordinate 3,262,699, forward strand.
CATAATCTACCCAGTTTTGTGAATAAGATATTTTTTAACCGACTTCAAAAAAGGAGGAGGTTATCCAATATCCGTTCAGTTATCAGATGTTACTCATTAATTAAAAAAAAACTTGTCTTTGATAACTATATACAACGTTAGTGGGAAAAACTTAGATGTACCTCACTAACGTTTTGTCACAGGGCTAACAAAACAATGACGAATTAATCGAGTCTATAGCTTAATCTAATACACAGAGTACCCCAAAAATGGCCAAAAATTAGTGTTTAATGTTATTGTTTAGATGTAAGTAAATAAAAATGGAATTCAGTAACTTTCAGTATATTTAGGTATATTAATGTAATCAATATATAAAGTTGAATTAGAAATCATTAGATGTCAAGTAAAAGGTTGTTTATTTTCATGAAATCATTGACTACTTTATTCTCTTATAAATTAACGATAAAAAATATTATAAACTTTAATATATTTATTTACATTAACATTTGCAAGTCGATTGGTACTACCAGTTATATGACCAAAGGAAACGATAACATATTAAGTACAAATCATTGTAGATTTTTATATAGTGTATATTTATAATCTTATTTTTAATTCATACTACTGTCATCCTTTAAAATGTTTTAATAAACACTTACTCTAGTGCATTTCTTTGTTTATTTATCACTATAAGATTTAAGGTAAATAAAAGTCGTTATCATTTTATATTTTATTTATCAAATAGTTCTTCCACTTTTACTTAAGGCTTATTTCGTATAAAATCACGTCTTGACTAATGAATCGTCTCATACACGTCACAGCCAACTTACACGTTAATTATACTTAAATTATATTAAAAAAACAATGAGTTGTAGATGTGATAATGTCTGTCAGTCAGTCTTAGATATAAAAAAAAAACAAAAATCTTTGGGAATGTAATTTATAGTATAAATATGAGTATCTTTGTTAATTGCACTGTAAAGGAATGTTCAAAGAACTAAAATCTAACTAAAACTACTTATTTCTTAAATAGACAAATTATACAGTTTCACTGTACATATATTTATTAGGAATAACGCTATACAACTCCTTTCTAATCAATTTTAATTTTACACCCTAAACATTTTTTTACATGATCTCTAGAGCTAAATATCGAATTATAAGAATAATTAAGATTTAAATACTTTCCTTAAAAATTGGCCCTCTAATTATTTGATGAAAATAAATTTTACAAACAGACTCATGTCAAAATATAATGCATACAGTATTTTTTTATTATATTAAAACACAAATGATTCGATATTTAGCTTTTCAAATCAACAACTACCTGTATACAAAAGTAAGTTTTAACTTAATTTACACAAATATAATCTTACTTTTATAGATATGTATAAAGGCTTAAAGCTCTCTTTCAAAGTAAAAGTAACGATACGAACGAGAGAAAGAAAGGTTATCTATTTAAAAATAGAATACATTATCTTTATACATACTTTTATACATCTTTATACTACTATAACGGAAATTAACGGTAAAAACGAGTAACATTTTTTTAGCCTCAAATCCGTAAATGTCAGAAAATCGCTAAACGATTCCGTTAATGTTGTTATTGTTGTTGTTGAAGTTCTTATGGGATCCATTATGCGTAAAAGTAGAGTCTCGTCGGCTACACCTTTCACTTTGTATGGAACACCTCGCTCTGGCTAGAGTCGCGGCTGATATTTCCATAGAATCGCCGTGGGGGAACCGTGAACCCCTTCTCAAGCCGTTTTGATATCGTGTATTCTGGGAAACCGAGAGAAATTATTTTATATCTATAAATATTATTACATCTATTTAATTGGAGTTATTTGTGTATAATGATAGATAATAATAAAAAAACGAGAGAACATTATACAAATAAACTATTAAATAATAGTATTTCGCGCATCTTCCCTCTTGTTCTAAAGACCGGAAACCAAGTTCTTATATTTTACATATGCTAAAATCTTCACTGAAACACGCTGCATACTATAAAGTAGCACTTGGGCCGTCCTCGGCACCAACCCCAGATATAAATAAATAATACTATAAAATAAGCTCCATGTCTATCCGTTTGTAGTTTTTCCAGTAAGAGCGAACAAAAACATCTTGCCATTTATTAGCATGGAGATTATCTTATACATACAAAGTCTCTAAAATTTAAGATTATAAAAGAAATATGTAAAAAGCTGGCTGATGCGTATTTTATTCATAATAAATCACAATGTCATCACGTAACAGAGAGACGGGCGAGTTTTTCCTCTTTTCCTCTTCTATAAGCCCTTTAACATCGACGTACCTTATTCAAATCCGGAGATAACTTTTTATAATATCACGACAATCCTTTGAAATGCTTTCACTGAAATCTTACATATTCGAAGATTGTCAATTATCTAGAGCCTCGACCTCAGATTTAACGAATACATTTTTAGATAGCTCTTTTATATTTAAAAAAAATTACCTTTTTATATGTATGAATATAATTCGTCTATTTATCTTAAAAATTAAATATAAGTAAAATAGTAGAAAGTGAAAAATCCTAAATCTTACTCACGGGTCCCGAACGCCACGTCCAGCGGTTTCTGTTGAACGCTCCATATACTATAGGGTTAGCGCAAGAATTTGTACACGAGAACAACCACATCGCTTTCTGGAAGGCTGGGTCTAGACTTTGTACTGACTTTTTGTCTATCCAGTACCTGCATATATGAAAAATTTTATTTTTAATCTAGAATTATATTTTTTAATCTAGATTTATTTATTTATTTAGAGTTCTTATGTTACTTTTTAAGCATATTTCAATCTTGGATGAATTGATGAAATTGAATTTGTCTTGTTAATATTATAATACCCTTAATAAATAAAAATAATAAATTATGAAGGGAAAGAATTATGATAATTTGGTAACATATTAAGTTGACAATCAGAATAGGTAGTTATATAGTATAGTATTATGTAATCCGATGCGTACGATACCGACCTGTGGACGCTTAGCTTAACCAAACAAAAACTTCCACAAGTACGCCTTCGTATAATAACATATAATTAGTTACGACATAAATAAAAATATTTTAGGCTACATTGAGGACTATTCGAGAGAATATGAAGATCTAGACTACTACTCTACTCTACTTTAGATAAAAAATTCAAATATAAACAACTTTTTCTTAATTCTAATCAAGAACTTGAGACAAAAATTTTATGCTTAATATCAACTTACCATATACAATAGCAGTAGTATGGCGACCAGCACGCGAAGAAAACTAGAACAATAGTGACTGTCATCTTGAGGGTCCTCGCCCTCGCACGCCCGAGGATACCAACTCCGCTGCGGCGCATTTTGTCTGAAACCCCAGTCGTAGTGACATTAGTAAATAAAGCAATTGTATCATGACCTTATCTATCCATATAATGGAATTGTAACTAAGTTCAATCTGTAGACTCTAATCTATACTCAATATTATAAAGCTAAAGAGTTTGTTTGTTTGGTTGAACGCGCTAATCTCAGAAACTACTGGTCCGAATTGAAAAGTTCTTTTTGTGTTGGATAGTCTGTTTATCGAGGAAGGCTATAGGCTATATTACACCACGCTACGACCAATAGGAGCGGAGCATCAATGAAAAATGTTGCAAAAACGGGAAGGACGGGGGTTAGTTCTGTGAGGTACCATACCGCACGACTCAGACAAAGATCGGTTTCTGGTCTTTAGAACGCGTGCGAAGCCGCGGGAAATGCTAGTACTTATAATTATATTGTAACTAAGTTCAATCTGTAGACATATAAAATATTTTTTCGAAAAAAAATATTGAACTAGTCATCATTGTCGATAAAGAGACTACACCTATAGTTTCTAGAATTTTTGTCTGTCTCTCTGTATGACACATCACCGTATCTTGAGAAAGCCACTGGACAGATTTTGAAAAAAATTTATACGATGATAGCTATCGGGGGATAGTATAGATTATCAGGGTCAATACGTAGGATACTTTTTACTGCGAGAAAATATCCAATTTCTGAGAAATCTGTACTAGTGTACCTTGGGACGAACCCGAGTGAAACACTTTTGCTTATAATTTAAGTAGGCATTTCGTATAATACGTGTCTCTTAAATTTTAAGTCCATTGAACTTTGTTAGTCAGTTCATTGTACACATGGAGCATAAAACCATGATTGTACACTACTATTATAAATCTATACATATAATAAAATTGTAACTGAGATGAATCTGTGTATTACATATGCTTATAGTATATTAGTCTAAGCATTTAATAGAAATAAAAATCAAAAAGTTACTCAGACAGTTGGAAAATTTGGTTAGAAATACGAGTAATGGTTTTTTTCGTTCATTTGCAAACTGAATAACTAACTCACTTTTAAACGATGAAATTTTACATATAATTTCGGTGTTTCTAAATGTTAAAAAAATATAAAAGTTCGAAAAGAAATTCAATAAAGTAGATGCATATTATACTTAAAAGTTAAAACTTCTATGTGAAAAATTCTAATTATAAGGATGTTAGCATGACCTCTCACTTTCATCCATGCTAGTGCAAATGATGAATCGAAATATATGTTTGAGTACAAATTGATATTCGGGTACGCAAGGGACATTTCAATGCCCTACCGTTCAGAGACACGTGTCTGACTAAAGTAGGAAATTGTTGTCACATAAATTCAGAGGTATTTTCCTTTAGCCCTTATGTAAGAAAATATTAATAATTCAAATGGAAGAAGTTGTATGACTTGATATTTGTTATTTAATCACGTAACAGAATAGATTTGGAATAAATTGAATCTTTGCAAAGGACTTGTATTTATACCTTTTTTAAGAGTTAGACATGTCTTTCAGCAAATTTGTATTTTGGCTGTCGTACTAATATAATATGAAATATATAATGTCACTTCGTTCGTACAAATTAATATTAACATGTGCCACTATAACATTGTTGAGAAAAAAATTCTTCAATTATGGTACGTTACGTACGCCAAAGAAGTTGGATCTGATTTTAAAAGAACTAAGTTACCTAAGTAATACTATTATAATATTTCAGTAACTATTTTAAAGTACCTACATGCTTCCGAACATTTAAATGTCATAAAGCATGAAAGCCGTTTTAATCTATTATTTCGTTAAAAAGGTTAGTATGCAGTGTTAGTCCATCGGTAACGCGCTTTCTTGAAAACCGAGTGAAGCGGGTTCAAAATCCAGTACGACACGCACATCAGTTTTCATGTACATATAATTTATAACATAATCACCTCTTGTCTTATGGTGATGAAGAACATCATAAGGAAACCTACATAGCTGAGATAATGTTGCAAATCTTCCAAAAACACGTGTAACCTACTATGCATCGAAGAAAATCAATCTACTATTGAAGGGAAACTCGTGCCCAGCAATAGGATGAGAGTTACCTTTATAACTTTGTAACATTATATTTTAGATATCAAATAATATTTCAGAAAAAATCATAAACAAAAAATTATGCTGTGTATTTAAGAGAAAGTTAGTAAAAAAACGTATTACAGACTATAGAAATAATAATCATAAAAATAGAACGCCTATCAATTTTTGAGATCGTAAAGGTATTTGGTGTGAGGTCAACGAAGTTCAGAAAATAATTTATATTAATAATAACTATATTTGTTATGCAAAATTAAATATTATTTCTCTAGATGAAGCACAGTTTCTTTCGTTATTCCGTTTAAGCTTTTTAATAATAGTTTATAAAATTATTTTAAATAAAAAATTCAAACAAGAAATATATATACAGAATGTCAGCGAACTTTACATGAAACCAAGCAATAATGTTTTCAAATAATATATTTATAACTAAAAAAAAAGTGCGTGTGTACAAAGTACACATGTCAGAAGTAAAACTTGAATTTAAATTAAGGCTAACTCTTCCCCTTCTCTGAGTGCCTGGTACTATGGACTAATTTTTTCGTTTCATCGAGTTTGAAATCACAACGATTCTAAAGAAGTTTCACTTCAATAAGTAACTGTCAATAAATGAAAATCTGTAAGGGATTCTAATATAAGAAGACGATATATGCACATACGAATTCATATGTTCACTATTCAACGTTGTTTTTTTGCTGTTGGAAAATCTTGCAAGAAAAATAATTTAAAAATTATTCACGATATTGGTCCGAGTCGGGGTGTTAGGCGATCGAAAAAGGATTTTGACACGAGGCGATGTTTTTGAGGGTTTATTTATAAGCATTCAAATAGAAATCAATTGGTATTGACAAATATCTTATGATAATTTAAATAATTATAGATTAATGTTATTTAGATCTTGAGGTTTATTTAAGAAGGTTCGATGAACTAGATAAGGGTGAAATCAAACTAAATAAATTTCTAACTTAGTCGAATTTGTACGTAAAGTAAGTTTTTTTATATATCGCACACCGGGTGCAATAACGTCATAAGTAACAAATTACGTTTTTTCAGGAGCGCGATTTGAAAGTTGTCGTTCCATTAACGTAAAATGTACTTATTATCCTAAAGTAAATCTATAATCAAAATATTGTTTAAATTTTATATTTTCAAATGAAGGTTGTTACAGAAATAAAAAAGTTTAGTAAGTGCCATATTTTTATTGTTTTTAATCATGATATCCACATTTATGACGTTGTTGCGCAGGAAGTTAAATTGAAAGTTAAGCTTTGCTGTACAACAACGTCATAAAGACTGAACTAAACAAAAAAATCAACCCACTCTCATTATAAAATAGCACTAAACACTTAACTTTTTCAGTGGATAACAATAATCAACATTATAATTTAAATAAATGGCATATCAAAATGTACCAAAACTATGAATAATTTCTTATATTTAAGTAAACTCGTAATCAGGCTTTTATGAGGAACTAACAAGCTAGACATAAAATTTGTAAAAAAACAATCAAAGGGTATTTTTACCATAACATGCATTATAGTACCTAACTGTACTAGTTTATAAAGTCTCAAAAAAAGTCTATCTGTCAGTCTCTAAAAAATCTTGAAGTGGTATTATGCGATGCTTGTAACCTTCGGGTAGCAGCCGAATGTGCCGGCACGCCCCGTATAGTACCACTCTCTCACAGAAGACCGGCGCAAAGTGGCAGCTATGCTGTCGCGTTTCGTCCGGTGAGTGAGAGTCCGGGAGGCCCACTCCCCTTCCCTCCTCACTCATTTCGATCACAAATTTCAATGATGCTGCTGCTGCTATCCGAGCTAGTTGACAGTTTGGGCATGTATTCCTCATCATCATCAGTTCCAGAAATGTCATGTCCAGGTGAGTTTCCGTAGTAGGAAACTTTAATAGGCTAAAGGTACTAGTTTTTTACACCATCCTTCCATAATTTTATTTTAGCTTAAAATAAGAATAAAACGTATCGCATTTAGTAAGTACTGTATATACATCCATAAAATAAATAAATTTTATAATTACAGTGTAATAAAATTAAATCTGGACTTCGTCAAAAATAAATAATGACAACGATTTATAGTCTATTTCTGGGACAATATTGACATAATTGTAATAAGTGACGGTAATACTTGCTGCTTGTTATAGAAAAATTATAATAGAAATAGAACTAAAAAGTCAGAACTGTTCACTTGTGTCATTATTACCCCAAAATTGTATGAAATATTTGTCATAATTACCTTTACGATGTTGTTGCTCCTACACATAACGACTTGCTGCGTGGGGTTGCGAGCAACTGTACAATTAGAACTTTCTCGCACTAGCGTTTACAAAAACCCGCCAAAACCACAACGACAATTACGCCCTCAGTGGGTCATTTTAAGATTTACGTTTATGAAATTGTTGCACCAGGAGTAGACGCATGTTTAACATCATTTGTCATCAAAAACTCATTTTACCAATTTTAGCATTTATGACGTTATTGCACCCGGTGTGCGATATGTGAAAGATATGATTTGTGTACTAATATCTTAATACTTTTTTATTACATACCTACTTTTTATTGCAGGAAAAATATTTCATTATCACAGGAAAACAAAATAATTATTTTTATTGGGTCGCCCTTAGAAAGCTAACGGTGGTTAAATTTTTAGAGATACATTCAAACCATGTGCTAGGAAATTGTAGGTCTTAAAAAGACGTGCTGCTTTTAATAATAGCATAAAAATATATAAAGATGCACCCGAGGTGCACACTTTGCTTAAATGAAGTTACCGCAAAAATAGAGAATGTGGAATTATGCGATTGCAGAATCTTTTAAATAAGATCAATTATTACCGTTGACTTTTCTTATATTACATAATTTTAGTAGTCCTTTGTAAAGTGATGGCAATTACTTTTTAATATATTAAGAACATATAAACATAAGAAAAGATAAATTTAATGGTGATTAATGAATTTGGCCTACATCTTTATTAAATAACTGTAATATAAAGTTAATTATACGCTGCTTGAACTCGGTATAAATTCTAATAATGCGTCGAAAGAACAAAAAATGTTTCATAATTGCTCGATTAATTATGAACTAATTAATTCTTCCTAAAACAGATATTTATATAAATGAAAAATTAACTTTAATAAATTTTGTTCAGAATTGTGAAAAGATAGAAAATACCAGATACGAGTAAGTTACAAAAAACCGTTTATAAAAGTATTTATAAATATTTACTTACCATTTGAAGTATTAGCTCTTCGAATAATTTCTAACAAAGCAGCCGAAGAGCAATAGAGTGTGGACACGAGGGGTGCTACGTACATCAGCGCCATGTTCAACAGGAAGTATGCGAACTCGTGTCGCTCCGTAGGTAGCGAGCCGTATGACACGCACTGGAAATACCTGCCAAAATGAATTGTTAGGTATTTCAAATATTAAATATTTAGTCAAGGATACATGGAACATTTTTGCAATTGATTACTATCAAGCTAATTTTCCGTGAGTAGCTTTATTTTGATGAGACGCCCAATAATTTCCTGAACGAATTACGAAACTTTCGATTGTGGTAGCTAACAGAGTTAGCAAGGATAAAATATGACAATTTGATGATTCTCAAATATTTATTACTTACTAACTGATTACTTTTTGTTATATCTCAAGATAATTATCGAAAATTAGCTTGATAAAAAATGTACCATGTATCCTTGACTAATTGTAATACAATATATTACCAAATATTTTTTTAAAAGAGCAACTGTTGATTTTCTCGCCGGTTCTTCTCAGCAAAACAGCTTTCCGAGCCGGTGGTAGTTTACTCACAGACTTGCAGACTGACATTTAATTTTAATAATGTAACAATGACGATTCAAAAGAGCTTGTAAAAGTCTATTTGAATAAAGAATATTTTGATTTGATTTGAATACGGAATAAAAATATACCATTTTATTTAGCGCGAGCGAAGCCGCGGGTTCTGCTAGTGTATTATACATATAGACCATTTTCTTGAATCACTCTATCTATTAAAAAAATCGCATCAAAATTCGTTGCGTAGTTTTAAAGGTCTAAGCATACACATGGATAGGGATATCAGCGACTTTGTTTTATACGATGTAGTGATTTTGAAAGATTCCTCTTATCGTGATATTTTTACCGACTTCTGAGAAGAATATGTTTTCATGGGTTCACATTAAAGTAAACAGGAACAACACAAAAGTAAAAATAATAATAGTTAATGTGTCCAAAATAAAAATATTTGCGATATTACTAACAAGAATTAAAGTTCATTTTTAATTGAAAAGGTAAGGTTAAGGTTGGTATTTGTTTTTTCAAGAACTACATTTGACTGATTTTTCAGAAAAAGGGCCCAGCGATGAGTTGGGGGTTAATGTCGAATGTAAAGGAAAAGTTAGTAGCGTACACGTCATAATCCGAGTTTTCATTTTCGATTCATATGATTCACACTAAATATGAGGTAGAATTAAGGTACAGAGCGTATTTATGGCCCACTTTAGATAAATTCGTTTATGGCAGTAATTTATATGCTTGGCAGTACGCCCGCGCTTAGAACGTGCTCCAGATGTCCATACAACATAGGTTAGCTTTTAATATTTCCATTTCCGCATTTACATATCATTTAAATTATAACATTATCTAATTCTAAAACTCAATTACGAAATGATTTATTATAGATTAAATCAACAAACAAATTAAAACATCTCAGAAGATAGCAACATCTTATTCTCATATTACATATTGATGAATGATGGATCGATAAAGGCACATCTTTTTAAGAATTCCTACAATCAATCACTTATTTAAATGATTGATTATAAGAAGTAAAAATGAAATAATAAATTCTATTACAGTAAGTCTCTTACGAAGAGACAAAGTAAACTAATAATTATTATATTATTATGATTATAGAGTTCCATGTTATAGTAATAGTTCATTATAGTATTAAGTTATTATACACCTATCTATACGCTAGCAACAGATACACATTTGCCTATTTTTAATAGATAATGTATGATAATAAAATATATTGTATGATTTAAAATAAGTAGGTAGGTATATGCTAATTTGATTGACATTGAACTAAATATTAATTCAAATATTGTGTTTATTTAGGTTGAAATATTTGCAAAATAATCTTAATGGATCTTTAGGGAACCACTCATCTGTCAACTTATTGTTTGTAAAATATAATGAAGTTATAATTAAAATTACTTGGATACTTGAATGGAGAAAATCTATTTAAAATTATTTTATTTAAGTATGAAAACTTATTAATTACTAGACCCTCGCTTCGCTCGGGCTCGTCTATATCGTTTTAACGGTTAGTATAGATTTCTTGGATTTTTTTTTCCGCAGTTAAAAGTATCCTATATACTGGCCTGCCGAATAATCAGCTATTATCATACCGATTTCAATTATCATTAGACATATTTATCATGTCGGACAGGAATCACGTCGAAACACTAGCAAAAGTTAGAACGTCATGGAAAACAAGTGCTGCAGCCCTAAGTTCCGTAACGGAATAATAGGGCGACATCATATTTATCATGTTATAAATTTTTTAGCCCTAAAATTCTTCTATCAGTTAACTAATAACACTTATTTTAAAAGGAACACGCAAATTATGGGTAGGTATATGAAATAGTACTAATAATGACTTCTATAAAAAAATAAGGATGTTTCAAATAACATTTTCTTTTTTACGTTTAGCAACTTACCCTCTCACATCAGGGTGTTCCTCCAAGTGGAAAATAAAGCTCTGCGGTAGACTTGCAAGTCCGGCACAGATCCAAGCAATGGTCAGTGCACGTCTCACTCGCGCCTCCCACGTCACATTCAAAGGTTTAAGGATGGCGTAATATCTAGAAAGAATGGTTTACATTATGTAAAGTCTAATTAAAGGAAAAGATAATTTACTTAATGTTTCTATGAGCTTCTAGAAAAGAGATGGGGTATTATAATATTTAATAGATTGAAATGAATTTACATAATCATTGAGATATAGGTATTATTAGTAATCTGCGTTTTAAATTGAATACTAGCAGCAGGCATCCGCGATGCGGCCGCGTACAAACTTCAGATCGCTTTCAACTTCGCAGGATCACCTACTAGGGGATCTGAAGAATGATTTTGAACATACATCACATTGATATTTATATACATTCGTCTGTATATAGGTATAGAGATTATTTTATAAGTAATTTGGGACTACCACAAACGAAAGAAAGATAATATAGAGTTCATAAGTGAATTTAAAGGTAAAATAGATTGGATATTGAATTTTACGGAAGCACATTTTGAAAGTTATTTAAGAAAATATATGTATAATGTATATGTAGTTGTTTTGTAATATTTAAATAAATTTTCCTTAAAAATATTTTTTCTAAAAGCTTCATAAAGTATATCGTATTTCCTTTTTTCACAAAATCTCTTAAGATTTAGATCTTCTACTTTCATTCAAATGTTAAATAGTAGAGACGGGCCTTTTCTAAATTTTATCAATATCCCAATTCCCAAGGGAAGATCTTGATTTTCCTACTGGAATAAGGAGCTTGGAAATATTTTTTTTTTTACTTATTTATTTGAGATTTATCTAGAACGCATAGAATAAAATATATATAATACACCTATATTGACAGTGGTAGCCCAGCGGTAACGCGCTCGCTTGGATAACTGAGTGATGCGTGTTCAAATCCGGGTCTCGCACCTCTGATATATTCAAGTGCGAATTATTTCTATCATGATTAACACTTGTCTTACGGTGAAGGAAAACATCGTGAGGAAACCTGCATGTCTGAGAAAACCTAGCAAGTTTTCGAAAGATACTTCAAAAGATACTTCACAGTCCGCCAATACACACTGGGCCAGCGCGATGGACTATGGCCCTCGTACTGGTCCGTGCCCAGCAGTGGGATGTTAAAAAGGGCTGATGATGATGATGCCTATATTAAAAAAATTGAACAATATGAAATCATTACCTGTCAATCGCGATGCAAATGAGCACGAAGCTCGACAGATAAAGGCCGAATGTTCGCGTGAACATCATGAGTCGGCACATGAGGTCCCCGGCCAGCCACTGCACCGTCCCCGCCCAAGCTATCTCCAACGGCATCATCAGAAACGTCACCTAAATACACGCACTGTTGCAGTTTAATCAATCAGCATATTAACTTATATTAATGTATGAGCTATATGTACCAGTATGTGTAGTGTTTAGTATTTTTCGAAGATGTTTATGAGTTATTCCATGTTTTGAATGTTTAGACATTTTAAAAGTTATTTGTTGTTAGGTATAAAAGTTATTACAATAATTTTAAATTAATATGTTAAATATAATATCTTAAGTAAATATTTAATTATTTATGTATTATTTAATTTTTGGTTAAAAACTAGGCCGACTCATATGTCTATTTTACTAAGGACTAATCCGGGTTCGTCCCTTATGAGCTTTAAACGTTTTTTTTCTTTTACCGACCTTTGAAGAACCTATAGACATGACTCTCAAAAAGCCCCATATTAAAGCGCTCAGGAGGAAGATCATTTCTCACTTTGCTCAGGCGGGGTAGAAAGGAGCAAATCTCTTTTAACAGCGCTAACTTTAACTTTTGTAAATGTAAAGTTAGGAATTAGCGTTCTTTCATATTTTTCTTTAGTTGAAGATGTGTAAAGATTTATATTTAAGCAATATTTTTTTTAGTATTATATATTTTAACCTATACTAATATTATAAAGCTGAAAAGTTTGTTTGTTTGGTTGAACGCGCTAATCTCAGAAACTTATGGTCCGAATTGAAAAATTCTTTTTGTGTTGGATAGTCCGTTTATCGAGGAAGGCTTTACATCATAATACGACTAATAGGAGCGGAACATCAACGAAAAAGTTGCATAAACAAGAAGGGCGGTCGTTAGTTCTTGAGGTACGCGCGACTCGGAAAGAATTTGATATCCGGTCTTTAGAACGCGTGCGGAGCCGGGGGAAATGCTAGTATTTAATAAGGGTATTATACAAACTTTGTTTAATTTATCAGTCTGAAACAATTAAAATATACCTATTGGTCATTTACCTTTAACATAAAGACGAAAACGTTCACTGATAGAATTAAGCTTTCTTATTGTTTACCTTTTCTTTGTAAAATATGTATTAAATAAAGTGAAGATTTTTGAACTAAATCGAATATCTGTTTATTTAAACTCCTAGATTCGTTTATTGTCAGAAATGAGACATCATTATCTTATCTTTTTATATATAAAAAGCTCGTTTTACAATATTTGTTATCGAACTCCTCCGAAATGGCTAAAACGATTTTAATATTTTTATTTTTTATTTTGAGACCAATTTTTTTCATTTTTTTTATTTCTATTTTTTTATGATTTGGCATCATAAAATACTTAAAACCCTATTTTTAATAGTGATTAGAACGCGGGCGAGGCCGCGGGAATCGCTAACAGTTATATAATAGCTTGATTGTCTGAGTTTAGGTGCTTGTTTTGCAAAAGATTTTATAATGAAAGTTAACTATGAAAGCTTAATAAATAATAGCCCTTTCCAAATTAGATTTGTAAGTTTATATAATAGCAAGAAATTCTTCATATTAGTACTTAAAAAAAAATATGTTTATATTGTGTTCTTCTATTCTTGAAATTCGTAAAATCAATCTCATACCTTATAGATCTACATTTTTTAAATCATAGAATTGCTTATTGGCTTACAATTACTTACTTTTTATGATTAGTGATAACGGAAAAAAACGCTCACCATAAGATCAGCGACAGCTAGGTGCATTAAAAGTACGTCGAGTCTACTCGCCCTACCCATTCTCCGTCTTCTCACTAACTGTGACAGGACTGTCAAGTTTCCAGCAGCCGACACCATCATTAACACACTATAAACAGTAATAGACACCATGTGTCCATGGTTAAACCGCATTTCTAGAGGTAACTCATCATTAATAGTAATGTTGAAATGAGTCCAGTTCTTTTGCGAGGCACCTCCTGGCCCCGAAACTTTCTCGTCTATATCCATTTTTAGCTACGTGACACTTTACAATAAGCCCTCACTAGTTGATTGGGAAACGTGACACTGGCTATCAGTCAACATTTCTTCTGCGCAGATATTTTGGGAATTGCCTGGAATAAAAGAAAAAAATATGTTAATTTTACAGGATGTTCTATTGTATAGATAGAAAAATATAAATGTTATGTTTTTATCCCTTCAGCCTTTTTTAAGTTCAAGGATGGATACAAATTTTCATTCATTTACCTACTATCAAATGCTAGAAATGTAGAGCTTAAGAAAAATCAAATTATATATAAAAAAGCGCAACTAAACTTAATAATCCTAACATAATAACAAATAATAATAATCAAAACGTCTGTTTAACTTTCACGAATTCTTTACTTTAGTAGCTATGAAAGATAATTAAACTTTATATTTATACTTTATATTTGAAAGTTTCGGTGTACTTCGGCAGTACTTAGAACCATACAAAGGCATCAAAACAAAATCCTAAGATGTGTACAGAAACACAATATAATATTTACTTTATTAGCAAATTTTAAGACGTAACAAATGTTTTACATCCGTAAGTACCTTAATATTACAGTTTTAACAACCTAATTACTTTTGTTATTGTCAGTCGTTCAGAAACCCTCAATTTTCAATGATTAAACCTTTCCACAAACGTTGATTATTGAGCCTTTCAGCCTTAAATATAACCTTGTAATTAAAATACAGTACAGAGCTTAAAATGGATATCGTTTAGAGTGCTGAAATGGTCGATAAATTAAAATAATTTACTTTTGATTAACTTGGCTTCTAAACTTTTAATAATGCTAACCAAATTATTTAGTTCACAATATTCGTAGCGTAGCTGAACAAGTTATTCAGAGTATTTCATACATGTAGTACGGTTTTGTGCTCCATGATTTCATACGTATAGGCATAACAGAACATGCAAAGCTTTTTGAACGATGAAAGCTTAAGGTACCTTTTTACTGTTAAATTTATACGTAAATTAATTAACTAATTGATACAAGTTTGTTATCGTCAACGTATTATTTTACAAATGAATAGGTATTCGGTTACTCGGTGCATTTATTACTTGCGTCTAATACTTACAATTTATTTTGTCTTTTACAATAACAAATGATATTCAATCCAAATAAGATGATAAAAATCAGGTGAATTTTAAATCTAATGTTCAAAATTATCTACGGTTTTCTGAGTGAATAACATGGCTTCAAAAGGCTTTCAGTATTTGTCGAATTATGAGTGGAGTGGCTCATTTTACTATGATTCTACTCAAATTTCCTAAAAGCCTATTGGTTTATTTCAAGCTATGTATGTATATTTTAACATGACTTGCTTATGAAAATCGACACCTTATTCTATTTGTATATCCATACTGATTGCTTCCCGATTTGGATATAAAAATAACAATGTAATTTCGCGAATTCATTTTGTATTGCCTCCACTGTATTATATTTTTATGATACGATATTACCCTTGACTTGAAGCTTTCAAGGAGCCTCGACTCTTGATACAGTATATAATTTACATATTGTGATTTAATAAACCGTCTATTTTCTATTCACTCTAGATAGCACGTGAATAATTCCATGTGTAATTAAGCTCATGTTCTGAAAGCGGGAGAAGAAAGCGGAGAGATTAAATTCCATAAAATATAAAAAGCAAAAAAAAAACGAAAAGATTTTTTATGTTTTTCATCTCGTAGGTACCAATTATTCTTTAATTGCCTTTTAAAGCCAAAAAGCTGGTGATGTTTTTGTAGAGTAATATATCCAAGCATTGATGAAATCGTTTTCCGCATCAAATTGTAAATCTTTCCATTTCCATTTTCTCGTGCCATGGACATTACATGTACTGGCGAGATATCATATTCATATAATATTAAAGACGAGTTCCGACATTAAATAATACCAAGTAGTAAATATATACCTGTAGTGTAGGTAATTATAAAAACTGGGAGCTCTTTTATTTGTATATGTATATTTATTTATTTGTATTATGTATTAATTAACCTAATTATAAAATTGTCAAAGAAATTAAGTTAAAAAAAAGAAAAAGAGCTATTCGTGCTATTTATAGTTTAAGACCTAGAGTATCATTAAGAGAAAAGTTTAAAGAAATGAAAATATTGACTGTTGCTTCCCAATACGTGTACAAAAATGTTATGTATGTTCTAAAAAATATACATGAATTTCCCAAGAATTGCGACATGCATAGCGTAAATACTAGGAGCAAACATAAACTTGTCATGCCTGTGACTCGCTTACGCCGAGTCAGTAACTCTTTTTATGGACAATGTATACGCCTATACAACAGGATCCCAGAAAACGTTCAAAAAGATTCTATTGCCAAATTTGAAAAAAAATGTGAAGGAACGTTTGTGTACTAAAGGCTATTATTCCATTAACGATTTTTTAGGAGACAGTACGCCTTGGGTATGATGTGATCGCCGTCAGGCTATTTCAACATATAGAATTATTGTTAATTTACAATTTAATTTAAAAGATTAAAAAAAAAATTAGTCCCGCTGAGTTTATTTCGCCAGTTCTTCTCAGGTCCGAGGTTTCTCTTTCCGAACTGATGGTAGACTCATGACGTTCAGTAAGAAATCGTAACAATTTTTATGCTGAATAAAATATTTTGATTTGATTTGATTTGTCATATCATAATAATTGTGATAATTTAAACACACGTTATTGTTACATTTTCAACCTTTTTATTTTTCCCTTTTGCTTTTGAAGAATGATAAATTATGATGATGCAATTATACTGGTGAATTAACTAGAATGCGCTAAGATTACTTTTGTATAATTTTATGCAACTTACCGACTGCTCTGACCTCATTTTTTGTATTTGTGCGATATCACATTGTAATAACAAAAAAATATTGTTGATAAAACGTAGTTACATTGGTATTTACAAAAGTTATAATTTATCTGGGACCTCCGGGTTTGCGAATTAAAGAAAAATAAACATTCGTATTAAATTTCATAGTATAATAAACAAAAATATTATTTCAGAAGCATATCTCTTATCAAAGTCAATAATTAATGCTTACACACATATTAGTTACTAGCATTTCCATTTTCATTTCATTTTCCGCATGCGTAAAAATTTTTCAATGTGCACAGGACAAAGTCCATCGGGTCCGCTAGGGTACACTGTACACACCTATATTATTTAAGTGCATATCATGTCATGTTTTAAACTTGAATTGTAGTTTAATTGTTATGGTACATAAACAAAAAATATATGAAATACATACATGTGTTATGTATATTGATACAAATGAGTTTACTTGAGGAAAGTAATTTTTATAACGACCTTTTCAGAAAAGGCTGGTATTTTCTTGTCATTTTCCTCCTTTAAAGGTAAAGGGTTGTTAATGGCAGTTCCAACACAATGAACTCCATCGAAATTCAGGTTTACTGTATATCAGATTTGAATGGAGAAATATGAATTTTCTAAGACAACCTTTAAATGCCGTTTTATTTAAAAATAAAAACGATATTCTTTTGTTTTGAGCAATAGGTTTTTCTGGTACTTGAACTGAATATACCTAAAGTATTTTCTAATTACTCGTATGTAAAATTATTTTATAGTTATACATTAGTATATAAAAGATAATAATTGATTTTGCCGATTTCATTACCGATCATGTTGGTTTGAGAATGGGGAAAAATATAATCAAAGCCGTTCAAAACAAATTGTTTACGACATACTTATTTATTCTGTTATGAAGAACAACGGAAGCAATTTATTTTTGTAAAATAATTGAAATTAAACAATAAATGTATTTTTTTTTATTGTAAGAGATGGAAAATTATTGAATTAGTCAACTTATGTTGGTGCAACTAGAGTAGCAAATAACATAAATACGTGAAAATACAAACAAACATTAAAGGTATCTTTGTAAAATATTTTTACAAGCCACAAAATCAAGAACAAGTATTAAACATGTAATGAGCCCTTATTAACGTCCCACTGCACGGGCCTGCCTTGTACCAGGGGGCAGGGGTACAGGATATTTTATTTCATTTATTACACACAGCGCTATCAAGTTCCATGTTAAGCTACGAGGCTTATGTTAGGGATACCAAATAGTTGATATACTACATATAACTTTAAATAAATATATAATATAAATATAAACACCCAGTACTGGAATACAAACATTTAAGCTCAACAAATTTATGCCCCCATCGGGACTCGAACCCGCGACCGCTAGCAAATCAAATCAAATCAAATCAAAATATTCTTTATTCAAATAGACTTTTACAAGCTCTTTTGAATCATTTTTACATTATTAAAATTAAATGTCAGTCTGTAAGTCTGTAAGTCTGTGAGTAAGCTACCACCGGCTCAGAAAGCTGTTCTGCTGAGAAAAACCGGCGAGAAACTGAACAGTTGCTCTTTTCAAAAAATATTTGATAACAATATTGCATTACAATATTTATCTATTTATCCTACGTGAGACACAACCAGACATTAAACCCACATATTTACATCTACTAAGTATTCCGTGATGGTGTAATAGCGCAGCAAGTAGGGTCACTACAAATTGAGTCAAACGTGTAATTACACTCATCTCTCTCTCTCTCATTCTCTTAGTGATAAAGCAATATTTAACTTTGAAATGTTATATTAGTATTTTTTTGAAGCAAAGTGTTTCTTTGAAGATCTTAATACTTCGAACCACACGTTACGCAATTCAAATGATAAATCGATTCATGTAGGCGTTTGAATGTGAAAGAAAATAAGGACATAAATGAAATATATGTATACACTCTCTTTAGTAAATTGATTTAAGTATAAAATATATAAGGTCTATTTCTTCTGCTGGCAACGTGTTTATTTCATATTTAATTTGAAAAGATACTATATAAAAGTATAACATGTTGAATCATAAATTCTTTTAAAACCAATTTTTGCCTTTCTTACACTACTAAGGAGACGGCACAAGTATAAAAAAAGCTACACATCCTGTAAGGTCATATTGATGATTATGCGTAGAGAATTGTATACTGTAGAGACTGTAAATTTTTTACAAAATATACTTTACGAAAAATCTATCGCAGCACAAGTTGAATCATTTTTCATTACACAAAAGAGTATAATATGAAAGTCTATATATGTACTAGCCTACGCTTTTGATAAGTTCTTATAAAGTAAAAAGATGATTAATCATCATTAATTTATTTCATTTAATGAATGAATTTTAAATAAATTTGGTGAGGAATCTACGGTTTTCTATCGATAGGAAAGTGGTTCTGGTATAGAGCAGTCGAGAAACATATAACTTTGCTCTTTTAAATATTAGGGTACATATTTTAATATAACATTATAGCTATGTCGCGTAGTCAATATACTTTAGTTCCACTCAATTTCCTTTTAAATGTGTTAATTAAAAATAACTTAAGATTTATAGCTATATATTTTTCCACAGCTGTATATTGAAATAGCTCAGAAGTGTTAAATAAAACATTATTCGATAACTACCCGCGGCTTCGCCCGCGTTCATTTTTTTAATTGCTACTAATCTTTTTACTTTTTTTCGTTTGATTACTCGCAATCGGTTGATCTGTAGATTGCCTGAAAATGCTGTACAATTATTCTAGCTATTTCAGAACCATTCCTTAATATACTCTCTCCCGCTCTTGGAATCCCCTCCCTCTCCAAATTGCTCGCTGTGCTGCACTTTATTTTATAAGAGCCCTTAGACCACCTTAATCCGGCCCTGTAGAAAAAACATTTTAGCGGACTTTCACCAACAATTAACCACCTTCCTACCAAATTTAAGGTTCGGAGCACAAAGGATGAAGGACTTACAAATAAAACAACATACAAACTGGCTATAGGCATAAGGCTTCCTCGATTCGACCCTGTCGCAAAATTCATTCATTGCGGATGTCTACTAACTATTAACTATCTCATTTGCTATACCCCTTAGACCTCCATAAATCGGCCCTGTAGCAAATAAGTTTCTTAGCAGATTTCTACTAACTAAAAACTACTTTCCTTCCAAATAGGAAGAAGACTTTGTAGCACAAAAATAAATTTCAATAAAGACATTTCATACAAACTTGCGAGAGCCCTAGGACTTTCTTAATCCGGCCCTGTCAGAAAATTCATTCTTAGCGGATTTCTACTAAGTATAAACTAATTTCCTGACAAATAATTGTAGCACAAAAAATGAAGGAACTTTATACAACTTGCGAGAGCCCTTAGACCTCCTTAATTCGACCTTGTCGCAAAATCCGTTATTAATGGAACTACAAACATTAAACTACCTCCTTGCCAAATTTAAAGTTTCTAGCATAAAAAATGAAGGAAATTTCATAACAACAAAAAAAATTAAAGTTTATAATTAACAATTAAAAATAGGGGTTGATCGTAGAAAGTTGAAAATTTAGGGTTATATGTATCTTTTAATGTTGTATCAAAAAAAAATAAAAAAAAATAATTTATCTAAAAATTAAAAAAAAAATTTAGGGGTGTACTACCCTTAGCATTTAGGGAGATGAAAAATAGATGTTGTTCGATTCTCAGACCTACCCAATATGCACACAAAATTTCATGAGAATCGGTCAAGCTCTTCGGAGGAGTTTAACTACAAACACCGCGACACGAGAATTTTATATATTAGATCTAACGCGAGCTAAGCCGCGGGTTCCGATAGTTATCTACATAAACTGTAGTTAGTGATGAAATAATGTATTTTGATAAGGATTGATAGCATGAGTAAAATAAACGCGTTTAAATGTAGTCCAAAACAAATTCAAGATTTTTAAATAAAAAAATGGTTGTTGTGCCTCACTCGACATAGATAGGTATAGTGTGTCGCGGACTTTTTTGTAGATATTTATAAGATCTACAATTAATTAGAACATTTTATGGTTCTATCTTTTATAGTTTAGGCAGCGTACGCAAAATAAGTAACTTTTCTGGTTGATTTTTTACACCTTGTGTCCGAAAAACCCAAATATCTTACGGAACCCTATTTTTTTCCAAAATAAAATATAACCTATGTTACTCGTGGATAATGTAGCTTTCGAATGGTTAAAGAATTTTTAAAATCGGTCCAGTAGTTTTTGAGCCTATTCATTACAAACAAACAAACATACAAACAAAGTTTTCCTCTTTATAATATTAGTGTTTTCCAAAATAAAATATAGCCAATGTAACTCGTGGATAATGTAGCTTTCGAATGGTGAAAGAATTTTTAAAATCGGTCCAGTAGTTTTTGAGCCTATTCATTACAAACAAACAAACAAACATACAAACAAAGTTTTCCTCTTTATAATATTAGTGTAGATTAACAATTTCATTTATTGCTGTCTCAATGCTTAAAGGTTTTTTTTTATTCGTAATAGCTTGGAATTGCGTTAACAGACGCAATACATGATTCGGCCAGTGTCGCGTTTAGTGAGGAAGACACGAATGATATTGAGCGATAATTATTGTTCGATTTTATATATACTCGAAACGCGAACGTCTATTTGACACATTAAAAACTGCCTGTTACAATATAAACTACATTATGTTAAACACATGATAGCTATTATATAAATAAAACAAGTAACATCGGCGTAGGGAATAAGTAAAGGGTTGATAACAATACGTAGTAAGTTAGTACTAACATACTATCCACATATAGTATTTTCCATTCTGTGTGCTGGGTATGCCAGTTTTTTATTTATTTTTTTAAGAGATTATCTACGAGGTCATAGTTCAAATGTCAGGCTTCTTATCAACGAGGTTTGCGAGCACGGTAAATCCAAAAGTAAATGTTTCAAAGAATTTTATCAAGACAAGATTACTGTTGTCTCATTATTAAATAATAAAAGACAGGAGATAGACTGCCAAGCTTTGATAATGTAGCATACTTGCGTAGGTTTATACCTACTAAGGTTATCCTTTTTATATTTTTGCCATAAACCTCAATTCTCAAATAGAAACATAATTCGACTGACATTTGAAAAACTGTTTAGAGTAAATGAATAATATAGTAAATCCATCATCATAATGAAATAACTAAAATATATTTAAGATCCAAACTTTATCTAATTGCTTTTCAAATTGGTGCACTTGCTATATTGCGAGGGATGAAGGATTATTTTCTAAACTAGTATCTCCCGCGGCTTCGCTCGCGTTCCAAAGTAACAAAATAAAAAAAAAATAGATTTAGCCTCTATATCGATAACAATGTCGATTTCAGCTATATTTTCCAAAAAAATAAGTATTTAATGTACAGATTTGACTCGGTTAGAATTTTATTATATGCATAGATAGATTAACTACTTATTTACAAGTTTTTTTAACATATAAGGTAGACGTTACGTACGGTAGACGTATGTGCCTAGTGCCTACTACCTAGTGACGTATGAAATAACTAGTACGGCATTAGTTAAATGAAAATATCTAATCCAGAATGGCGGTAAACTCCGCCAACTTGTCAATTTGTCTATAGCCTATCAGTCAAACTTATCGGCCACAATCTCGTTCAGGCAAAACAAATTGGACTTAGGTCATTGTGACCTATGAAGGCCGGACAATAGGTGAAAAAAATATCGTCTCATACTTGTACTTCAAGACAGTTCTCACAAATGCTTGATTGATGGATGATCTACAAGAAAATGAAAGTTACTAGAGGAAATTAAAAGTTTGTTCACAATTAGTAGTTATTAGTGTAGTATAACTTATCACTCGGGTCAATGTTTAGGATACCATTTACTACAGCAGTTGTGAAGTAGTATTTTTTTTAGATTAAGATTTATTTTTCACAATTCTTTAATCCTAATGACGAACCTCGCTTTACATATACGCGCAGAACGTTGAGCCGCATCCACTCGAAAAAAAATTATCAAAATATTTTAAAGAAATTAGAAAATACATTTCTTAAATTTTAGTACCTAATTACACTATTTACACTAAGATTTACCAGACATAAACCAAATTTTTAATAGACAAAAACGTCTAATACGTTTCAAATAAAAACCATCGAAATCGGATATCTTCTTTTTGCACAAACCTGTCACTTGAAAATCTCCGAGCGTACACTGTGAGCTACAGAGAGTACCAAGTACCAAAGTAAATATTGTCAGACTTGAACAGAGTTATTTCGATCGCTCACACCTTGTCTTTTCTTTCGTTTTAATATAAAATTATGACTTCTTATACTTTAATGAAAGTATAAAATATTCTTTTAAGGGTCTTTCGTCATATATCTCGGATACGAAGCTCTCGTCCACACTTTATCTTCCCTTGATGTTTTCTGATGCGTATCAGTTATTGAGATTTGCGATCCCATGGGGAAATACGTATCTGCGAGCATGATTATCGATACATAAGACCAAGGAAAATTTCATCGTTTCTGGAGACTTGATATTATATAACAACAAAATTATTGTTCTTGTATAATAATAATAACTACAACCTTACTACCTTAAAATACTTACCTGCACTAAAAATTATACATAATATGTAATTGTAGTACTTATAAGCGAATCGCCCTCCTTTTTCGAAGTACTCCGCTAGCAAAGGTAAATAAAATCTTGACTAATTATACACTATAACATTCCTCAAGAACCACTCTATACATAAGTTGAGTTTATCGCGAACAGGCGACAGACAGATGCGTTGGAGTACTTTGTTTTATTATATGTAATTGTTGATAATTCTATAGCTAAAATCTTACAATTATAAAAAAAACAACAAAGTTAAAGGTTAATTTGTGAGTGACTTTATTTACTAAGCGAAGTATCAAGGACTCTTAAAAACCAAATAAGTAAGATGTTTTCCTCAAAAAAATACACCAAAAATCAAAGATCCGAAGTTAGGCTATCTTAAAAGTATTTTTTGATTAAAAGGAGCCTTGACCGTCTTTCATGAGGAAATCCATCAGCGATAGATTTGTTGATTTTACTTATATTTTGTTTTAAGCAAAGTAATTTTTGTTCGATGACCAGAGCGACATCTGACGATGAACTGAAAATGATGAGTAATATAAGATCAAACGAACTTCCTAGTGAAGTTTGATCATTATTATATGAGTCGCTTCATCCGAAGATATATTTTTACCGTGTAGTCTCCTCCCCTTGCGAAAGCAACTAAGCATGTCTTTAGATAAGTTTTTAAGTACTTACATTTTTTACCCACACCTTATTTCATCTGTTTCTCGATCGTCAATAATTAATATTGACATGAAAATAAACAATTCAATTTTGTTGTATGTTAGGTACAATTGAAGAATTGTCCTTTTTTAAAGTTTTTGGTAAGGATGTTCTATAGCGTTCGACTGGCAGGTAGCTGTCGCAAACGGCGGGGGCCGCTACTCGCTACTACCCGCACACGCCGCTTATACCATACGGTGGGCTACGACTCTAGAAAGCTCCACGGTGAAGTGCTAGTAAGCTGTCAAGGTGGCCACCAAGAAGACCAGCGAGCTGCACCAGGTAAGCGACTTGCTTTATCCCGCATATTTGCCATATATTTTATTAAAGGTTTTTAAGGACAGTGTTGGGTCCACGCGTCTCCACGCGCTGGATCGTAATTTTGTTCCCACACAACAAGGCGTGCACGGCTATTTACACGCCTGCCACTCCAAATAGGTAGGTGTTTTTGATCCATAGAGTTTAAAACTTTAAAGTAATTTTGAAGTTGAACAACCAAACTGCAATTATTTACAATTTATCCATAATAGTAAAACCTTCAAGCATTCATCGTCCGATGCAGGGTCATTGTGACCTGAAGGTTAGTTGTCGCGTTATGTGTCATCCCACATCGTTAGTGTTGGATGCTATCAGTAAAGTTATCGAAGCATATTGTGACGATGTTTTGCTTTAGTAGATTTTTTCCTTATTTTTCGACGTATTTGCAAGTGACAATAATTTGTTTTTCACAGATAAGGGGATTTTACGATTAATAAAATGTTGAATTTATTACTAATTGCATGAAACATCCAATTTGCGGTAATTATAATAGTACAGAGAAAACATTAAGAAGTGTTTTTATCTTAATTAGTGTACCCACTAGGCTTTGTTTATTTCACTAGTTTATGATTTATTTTGCAGTGATTCAGTATCATAAAATATATATTATCAAAAATCAATAACTTTAATTATAACTAAATTGCAATTTTTTGGTATTTTAAATGCGTAATAGCTTTCTAAATGTAAATAGGATTTTCTTTCATCTTTACATCATTTTTTTAAGAGGTCCAGTAAGCACTTAGAATAAATCAATCAATTTTTACATTTAAATTAGATGCCAGTACCTATTGTGAGGTCGAAAGTACGTTATGAGAGGCTCGAAAATTAATTCAACTGAAAAAAGTCGAAGGAAAGTTCATCAGTCGCTATTTGAAAAATTTTATGTTTTTTTGAAATATTAGATTACAATATTTTTTTACTTATAACTGATATCTAGCCTATTATAATTACTGCTAATTAAAAGATAACCTGCTATTACTGCTAATTATAGGTCCTACTCGTAAGAGAGGCCCGTGCACGGCTAAGGGGCGATAAAGGGCTATATACTTACAAATGATAAAATATGTAATTATTCCTGCATATTCAATTGTACGATAAAAATATTAATTTATGTGCTCGCACACTTGTACCTATTTATCATATACGAGTATTTCTCAATTACCTTTAGATAAACATTTCACTAAAATTTGAGTATCATTAATTTGACTTTGCTTTGTCTAAGTTATTATTTTAGTCAGAGTGTAATTAATTTAAGCCTTTGAGTATTAAACAAACAGCACGCAATGAACAAAGTTAGATAACTAAGCACCTAAGTAATCTACATTATTCTAATAGATTTAGGATTATCCGCAATTGCTAAGTTAAGCACGCTCGTTATTTCTTATTAAAATTTAGTAATTATTAGCCCAAAACCGAACGCGATAGCGGAGTATTGTGGTGCCCTTTGCCCCACCGCCACGAGCTCGTTTGGCTCAGTTGGTAGTGACCCTGCTCTCTATGCAAGCGGCCGCAGGTTCGAGTCCCGCTGGGGGCATTCATTTGTTAAGCATGAATGTTTGTTCTCTAGTCATGGGTGTTTATATTTATAATATGTATTTATTTAAATGTTATATATGTAGTATTTCAACTATCTGGTATCCGTAAACCAAGCATTGTAGCTTACCACGAAACTGGATGGCGCTGTTGTAAGAATGTCCTAACATATTTATTTATTTTTTATCATCAGTTTTTATCATCAATTCTTAGAATTTTTCACCTTCATACAGTAAACTACTAGGACTACTGCTGGGTATTCGGATACCAGCCATGCTGGGTTATTGATGCTGGGGATTATAATAAATAACATAGACAAAAGTCAAAACTCATAGGATTTTAGCTTTAGTTACGATTATTTTCTCTATATAGCGCAAGTTTTTTTACCGCATTATTAATTTAATTTATCTTGATATTGAATAAATTACATGTAAACTATCAATGGAACTGAAACGAACGATTATAATGATTCAATTTTTATAATAGAGCATCAAAAATACAATTTAAGTAAAAAAAAAAAAAGATGTTATCAAAGTATAAAATAGTAAATAAGCAGTGCGCACCAAATTAAACCAAACAAGCATATCATTTCAAAGTTCACATCCCGACCTTCCGACAAGATAATACTCATAGATATTATATTTACTTCTATTGTTTTACACTGATTTGTTGTTTATACAATAAACGAAAGCGATTATATTTAGGACACTGACCATATTTATTTCTACGACACATTAGCAATATCTACTTTCTTAGAAGGCTCCTAAAATATAAGAAAACCGTTCTTAAATATACCTGTTAGACCTGA
This sequence comes from Boloria selene, assembly GCA_905231865.2. NCBI lineage: Eukaryota > Metazoa > Arthropoda > Insecta > Lepidoptera > Nymphalidae > Boloria > Boloria selene. Next base: position 3,289,978 of record HG993149.1, read on the forward strand.
ATGATCTATGGGCACATAACACATGTTTATCCCAGTAAGTAACTAAATGATGAGATGAAATAGTTTCCATAGGATTACTTTGAGGAATAATCCTTTTCCATTAATAGTTACTGTTTACACAATCAAGGGTTTTCTGTCTGATATTAAAGAATATATAATTTTACTTATATTTTATAGTTTTCATAACCGATTTCGAAAACAGTGGCCTGTCTCATTGAAATAAGCTAAAGGTTGATATTATAGTGCACAACTGTAAGCGTAAACAAAAGAAGCTCTAGTAAGGAGACCACGATGGAACGACAATTCCACAACATCAACAAGAGCAATAGCCGACCGTTTTACGAACTCTCTATCGGGAAATGAGAATAACATCTTGCCTACTCCAGAATACTCTACATAGAAATCTTGTCAGAGAAAATCTTTCGCTTGGCCCAAAAAAGGACCCACCCAGGACTTTAAACCTGGACTTAAGGAACTGGCACCAACAATGTAGCTACTAAATCACCAGACAGTGTCTTTTGGCTTAACACACCGAATTCTGTAAATGTATTTCTGGGAATATTTACATTAGAGAATTAAATAAATTATATACATTTCAAATTTAGTCTTAAATTTACAGATTGCAAGAAATTAGAAACAATTAACAGTAACTCTAATTTAACTGTCTGTTGACTTTCGTGTCATCGCCCTCACAATTTAAAAAGGTCCTTTTTACATTAATTTGGGATTTGTATTTTACATGTACAAAGTAAACAATTTACATAAATCGATGTCATTTGGATCACCGGCCCAAAGTTTTTGACTGAAGGAAGAAATAAATAGAAAATAAAATCGAGAGACCACAGATATATTATAATATATTATACCATTTATTCTGTAGATGCTATTTACCATATTTCTTTGTATATAATATTATGTATATTGAATCAAAAAACCATAGTGCTGTTATCATTGAAAACTAAACGATAGCGGTGTTCTCCGGCACATTTAAAGTTATATATAGTTATAGTACAAAAAATTAAGGTCCTTCATACAAACTTGCGAGACCTAGTTAATCCAGTCTTTTAGCAAAATCTGTTCTTAGTAGATGTCTACTAACAGTTTTCGATATTTCGTGACGAGTGAGTCCCCTTTCGCTTTTATATATTTAGATTTGAACAAAAACGTATATAAAATTAACTTAAAAAATAACTACAAAAGAAAATCAGCTGAAAAAATAATTTGAATGTCCCACAAATGGGCATGAGCATCCATTTACACAACAGTGGAGATATGAAATACACGAGGTTTAACAAAGAAAAAATCGAGAATGGAGCTTTCGACGAGTTAAACAAAATAAATGTTTTTAAGTAGTTAATTAGCGCCTTAAGGATTTATAGATTAAAATTACACAGCCTTCACATGATACTTTAAAAGCGCCTCCGTAGAGCTTGATTATAAAAGCATGGATTTCTTCTGCGTAATTGTAAAGATTTTAATAAACCAGATACCAAAATATGCTTATATAATGCACTAGTACGTAGCATCCTAGAATACTGTAGCGTAGTTTGGAATCCACACTATAATAAGTATAAAAAAAGAATAGAATCTGTACAAAAGCGGTTCTTATGGCACATTTCATATCATAGTGGGATTGCTAGATCTATTCGTAGTTATGAGGATCGACTTAAACATTTTAAAATGCAATCCCTATCAGATCGAAGACATTTGCTTGACAACCTTTTTCTGTTTAAGCTTGTAAGAGGCATATTTGACTCGGAATGGTTATTATCCCAAATCGACTTTGCTATACCATCAAGACTTCCCAGACCTAATAATATTACATTATTTCACGAAAAACTATGCAAAACCAACCTAGGTCATAATGCGCCTCTGAATAGAATTATCCGTTCTCATAAAACGCTATGCACAAACCATGACATTGATATTTTTTCAGTTTCATTGTATAAATTTAAAAAAAATATTAAATTAAAACTTAGTCAACTTACTTGAATTACATAGTTAATTAGTTATTAATTAAAATTTTATATAGAAGTAAACTTTTATTTTTAAGTTTTTGTTTTTGTTTACAGGAAGGTACCTAATTTATTAATTTTTTAATAACTTTTACTTAGGTACCTTCTAATTTCAGTCTGTTCTTTTATTCTATAAGTTTTTTTTTTATGTTGTCATGTCATAGGAATGCAGTGTTGCTTTTAATTAGGGCATCATTTAGTCTAGTATTTGTCTTTTTTATTGTATGTGATCTACTTTTGTATGGATGTATGCTCTGTTAGCAACCTATGGAATAAATAAATAAATAAATAAATGTTCTGTAACCGAAAATAGTCTAAAATATATAATTATAGAGTACTAGTGAAAAGGAACTAATCTATCACACGGAAACAGTACGCTTTTTTCTCGATTAAAAGCCTATAATTCCAGATCAAATTTCATCCAGATTTGTTCAGTCGGTCTTAAGTAATCATCCATAGTGTTAAGATTCGTAGTAAAAATATACACTCCATATATATTGTTTTAGTTTTAAAATATAGTATGTAGAGTCCCTATACATCCAATTGGGCTAGCAATTAAAAAAGTTTGCCAATCTAAAGGGAAAACGGCTTGTTTCTCGTGACTTTTCAATGAATGTTAATCCTAAATTTTGCCCAGAAGAGTTTTTTATATTACGTAAATTGTAGGGTAAAAATTATAATTGTGTTGCTTAAAAGCTTAAAGCTAAACTTTACAGACGTTAATTTAATCTTGAAATTGAAGCAAAAAGACTGACATCCAATGTCTTTAAATAGTTATTTTTTCTAACACACTGTATCTCCTCCTGACATTTTCTTCTTAATAATATATATTATGTATGTGTATTATGTAAGAGTAAATAAACCATAATTGAATAGAATAAAATTAAATAATGTAGTAAACTAGTCTACTCACCCTTACTCCACTCGGGTTCGTACTGTAGGTACTCGTAGGTATATGTCCAAAAAAAATAACTAAAAATGTGTTCAGTGGTTTCATTATGATGTGCCTGACCACATAAAGAGAACCGCATATAAAGAGTCTTTCAATAATTTCTCGGTGTTGCTCTCTGTCCAGCCAGTTGATTAGTCATCATCTTACATTATGAGAGTGACAGGAAGAGAGAATGGACATGAGATTGGTAAATTTCTATCCCTAGTAAAGAAGTTTAAATATACCAGTTCATAATGAAACCCGCTTTTAAGTTAAAAAGTTTAAAGTTCGTATAAATTAATCAAATGATTCATAAAAACTTCGCAGCCCCATACTCTCCTATTATTATTTTCTTTCCCATGTAGACACTAATTCCAATATGAACATATTTCTTTTAATAACATCATACGTATTCAACATTATCAATAATGGATTCCTTTGCGTCACGTTGTCGACAAAATTGGAGGCGGTACCCTTGCGTAGCCTTTTATCGCTACATCTTTTGTTTTGTAAACAACTGTTAAGTTAATAATAACATAAACATTTGCAGCTTAACGCATAAAATTTTCCACTTAATAACATAAACCTAAAATGTATAACATGTAATCTATATATATATAATGAAAATGGTGTTCGTTTGAGGCTCAATCACGCCTAAACCACTGATCGTATCGACATGAAACTACCACCATTCGATACGAAATTTTTCCTAGATGGTTTATGGCTATTTATTTTTCGAATTCTAACGTTCCTTCATTTTTTTATTGCTGTTTTACTTTTATGAACATTTATCCCGCTAATAAAAACAAAAGACAAGCGTTTTCTCTTGATTCTTTTGTTTTCGTGGATTTCAACGGAGTTTACTAAACGGATAATATTCTTTTACATTCAGCTAAGAATCTACTTACAAACTTCGACGCATCCACCCACCAACTCCCACGCACCCCTGCACACCCACTCTCATTTTTTGATAAAAATAAAATGCCGTATCTATGATCGAGTATCACTTGAGAACGGCTGGACCGATTGGGTTAATTTTTTTTTTTTGTCTTCAGAATTGTCAGGAGAATGTTTATATGTAAGAAAATTTTAAAAAAGTCTGCTAAAACGTAAAAAAATTCGATGATAATCGAAGTATTCCAATTTCTATAGTCACTCATCACGAAATCTCGGGAACTATAGGACTTAGAAATGTGAAACTTGGTAGGAATATTACTTTCGTTATGTAGAGGTCAACTAAAAACGGATTTTAAGAAATTCATCCCCCAAAGGGGATTGCGGGGGCGTTAACAATGAACAATTCCCGTTTTTAAACTATAGCTCCTATAAATTCCAAATTTGGTAGGAATCTTCTGTAAGAGATGTAGAAATAGTCTATGAACGAATTTTACGGTAGCTCACCCCACAGGGGGTTGCGGGGGTGGTTTAACAATGAAAATTTTTATTTTTTAAGCCGTAGCTCCTACAGACTCCAAATTTAGCTAGAGTCGTCTATATGTGATGCAGAAATGATTTAAGAGCGGATTTTACAACAACCCACCGCCGAAAAAGATTGCGGTAGTGGGTGTTAAAATGTGAAATTTCTATTTCCAAACTGTAACCTCTATAGACTTTAAATTTGGTAGTAATCTTTTATTTGTCATGCAGAAATCATCTCAAATAGGATTTTACGAAATTCTATTTCCAATAGGGATTGCGGGGGTGGGTGTGAGAATGTTAAATTTATGTTTCCAAACTGTAACTTCTACAGACTCCAAATGCTTATTTTTTACTGTTTAAATAGAAAAGGTTAAAGTCAATTGTTTTTTTTTTATTTAATAAATTTCATTTGTTTTTATATAACCTAATAATCTATATAAATAAAATGAGAGAGGTCTGCAGTTGTGCGCGCATCACGGAAAAAGTACTGGATAGATTTAAATGAAACTTTCTAAGTTTTATTTCTTAGACACTTGGCCCTTATATAAAAAAAGATTGCGATATCTTCATTTAATAAAAATTTATTAAAGTTTCAAGAAAAAACGATTTGTATATGTACTGCGTGTTCAGTGATGCAGTATGTATGTTTCCTTCTCGCGGAGTAGTGGGGCAAGCGGCGTAGCGCCATGCGGAAAACTTTGTTAATATTTCAAGCAACGCGGACGAAGTCGCGGGTATCAGCTAGTTTTATATGTACCTATATGAAAAAATTATTTTCTGCTTCATACTAATACTACGCGAGTATATTTTAAACTACACACTATTCAATATTATGATATCGATCTGGTTCTTCTTTCTCTCATCACATTCCTAGGCATTTTAGGTATAGGTATACTATAGGTTTAAGGAATAGGATTTTTTAAAATGTCTGAGATATAATACTTTTAAATTGGGCCTATATTCTTCGGAGTTCTTAGCAAACCGTCACAGAAAAAAAAATATTTTAGTAGTTAAACGATGGAGAAAGGAAGGTAGAGATTAGACATTAAAATATTGAACATCTAAAATAAACTTAACGATTATCGTGTTTCGCGTATTGAGATATCCCATTAAACTTTCCGCCTACAAACTTGCGTGGGCGGGATCGCCTTTATTGCACTTTGGAAAGTTATAATAATTAATCTACATTTTAAACACCCCTTCATCAATCCTGCACATAATATGTATAAAAGAATAAATCGCTGGTCATATAATAATATTTAAAAGCTTTACAAATATTGTTAGTTGTTAGTTAGTTGTGCCAATTTACAAAGAAATGTGGTCATATTTATTCTGTTTAATCTATACTTATATTAAAAAAAAAAGAGGAAAGATTTGTATTTATGTATGTAACGGACAAACTCAAACTACTTGGAACGATTTCAAAAAGTTTTCTGTCATTAAAAACCTACATTATCACTGAGAAACATAGGCCATATTTATTACTAGCGGAACCTGCGGCTTCGCTCGTGCTAGATCTAGGGACGAACATCTATAAATAGAGACTCAAAAAAATATGAAAACATATTACCTAATAAGTAATTATTTTCTTTACTCTAAGACGTTACGTCATGTGCAAAAAAAAATTATGGTCACCTTTAAGTATTATTCTAATGCCTAGAAAAATAGGTTAATTTGATAACCAAAACACACATGAATTATGAAACGCTTTTTTAAGAAAACTCTTGGAAGACCATAAATGTATCCTACTAGAATGTCGAATGGAATTACTACAGCCACCGATGGGGCCAAGATATGTGATTTGTTTGCAAAATACTTTGCCTCCATTTATGACATGAATGAAAATCAACTTTTAAGCTATGATGAAAACGAATACCACCAACATGTTACTTCCTGCACAGATTCCATCAGTAATTTAAGCCTTTCCGTTAACGAAATCTTGCTTAAGCTTAAAAATGTAAATAAAAACAAAGGTGCCGGACCAGATGGTATTCCACCAATTTTTATTGCTAATTGTGCTCCATCTTTGTGCAACCCTTTATACATTATTTTCAATAAATCACTAAAATTAGGCGTATTTCCAACTTATTGGAAAAAGGCCAAAGTAGTACCAATTTTCAAAAAGGGTGATAAATCTTGCGTTTCTAATTATAGGCCGATATCTATTATATCAATATTTGCCAAGATTTTTGAGTCGCTAATACTTCAGTATATCTGGTCCCATTTTAAGCCTCATCTATCTTTACATCAGCATGGATTTGTTAACTGTAGATCCACTGCTACGAATTTAGTGGAATTTAGTGAAAGTTTAGCCACTAACATTGATGCTGGGAAACAAATAGAGGTTGTATATACAGACTCTACTAAAGCATTTGATTTAGTCCCTCATAATCTATTGCTACAAAAATTGGAAAATTATGGGTTCACGGGAAGCCTTAGGAAATGGTTTCAAAGTTATCTATCAGAACGAACATTCTATGTGGCTCTAGCTGGTTTCGATTCATCTTTTTTTAAAATCACATCAGGAGTCCCTCAAGGATCCCATCTGGGCCCGTTTTTGTTCAATGTTTACGTAAATGACTTACCTTACCAATTAAAATATAGTACGCCATATTTATACGCTGATGACCTGAAACTTCTCAAAGTTATAGAATCTACAGTCGATGTAAAAATTTATTGCAACGTGATCTCAATAGTGTTGCCTTCTGGTGTAAAAAAAATGGCATGACATTAAACTCGAATAAGTGCTATCAAATTACATTTACTAGAAAGCATCAAGTTATTAACTCCGATTGTCAATTAAACGGAAATCGTTTACATAGACGCAATTGTATTACGGATTTGGGCGTAATCTTTGACAGTAAGTTAACATTTCAAGACCATTTATCTAGTATTGTTAGTAAAGCCTCAAGAACACTTGGTTTTATCCTACGTAATTGTAAAATTTTCAAATCCCATACAAAAATCAAATTATATAATAGTTACGTAAGAAGTCTACTTGAATACTGTAGTACAGTTTGGAGACCACACTATTCCACACATTCACTGCGGTTAGAACGAGTACAAAAAAGATTTCTTTGGCATCTCACTCATTCAGAAGGAATCTTGGACAGAAAGAAGTCCTATAAAGATAGGTTGACACACTTCAAAATGAAATTACTTTCAGAACGAAGAGATGCTTTAGATATTATTTTTCTTTCCAAAATCATAACCGCTATTTGTGACTGTCCTAACATTTTAGCACAATTACGCATTAACATACCATCAAGAAGTCCTCGTAATCCCATCTCTCCTTTTTCACTTCCTCTTCGTAGAACCGTACTTGGAGCGAACTCACCCATTCCAAGACTTAGTCGATTAGCTAATAACTGTGCTAGAGAATTTGACATATTTACTGATCCCCCGAGCAAAATTAAAAAACATTACTGTCTTTGAAGTAGCCCCAGCTGTGAGACAATAATCTTGTCATGTTTGTATGTTTTTTTTTATTGTTGCTTTTTTTCATATGTTTATTTTCTATTACTTACATGTGTTTTTGTTCTTATTATTTTGTTTAATTTTTTTTTTGTCATAGTAACGTTTCCTATCTGTAATTATGCTTGTGGTGTTTATCTTTATAAGTTGTTAACTTAATATATCATGGTCTATAATGTGTAACATGTACTGTATTTGTAACAACTTGATAAACCTAATAAATAAATAAATAAATAAATAAATAACAGAAAATCAAGTAGGTTACTAAGTGATAATTTCAATTTCAATTACTATGAAGTAATGCTGGTAAATTTTCTTGTGAAAATTTACCAGCATTACTAAAAATAGTATTTAAGAAATATACCGGCTCGATTTCAAAGTTTTGACAGCTTCTTCATTAAAAATAAGAGATTAGATTTCGAAAACCATTAGGTAGCGTTCTTTAAAACAATCGGTTAATTAACTTTTATTATGAGGTTGATTATAATACGGCTTTTCATTTGATTTTTAGAACAATAGAAAGGATGGTCCTTGTACTGTAGATATGATAAAAAATGTCTTCTTCTTCTTTAAAGTCAAATCAGAATGACTGATGTAATTTTATGTATGTATGCCGACTGTCGAGTGACATGGTAAATATCTCATTCGCTGAAGGACTTGAACTATATAAACATATGTTTATACTTATAGGAAGTAGGAACAAACCCGAGCGAAGTGAGGATCCCTACGGAAAAGATTCAAAGGTAATTTGCTAGTTGGGAGGGGCCTTATAAGGTAATAACGAAAATTAACGATGTCACTTTCCGAATTCAACGTACATCCAGAAGCCCGGCTAAAATCGTGCATGTGGACCGATTGGCCAAGTATCACGGCAGCAACGATGCTCGAGACGAGCATGTCTTAGGAGGGGGTAGTGTCGCGTTTTTATAAGGAAAAAATATATATTAGAATTATCTCATTTGAGAGCATCGAAATTTAAAAAGTTTTTATTGCAAAAACATAATATAAAGGACAAATATTAATGTAAAAAAGTAAATATATACTTATTATGTTACAATATAGGATATGTTTTGAGATTTATATTTGTTCAAAATGACTTACTATCAAAACAAACAGTCCTATTCATACTAGGTTATCAAGAAGGTGTGTTATTTTCTGTTGTAATAATTATTAATTTTTACCACATTGAAACGTTCCGCCTATTTCACCTATATGCTTAACATAATTCAAAATTCACTAAAATATATACTCCAAAATAAAAAATAAATCATTCAGCGTCATTTGGTGTATTAATATTAATATAGCAAATACAGATCACAAGGCAATGGCCTAGTGATAACTTGGGTAACCGGATGAAGAGGGTTCAAATCTTGAGTCTCGCAACTGATATTTTCACGTGCGAATTATTTCTAACATGATTACCACTTGACTCATGATTAAGAAAATATCGAGAAGACACTTGCATATCTAGGAGAACCTAGCATGTTTCTAAAAGATAGTTATTTGAAGTCATCTAACCCTCACTTAGCCAGCGTGATGGACTATGATCTGGTCTCATATTGAACGCAAGTCCATTCCCAGCGCAGTCACGTTAAAAAGGGCTGAATCAAATCAAAATATTCTTTATTCAAATAGACTTTTACAAGCTCTTTTGAATCGTCATTTTTACATTATCAAAATTAAAAGTCAGTCTGTGAGTAAACTACCATCGTCTCACAAGTCTGTGAGTAAACTACCACTCGGAAAGCTGTTCTGCTGAGAAGAACCGACGAGAAATAAGAGAAACCGGCGAGAAATAAAAAAAAAGAGAATACAAAGCAAATACAAAATATGTCGACATACTTAATATACCTAATGCATACTTAAGATAAATCAATAAAAAATATGCCAAAAAACTTTAAGACGGAAAAACAATTATCCTACTTACTTTAAAGAGACATAATATCATAATTTCATTTAGTATTATTAAATAAAAGTAAAACGAAAAGTAACAAATGATCTTAGATATTGCTCATTTGGTAATCGACAGATAATTCCTTTCAGTATATCCTATTTATCTTGCCGAAGGGTACTGTTTACCCTACAACTCCCAAACTAATTTAAAGCCCTTTAGTTTCAAAAATAACTCAACCGATTAAGTTTTGAATTATATAGAAACGTGTCATAATTCATTTTGACATTCTGTATACTTTAATTGAATATGGCTTAGGTAAGTAATGTCTTAGTGAATTCCTTTAACTATGTTATCAAGTAATTAGATAGTCTTAATGAAAACAGCTACCATTAATGAAATATCTATTAGGTATATGTTTATTATAATGACTATAATACTAAACTAATTTCTTCAAACATCACATACCCGCATCATATCAGCGCAACAAATTGATGATGAATCTCGATGTTGTAGAGTTAGAGTCTATCTATACCATTAAAATATACGTGTAAAGTTTAGTTGTACGATATAAATTTGTAGTTGTAGAGCCTATTCATTAGATTATCCGAATAATTTGAAAGCGTTGGTGAGCGCAAACTAATAATAAGTCAAGTGTAAACCTTAAACTTCTTCTGAGATAATGTTCCTTGACCAACGGCAATCATTAGGTCAGCTGTTCTTGAGTTCTCTACATGGTTAACATTTCAAAACATTCAGGAATGCAAATTTTTAAAAATCTCCCAAACCCCTATTTACTCGTACAGGTTCAGTGCAAAGTAAAGCTTAGAGTAATGGAGGAAATTATAAATGCGAGTAAAGTTATAACTGATCAACATTATTATATTCTTTTCTTGTTATTTAAAGCGCAAATAAAAAATTATTAAGAAAAATTAAGTACACAATGTATTATTTTATTAACAGTTATCTCGCACTATATGGGGCCAGGCCCAACCCCCGCGCTTTCACTGTAACCGGTCTAGTTTCTATACCTACTTTTTCATTGTGTAACTTATTAAGTGATCAATTCATTATACAGTGAAAAATAAACTTAAGTTCAAGTTGCAATATTTTTAAGTCCGAAATTCAATTAGAAATCTCATTAAAGTACAAATTCCACAGCTGGATTTACTTAACTGTAATGTAATTATTAGAAGCTTACGCAAAATTTCGAAGTCCTATTACTTTTGTGTCGTGGGCCGTGGCTGTGGACATACGTACGTCTACGCTCTACAAATTACATAATCATCTGAAATATCAACAAAATTTTATATATTAGGACGCTATTACACACAGCGCGGCGCTATCTAGCCTGTAGTAAGCTACGATACGAGGTTCTTTTTTTCTTTAGTTCTTTTTTTACGGGTACCAGATTGTTCATACACTACACATATAATATAATTTTAAAAACACAGCCATATATGATATATTATAAATATTTTTTTGGGAAATCTTACTACTCAAAAAATACCTACTTTTATGTAAAAATTCGAAGTTATTATACTCGTATGTATAGATGTTTAGATATTTAGGAAAACATTTTTCTGTAGACAATATCAACATTTTGTGTAGTATTATATATTTAGAATCTAATGCTTAACCTATGTTTCTTTATAATAAAAATAATCAATTATACAGTATACTAATAAATATTAAAAAGGAAATGAAAAATCTAATTCGTTCATTAAAAAATCATCACTAAATACACATGTTATTATGAATATTGAAATGTTACACTTCGATAGCTTGCTTTTATTTAGTGGCAACGAAGCGAAAGATCGACTTCTAAGTGTTCGTTTTGTCTCGAATATCGTGAAATATTATTACTGTATTCCTAAAATATACTTAAAAAATAAATTGAAATATTCAAGTTTTGTATATCTTAAAATCAGAATAAAATCTTAGGGGTTTGTAAAAATGTAGAGTCACCATAAATGCATTTAGGAAATTATTTATTTAGAAAAGTTTGGAATGTATGCATATACATACGTATGTATGTATATTGTAACGTGTTATACGTATGTACTATGTAATATCCCTAATGTACAGATATTATAATATATAGACAATGATATTATTTACTTGTTAATTCTATAACATTCTTATAAAAAATAAGTTATATATAAATTTACACAATTCCCAATTTATGAAAGCAACATGTGAAATGAGGCGGTTTATCTACCTAATAATAAATATCCAATAAGAATATATCCTCATGTCATCTCATGTCTCTCCCACTCAGTAATCACGTATGTAATATAAATATGATGATACCAACAGCTAGTCATATAGCAAAGTCCGTATAGGTGACCTGTAGCCTGCGTTATCAATTGCGTGTTTTGAGAAATTAATTAAACAGCTAATTAAAATATTTGCCGACCTTCCTTTCTGTCTAATCAAATAGGACGAGTAATTCAATAACAAAAATCTAAAAAAGATTTTCTTGTAAAAGTATTGGGTTGTAATATAAAGCTAGACTGAGCTTTATATTCGTGTTTGTCGTAACTGCTGGCTCGTTGGAATTTTTATAGTTACTTATTATGATTTAAAAAGTTAATTTTTGAAACTGCTGGATGGATTAAGAATTAAGATTAATTTTAGTACAGACAGTACACCTTGGGAATGATGTGATCGCCTCCAGGCTATTTCAACCTATATAATTTTTGTTAATTTCAATTTAATTAAAAAAAACCGATTAACCCCAAAAATAATATTAGTCCCGCTGAGTTTCTTTCGCCAGTTTTTCTCAGTTCAGTTCAGATCGTCTTCTTTACGAACTGCTAGTAGACTCATAACGTTCAGTAAAAAAAATGTAATAATTTTATGTTGAGTAAAATATTTTGAATTTAGATGAAGTTTATTACGCGACTTAGACTTTATAGTCTGAAATACATCTATATCATAAATAATTGTTAATGACATTCGTCATAAGGTAGAGCCGTCTGTATGCTTTAAAATATAAAAGGCATTTAAAACACAGTAAGGGTGACATACAAGTACTTTGTTGAAATATTATCGAATAGCCATCTAATTCCTCACATCAAATTATTCATCAAATAATAATAATAAATTTATTGATCCAAAATAATGATCAAAGAATAATATATATGAAGCTAAATATATAAAAGCGAAAGTTCGCTCACTCACTCATCACGAAATATTGAAAAACACTTGACGTATATAAAGATGAAATTTGGCAGGAGGAATAAGTTAATACCCGTAGTTAGTAGACGTCTACTTAGACTGGATTTTGCGAAGAAGAATTTTTAAGAATATAATATCGTCAAAATAATTCTCAAAAAATAGTTCAAGTATATGCCCTTTATGTCTGTCTCTAGAACACAATAATTCAAGAAATTGCCTCGTCTCTCGGATTTGTAGCAAGGGTAATCGTCTCCCAAGCGACCAACCATGTTTTGATTATTTAGAGACTAAATGACCTGTTATAATAAATATATTAATTATTATTGTTTTAATAGCCTTTCAATAGGAGGAGAACACTGTGACAATGTTAGTACTTAGACGCATAAATAAGATAAGCTGTAGGTACCTATAGAGTTTATTTGAAATATTTTCACTCTTTAATACTCACCCTCGCTCCGATAGAGTTCGTCCATAGAGACGTTTTAAGGTTTCGTAAAGTTTTCTCTCTATATATATATATATATGTATATATATATATATATATATATATTGAAATTGATAACTTCTAAAATACACATTAAGATTTTTTTATTATTTGGAGCATGAAATCTGTTTTATCAGAGTATGGGCAAGATTAACATGTTATAGTTTATGCAAATATAACGGAATATTATTGGATTTCTAACTAATAACTTTGATTAGTACTTAGGGGGAGTAGGTGTATAAGGAGTACATTCATATATAGGAAACAAGTTAAAAAGTTCCCATCTTTAGGCGGAGAATAATTGTTCAGAAACCCACCAGAGTGGCTCTGAATGGCTCTGGCGTACGAAAATCTAGGGTATGAAAATAGCTGTTGTAGACGGAGTCAGGGGGCTGAGTTAAAGTATTTAATAACTAGATATGATAATATGAGACTGCTCCGACCATATATTTTGTTACAAAAGTGTGTCAAAACCAAGTGAAAACTAATCGGTCCTTGTTTATTTCTCTATATCATATTATAATTACTTTTAGTACTTTCTTTAAATTTTATCCAATACCGCAACGCCACATTTACTGGACGCGTTTTTAGGGACCCTTATTCATACAAAGATAGTACTCCTTAATTTCACTCCATAATTAGAAGCGAAAGTAAGACAGAAGAAGAAGAGAGAGAAGAAGAAGTTCGACTTGTCAAAGTACCATTACACATTTAATCAACAAAATTGGAACCCAATTAATATAATTCGAAACGGCTATCAAAGGTATTATACAAATTACAACGCAGACAGTTAATCAAAGGGTAAAATCCCTTTTATATATCACTGTATTGAAAATAGTATACTTGAATATATTGAGTAACTTTGCAAACTCTGTTGTGAAACAAAAGCGATATCAGCCTGTGGCTCTAAGATACCGTATATATACTCGTGTAAATTGGCAAAGACAAAATTGAATACTTTGTGCCCTTTGTTTGTTAACAAATTATTTTTGTGATATATAGCGACGAGCTTTTGTGTTATGAATTAAAAATTAAGACAGTTATATTATATAAGTTGCAAAATTTTTTTTCCATGTATGTTTGGGATGTTATTCATCTGAAATTTTCGGTATAAAAATCAATTCTATAGTCTATATCTACCTACCTTGCATTTTCATTTTTGGATAGGACGACAATTCGACACGACTTATGTGATTAAAAGCAATAGCACAAACTAACCCCGTTTTGTTTTCGGACGGAGAATTACATGACAGAGAGCCCAATCACTGTACTTGAACAGATCTGGGACACAAATCTAAAACTATTGCAGTCTGAGCTCTACATAATCAGTCCAATGAAATCGTTATAAATTATAGTGCCTGGTCTGAAATATATTCAATAAACGTTGTAGTTATCATTATTTACTTATATATTAGCCAGACAGTAGTATTTGATTTAAGAAATTCGTAATAAAGACGGTACTAAATCTGTTTGTCTTCCTAAGACATTGTCTTGATTTTTGTGGGGTAAACAAAATTTTGCCGCTGAGCTTCGGATTATTTACTTACTAATAAATTCGGATTAAGTTCAAATTCCCAGTCTTATTGCGAATGTTTTTATTATGTATATAAATAAAAAGAAAAACATATACTGTACTTGTTATATCAGTGCTTTTTAACATTGCAATATTACTTATACTGAGTCGAATTTGTACATTAAATATTTTTTGAAAAATCAAAGTGTACTTTAAAATTGAAAAATACTTTTTATTATATATATTATGAAGAATATTGTTTTTCGATTTTTATCTGTTCGTTTGTCTGCCTGTTTGTCTGAGAACACATCACTATTCACTTGCACCAGAATATCACTGGATAGATTTTGATGAAATTTTGTATGATGATACGTGTATATCGGAGCAATACTAATAATAGTAACTAATTTTGGTTACCTTTAACGGCCAGAAAAAAACCCGAGCGGAGCCAGGGTGAGTAGCTAGTATTATGTTATGTAATTGCAAATACGCTACTTTTCATTACCAACATATTTAACTTTTTACAACTTCGGAAACCCATTTATTTTACTAAACTTTCGAAGGCAGTTGTTAAAATAAACCCCTATGCGAGTACATGATACAAAAAGTATTTGAAGTATACGTACCTGATAAAGGGTTAAAATGTTGTAATGGTTTTAAATTGCTTTTAGACTCATCAACATTTTAAAATGTTTTTAAAGTAATGAACTGTAATTGCGACTAACTTAATACGAAATTAAACGTTGAAAAGTCCTATTTACAAATCCCCCTAACTTTTTATTGACATAAGACGCATTTTCATGTTTACTTATCAATACTAATATATTAAAGCGATGTGAAGAAGAATGTGAAGATGTGTTTGTTTGTTTGGTTGGTTGAACGCGCTAATCTCTACTGGTCCAATTTGAAAAATTCTTTTTGTGATGGATAGTCCGTTTATCGAGGAAGGTTAAAGGACTTACAGGCTATATTGTATATACCACGTAGAGCTACCTCTACGTGGTATTTCGTTTCCAATACGAACCTTTGACAGTTTTTACTAATAATTTATTTACGTAGGATATTCTTAGAGTTGCCCTATGTTCTGACCATGAACGAAAAACTAATTAGCATTTTAAGAAATTCCTTGATTGTTTTCTTAAATAAGTTAAGATAATAATGATCGATATTTTGTACAATCAGACTTAGTTGTGACAAAGGGCCATTTTATATTATAAATGCACGAGTTTACTTTACTACCAATGTATAACGTGTATAAGACGATGTATAAGAGACACAACGTTACTCAAACAGAAATTAGGTCACCCAAACAATAAGATGCTGCTCGCTTCACCTTAAAATGGTAAACTAAATTACTCCATAAATATTCATTACTTCAAATTTCAATTAACTCGTTCAAATACTATATGTGAATAAATTATAATTTTAAAAAATAAAAGCACATATAAATTAAATATACTTTGTACTAAAAGTTATTACATAAAATAATTTAATGTATATTAAAGTATTTAATGAAATGTGTAAACTGAAATTGTTTTAAAAAGAATAACTGTAACGTATTGTAATAAAGTAAGCAATAGAATTTCAAAACAATAGTCATTAATATTTTTGTCTGTACGTCTGTTTCGATGAGAGCGTTTCACACAAAAACTGAACTGATTTCAACCAAACAATTTTGTGTAGTGTATACTAAAACTTATTATGCAATTATAAGGCCATAATTGGCATCTGTTTGAAAACAGATCTATATTGCTAAGCCATAAAAGATGACATTGAGACTTGCCCCTCATTGAATTAACAGCTGATAAGTAAAAATAACAGCTAATAAAGCAAGTCTTGGTATTACTTAAATTATAAAGCTACTTCAGTAGGCAATTTAGTATTTTACTCGAGTATAATTAATAGCTGCTAAATAAAACAAGGCGATAATACCTACTAGTAGAATGTACTTAATAAGATGATTAATAAAATACTTTCGTATCTATTTAGTAATTTCTTTATAGGTAAATAGGTAATATGAACAACTCTTAATTTGCATCGTTAGAGCAATTTCTATGATATTACATCTGCATGCAACTGCTTTGTAGAGTAGAGCAAATTATAGTGATAATAATATAATTTGTTACCTACACGTGGCTACAAAATAATTTATTTAATTACATATTATTCATTTATTCAAATTGTAGCAAAATATTTGTCTGCCAACTACGATACGTACTGTAATTCTTGTGTTTACCACAACAAGCTAAGATTACCACTGTTTATTATTTGTAGAAGAGTTTATATGGGCTTATGTGGGAACCCTTCATGAATTTAAATATAATTAACACATAAACAAGTAAACAAATATCCCAAACATAATACGTGAATATGTTCATGTTCAAATAATTAAACAAAAGCCAAAAACCATGCAAAAACCTAATACATCATTTTCTTTTTTCAAAAAGCAAAAAGCATAAAAAATATCATAGACATTTAAAATTATAAGAGGGATATTCAATAATCGATTCATTGAATTGACTCTCAGACGTGCCCAATTTTACCTCAGAAAAATATGATTTTTCATTTTATTTACAAAAATAGCACATTTGACAAAATTATAAAATATTTTGAACAAGACCTGAAGTGAAGTTCTTATTATCTTGAGATTGAAAGTAAGAGAAGGTACTTTAAAAGCTAACAAAATTCAAAGGTACTTGGATAAATTAATGAAGAAAAGATAACGTCCGTAGGTATAAGCCAGTAGAACCAATTTATTTATTTTACAACTTACAAGTGTATCAAGTATCAAGTTTGATCTTGTACAAGTGTACTTATAATTATAAGCTCATTGTTAAAGATGAAAATTTATAAATATAGTCTAAGAAATAATCGTAATAAATGTTTTACTATAACTTATAACCGCTACTGTTATTACAAAAATCATTTTAAACTTTACTTATGAAATGGATAAAAAAGCAGTTTTATTAGATTAAGATACATGTAATATCAAATTATGCTCTATTATCATTTTTCCTCAAAATATTCTTCTATACAATTTACAAACGACTACATCAAAGTAGCTAAGTACAAGTACCTATATTAAGAACATACTCATACAATTTCTGAAATTGAAAACGTATATCATATATCTTTTAGAAAAAATTTTTACGTTCAACAAACAATTAACGTTCTTTTGAGACACATTTAAAGGAATACACGTTTTGAGAAGATGAAAAATTATACGCTGAATACGCTGAATTAGAATGAAATAAATTATTTTTAAGGAACTCGATACCGATTTTAAAGTAAAATAATTTACTTTACATAAAATATCATGTCGCCTACAAGCTTCATAATATTCTCTTGTATTGCGATTGTTAGCATAAATTATTACCTCGAACATATTATAATTATCGAAATATAATATTTAAAAAAATATAAACAAGTATCTTATCTCAATTCATTAAAATTAGAAAATTTCTATATATTTCAAACCTATTATTTAAAATATAAAAACATATTCAGAATTTAATAGTAGTTATTTTTAAATTAACTGAAAAGTAGAGTTGGTACATTAAACATTTCATATAAAGATTGAAGGATATTTCCTAAAGCCAAAATATTGGCATAAAAACTGTAGATGTATGTGTACTGCCTATTAAGACTGCACTATTCATAATAGGATAAAAAATATATACAGTTAAATTGACCTCTTCCTTTCTACAAAACTTTTTTTTAAACATAATTTTTTCAAAGACTATCGCTTCTCCGTATTGATATTCTTGCAATGTAAACGCGCTTAAGCACCATTCAATTTATAGGCTAACTAGCAATTTTCTATAGATCTTTCAGCAATGAAATGGGTATTCCTATAACCTTATATATTTAGCTTAGTAATATGACTGCAAAGTTCTACCAAAACCCGTTCAGTATTTTTGGTGTGTACCTATCACAAATTATGCACGTATGAAGTAACTAATAATGGCAGGCAAATAAATTAATTACATTTAACATAAAGCCACACATAATGCATGTTATTTAAAACTTTTTATGTATTATATAAGTATGTACAATCTTATATATAAAGAAATAAAACCGGGTTTAAATTTATGAGACAGACGTAATGGTCTAAGAGCCGGTGGAAGATCGACCTTCACCGATCTGATAACCAGATGAGACATATTTTTTATCAAATATAATTAATTTATAAACAAATATGCCTATAACTACTTGCTTATCTGAAAGTGCTCATGGCTATTTTTAATTAAATTAACTTTAATCGATTTTTTTCATCACTTTCATTCTTTTGATAACCAAATGAATTTTATTTCACTGTTAGTTTTTAACACACAGAATATGCCTCAGTTGGCTTGCCTACTCATTTTTGTGTATCTACCTGGCAAGCCGATGTGAACAGGTAAGTCAATATAGGTGACTCCATCGTTTTGCTAACTTATCGAAAGTTATATCAAATTTTAGATCATTTTATTACATAATCAGTCATATAGACTTGCCTGCAAAAAATCATACTTAAAGCACTGTTGCCTAGCTAAAAATAGCCATGAGCACTTTCAGATAGACAAGTAATTATAGGCATATTTGTTTATAAATTATATTCGATAAAAAATATGTCTCATCTGGTTATCAGATCGGTGAAGGTCGATCTTCCACGGTCTCCTCTACTATAATATGTTTTCGCAGATTTGACACCCACACGGGATAAGATTTTTACATACATACGAGTACTGTATTGTAGCAGTTTGTTTGTGTCGTGAAAACTAAACATTAACATTATTTCGTACTTGCGACTTGAGATATATTTACAATATGCTTTAATATGGTATATATTTAATGTTTAATAATAATATTTTTTTATTTCTATATTTTTTTATTATAAACCAAAATTATTAAATAGTATCACAAGTGAATAGTATGACAAAGCTACGATTTCAGCATATGCCGATTTAAATCTCTTTTTACTAATATAAATGCTTTTTACAATATATTTAATTTAAAACAAATATAATATACTATAAAGGTTTCATGCCCCGAAGTGTTGAAGTAAAATTTTCGTTTAAAAATGTTGAACGCTTCAACAATAATGGATCATACTACGGGAGGTAGCGCTATAGTTGAACAAGTCATTTCATACCGGCTGAAAATCACAACACTAATAGTTTTCCCCTTACCTATAACAACTCCGAACGTCAGCTGCTCAGGTAGCGGTGGAGGTAAGAGAGGCAGCATGAGAAAGTCATTGGAAAAAAATCTGCTCCGATGAATTTTATACCGCGTAAAAATGAATTATATGATTGTTTCCATCACATTTTTGAAGAAAATCATCGTCAGCTGTATTGACGGTGGGGGGTTATATGTCAGTCGCGTACATGAACCTCATAGAAATTTTCACAAAAAAAGTCATTTTATACCTTATGAAATTTATACATCTTAATTTTTATACTTTTAAAATAACAAAGACAATCGTCAGCTGCATTTTTGATGGGGGTAAGACCGTCAGTCAGCGTGATAAACATTTCGCGAGGTCAATGCATTTGAGAGTTGCATAGTCTCTTTGAAAAATAAACTGACGATCTTTACATCCACAAACAATTAGCTGACGACGACTTATGTTTCTTGAACAATCTAGTTATCTTACGCTTAGAAATCAATAAGTATAGCACATATTAATCTATAATCTAATGGCTCTCGCAAGTTTGTATGACAGTTTTTCATTTTTGGGGCTAAAGACTTTAAATTTCGCAGGGAGGTAGTTAATTGTTAGTAAAAATCCACTAAGAACTAATTTTGTGACAGGGCCGGCTTAAGGAGGTCTAAGGACTCTCGCAAGTTTTTACGAAATTCTTTCATTTTTTGTGTTACAAATTTAAATTTTGGCAGGGAGTTAGTTTATAGTCAGCAGATAGCTTTTAAAATTATACAAATCAGACACTCTTCCATCACACAGTAAATATATTAAGAAAGTATAGCACAGCGAGCAATGAGGAGAGGAAGGGAGACGTCCACATATTACTTATATGAAATAGAAAGCCGCGCGGCGCAGGAGTTACATGTTAATTATGGGTTCTGAAATAGCTGGAGTAATTTTGAAGAAACTTTCAGTCAATCTACAGATCAACCCAGCGAGTGTTCGAATGAAGATTAGTAGCGAATAAGAAAATGAACGTGGAAGCCGCGGGTATTGCTAGTTTCTTATAAATAACACCGCATTATAATTATTTATTTTGTGTCGGTTTAAAACTATATCATAATACTAGCAATTCCTGTTGGAATCCACACTCCGCCCGCGTTCTAATTACTATTAAAAATAGGGATTGTTGGATGAAAATTTAGGGTTATGATTATTTATGGGTATAACATATTTGGTCTAAAAATAAAAAATAGCCTATCTAATCTCAGATCTACCAAATAAACACAAAAAAATTCGTAAAAATCGGTTAAGCCGTTTCGGCGGAGGTCAATAACAAACACTGTGGCATGAAATTTTTATATATTACAATTTAGATGTTTTTTAACAAACGAGTATTGAGTATATCTCTCGCACATTTCCGATATTGACAGAGTCAGATAGGTCATTGTTAGGGGTGAGACCCTGTTGTTGTTTTGAAGTTGTAAAACTTACCTATACAAATTTGTAATACCAAAATAAAAACTATTTACTAAATTCAAATGAAATTTTATAAGATTTTATATTTAACTAGCTGTCCCGTGCCCACTTCGTTGGGCAAAATGTTAATAATCCTTTTTAGTACCTACAGAGTGTTTAAATAATTTAAATTATTTTATTAATATTAAAAATTAAATTACCTATACTAATATTAAAAAACTACTTTTTGTAACTTAACTATAAAAGTTAGACCATATGTTGTCGTTGACTTTTTTGTAGGCATTTTCAAGCTCCACATCTTTTCTCTAGAACTCAAAAATATATCTTTCATAGTTAAAGCAGCGTTCGTAAGAAACGCTTTCATTCGACCGTTTTTTCTCCGATTCACTTTGCAAAACGGACACCACGTTAAAGCCTTTTTATTATTCGGTTTTTTATATAACCTATGACACTTAGCAATAATGTGGCTTTCTATTGGTGAAAGAATTTTTAAAATCGGTTCAGTAGATCCCGAGATTACCCCTTACAATTTAACAAATATACAAACACACAAACTTTACTTCTTTATAATATTAGTATAGATGAAATTAATGTGTACAATTTTATTTCTGTCTCCCACTCTGTTTTTTCGGCTAATCCCCAAAACAGCTGGACCAATTTTTACGGAATTTTCAATGTCCGATCATCTGCAGAATAGTTAAAATTCCTATACCTATATAGTTATCAGAACAATACGTAGTACATAGAGACGGACCCGAGCGAAGCAAGAGTAAGAGAGAGTATTATGCACAAGAAATTATAAATAAAGTTATTATTATATAATTCTTGTAATCTTAAAAAATATCAATCTAAAAATGGCAACGCGCAAGCAGTCGCTGAGTCAATCGAGTGTGCATGTAACTACAGCGTTTGTGCGTAATTCCAAGCCTAAGATAACTAGAATGTTAAAGAAACATGAGTCGTCGCCAGCTGATTGTTTGTGGATGTAAAGATCGTGAGTTTATTTTCTAAAGAGACTATGCAACGCTCAAATGCATCGACCTCGCGAAATGTTTATCACGCTGACTGACGGTCTTTCCCCCATCAAAAATGCAGCTGACGATTGTCTTTGTTATTTTAAAAGTATAAAAATTAAGATGTATAAATTTCATAAGGTATAAAATTACTTTTTTTGTGAAAATTTCTATGAGGTTCATGCACGCGACTGACATATAACCCCCCACCGTCAATACAGCTGACGATAATTTTCTTTAAAAATGTGATGGAATCTATCATATAATTCATTTTGGCTCGGTATAAAATTCATCGGAGCACTTTTTTTTTCAATGACTTCTTCATGCTGTCCCTCTTAGTTCCACCGCTGGTGCGGCGACTGACGATCACTTTACTGATCTCTGACCTCTAAACAACTGTTTGAAATAAAATTCATTCGGGATGAAATTCCTAGAAAAAATACAGCGCTACCTCCCGTAGTATCAATTGTGTCTATTGATTGAAGGTTATTTATTATCAAATGAAATGGAAACATCTGATGAGTTACTTACATGACATGATCTTGAAATAATATTACAACTGTATAATAATATTATCAATATTTGTAACTGTACATATTTTTCAATATTTTTATATATTTTAAGTAATAATGTGTTATGTAACGCGTGTAAAGTACAGTTTTGAAAAGTTCTTAACATAAATGTATAAATTTATTTATAAACGTTTTTAACATCATTTAATTTATTTTTATAATCACTACATAGTAACAAAACACACGCAACGGATTTTGATGCGGTTTTTTTTAATAGATAGAGTTATTTAAGAGGAAGGTTTATATCTATAACGAAGCAGGTGAATCCCTAGTACCTATACAAGTTTTTTAAGCTGTAATTTCAATGAACAATATTCTAATAAATGTATCGTACTTAAACATGAAGTCTCTTAAAAGATAGTAAAAGATATAATAATTATAATCTACTATAATATATAAAAAACACTCAGCAATAGCCAATATGTGCGTAACAGCGCTTACTTTCTTAATCAGATCACTTATGACGTCACAACGAGCGACGTCATCGTCTTCCTAGAACAAAAGGATATTGAATTAAGAAAGCTGAACTACACATTACAGTGTCATACGAGAAAAGTGATCTAATTGAGAACAATTTGTGTAAAAGTCAACACCGACATTGAAAAAATAGAACGAATTAAAACCAATTATGTCAAGAATACCATTTGAAAAGGACACGGTCAACTTATTATTAAATCATATACTTAATATATTTTTATTTTATTTATAATAGTATATGCAGTGGTAACCCAGCGGTAACACGCTCGTTTGGATAACCGAGTGATGGGGGTTCAATTCCGGATCTCGCACCTCTGATATTTTCATGTGCGAATTATTTATAACATGATTACCACTTGTCTTAAAGTGAAGGAAAACATCGTGACAATATCTGCATGTTTTAGAAAACCTAACAAGTTTTCGTAAAGAAGACATGTGAATTCCGCCAACACGCACTAGGCCTGCAGCGCGGTGGACTATGGCCAGATCCCCCTCGTACTGAGGGAGGCCCGTGCCTAGCAGTAGGACGTTAAAAAGGGCTGATGATGATTATTTATAATAGTAGTGAGAAATTGCCAACTGTGTTCTTCGAGTCACACGACTGTACCTTCATAAATGAGTTACTTTAAGTCAATTATGGTGGCTAACATTTAACAATGCTATGATACTAAAGCACTTTACACTTCGCTTCTACACTTATATTATGTAAATGGAATAGTAACTCTGCCTTTAGTTCACTCTGATATTGTGTGAATTAATTTAAATGAAATTTGGTTTGGAGATGACTTTTATCATGTTAGCAGCAGCAGAAGATTTCCGTACAAGTAATTTAAGTACATAAACCTTGCAAAAAGCAATTAATATTTTAAATAACAGTTTAACTGTAGATTTTTTTGTCTTCTGTTTTCTAAAAATTCATCAGTTTTTCAAAAACTATAAAATAAAAAACACAATTGCAAATTGTTATTTAAGCTTTTTATAATTCACCTTCAATTCCCTTTCGTCTAAAGAAATTTTCGTTATAAAACTCAATTACCCTACCAGTTCAAAGTAAAACAATATTAATTCACCATTTGAGATGCTTTATGTTAAGTAACGCAATTTTCATACGACTTTCTTTATTTGATAAGGGTATATTATATTAACTGCCTCGGTGTTGGAGCGGCTAGCAGGTACGGTCGCATACCGGAATATGAGATTGATGATCAATAGAGAGTGCACTTGTGTCGCATACACCAAAGAGAATGTAAAACACTCGTGCACTATAATATCTCCCGCGCAGATGGCTAGTCTCAATGAGATTGTCCGCCGTGGCCGTAATCCATCGGGAGGACATCATCATTATATATAAGTAAGTAGCTGAAGTACTATTTGACGTACGAAAAAAATATATACATATATGTATAAGCCAAAATGATTGAAATAAAACCAATGAATAACTCTCCTTCTTCAGTCGAGTAAAAATGACAGTGATTTTCTACCCTGATTCTATGAGATATAGATTTAGACAATATATTTTTAATAAAGACACCTAAATTTTACATAGATGTCACACTTAAAGCAGGTAAAAGATTTAGTGGGAGCGGAGCCGCGGGTTCCGATAGTTATCCATATAAACCTTTATCTTAAATCACTTTATTTATTAAAAAAACCGCATCAAAATCAGTTGCGCAGTTTAAAAGATCTAAGCATACATAGGGACAGACAGACACCGGGAAGCAACTCTGTTTTGTACTATGGAGTGATTCTATAAACAAATAAAAAATAACTTTTAATAAAGCCTTTATTAAGTAAATTAAATCTATTGGTAGTCCTTATTAATGAATATAGTAACTGTTACTGTGACTGGTCTAAATTCTTAATGCATTTGTGCCTTAATATTAGTAGATCATTGTATCTTTAAACACAGTTATTTTAATGCATGTACACATTTTTTAAAGTTAATTTTAGCACGAAACTGCTTCTCACACAGCGTGTTTAAGAACCATCTACGTTACAAGGACTGCATGAATAAATAATAATAAATGCTAAAATATCTAATCATAAACATATTACACGTATTAATTGAAATCTTTACGTTCGTTCGTTCCCTGAAATTTTATTTTTAGTTTCTAATTACCATTTCAATAAATATAACTGACCTCACTCATCCCACATCAAACCCGACATGAATTCATTGTTCAACAAGAATTTTCAACTTTTGACATGAGTATTATCTATAAATATGGCAGACAATACCTTTTTTAGGATCCCTTAACTAATACTTCAAATATTTCATGTCCGTCTGTCCTTTTGTCACAGTCATTTTACTCTAAGTTTATTAGTGGTATTGTTGAAATTGATCCCAGACCCTTGTACTAAAATTATCAATGCTAAAGCGTGTTTATTAATTTGTACGAGAGATTGAGTAGAGTAAATACTGGTATTTCCGTATTACGCTCTATGAAGTGACTCCATTTCGAGTTGCTGAAAGACGTGCGAATTGCGAGTATCAAGTCCAGATATTGCGCAAAACAATAATACATTTGTTACACTTTCTGATATAAGTTTAAAAATGAAAATTGCGCTAATTTAATATTGGAGCAATATTGGAGCATTTTTAGGAATACTTTTGACTTTATCAATGCGTACAATTTGGTTTAGTAATAAGAATGTATACTTTATTGTGCAATGTGCATATTATTGACTGATGAAACAAAATAATTATTTTGTATTCAATAAAAAATAAATTTGCAATAAATGTCAAGTAAACTATGCTGTAATTAATATTGAAATAGTTCTAAACAAGGAATTTCAATGATTAATAGGCGACCTACCGAGAATCAATAGCAATGAGATCATGGTACTCTGACTGAAGGAAATGTAATATCTAACACCCCAATAAAATTATATGTATTCTACCAAAGCCAGCTTACAAGCTTTAATGTATGGATGAACGTAAAATCTAAAGCAAATGATTATTTAGACCTAGTTCTAAGCTTATATACATATGTACCTACCTCTATATTACTAGAAGTACGTTTTAGCGGTAAATTTAGATGCATAAGAGATATCATAATATTTTCCTGAAGTAACAGTTTTTGTGATGCGGTAACAGGCAGACAAACAGACAAATAAAAAGTGCGTGTGTACAAAGTACACATGTCAGAAATAAAACTTCTTTGGCAAACTATACTAAATAACCCCGTCTAAGCTCGTTGAGAGAGGGAGATAGCGCGAAGGTCACACCCACCAGTTAGACAGAGTAAGAAATGTCACCGACTCGCGGTGGGCGAGATCTAACTAAGGCTAACTTCCCCGTCTCTGAGTGCCTGGTACTGTGGGCTTATTTTTCGGTTTCATCGAGTTTGAAATCACAACGATTCTAAAGAAGTTTCACTTCAAAAATCTAAAAACGCTTACTTTGAGAGAAACGTATGAAAGCTATAATTACAATACTGCTATATTATTAGAGTATCTATGATTAATGAGTTTGGTTATTTTGGGGATATAATGTTAAAATTAAGCAAAGTTAGGATAAAACCTGAATCTAATTTTGTTTATAATAAATAGGTGCATTATTAACTTTTGTGTATTCGATATTAAATTTAATTTTTAACCGACTTCCGAAAGGAGGAGGAGGCTATCGATATAAAATTTTGGTTTGATTATATTATAAACTTTGTTTAAAGTATTCATACGGTCGTCATTTTCAGTAGAGATCTTAGTGAACCTAACTAAAATAAATGTGTCTAAGTATATTTCTTTTAGCCAGAAAATCATTTTTGGAAAATCTTATTAAACAATTTTAAGTAATATTATTATCCAAAAGTATTTATTATTACTAATTTTGATTACATTTTATACCTAGGTCTCCAACATATAGGATACTTTTTACTGCGAAAATATCCCATTTCTTTGACAATTACCTTTAAAATATATGAAGAACGAAACTGAACGGAGTGAAGGTGATAGAGTAGCGAGTAATAAGTACATAGTAGGTATAATATTAACATTTCACTGCGATAAAGAATATATGTACCGGTTAAACAAAATAAAAAAAAACGTTGCTTACCAAGTTTAGACTGCAGCAGCATTTGAATCTGAAAATAGATTAACTGCAAAATAATGTAGGAATAAACAAGTGCATTAGCACATCGCTGTCAGCTCAATAATAAAATCACTTTAAAGCAGATCGACATTTGAGTTGTTTTATTAGTGTACGACTTTTTGGATAAGAATCTTACAAATGTATACATAGTTATAATTTTAATTTTCACATTCTTCTTAAAACGACGATACTTCTCAGATATTAGATATTTTCGTGCGGGAAAAGGTCTCCTATGTTGTCAGCTTATTACCAGCTATCATCGTAACAAATTTGCTCAAAATCTGTCCAACCAATGGTTTTCTCGTGATGCGGTTGGATTTTCCTAGAAATTTGTATTAATTTCGACGCAGAATTTTGTTATATGTATAGAGTACAGATGTGCTCTACATCTAAAATCGATATCTATCTACATGATAAGTATATTTAATCTATTTTACTATATACCTTCAAATTTAAAATTTTAAAAGAGCTTTTATTGGAAGAAATTAGCAAGCTTAATAAAAGCTCTTTTATTAATATTTTAAGTTTCTTTTTCTAATAAAATTTTTGGTATGCAGTGTTTTTAACATACAGGATAAAAGAAATTGACTTTTATCTCATGAAAACTGATTGGAAAAGAGCCATAGTAAGATATATGTAGTATTAGACTCTAATAAATGAAGGTAAATAAATAATGTTTTTTAGAAAAACATTATCTGTAGTATAGGTAATTTAAACGAGAATAGAACTCTCCATAGACATAGGAGCAAGTTTCATTAATAACTTCCACATTAAAGCAAATAAATGCCCGTTCTTAAGGGAATTTTGAAAAAAATAAGGTTGTATAGGTAATTCCCTTTAGAATTCTCAATTCATATTGAATTTACTTTGTTCTATAGTAAACTGGTAAATTAAATTAACTTGTTCTTTAGTTATCAACTAGCGACCCTTTACGACTAACGTTCTACAAACTCTGGTTTAGAACCGTCTACGTTTATTGGTTGTTAAACTTACACCTATATATAAACCTAGCTACTTACATTTTTTTACCTATTGTGTAGTGAATGCATACGAAAATACGGTATATATTGTTCATATTGATTTAATTGACACACGAGACAAGTAATTGAAGCTGTGACATAATATTTTGTGTTAATAATAATTGACTAGACTCCAAATTGCGTATCAGACCATTCTATTGAGGGTATAAGTAGGTACACAAACAATATTAGCAGAGGTTTGGGCACATATTAGAGGGATATATTTAACAAGATAGTGCAATCGTTTCCTTTGCCTTTTCTCTGTTTTGTGAATCGAGGACGAATAAAATAGTGGTTTAACTATTTATTTAGATATACTTTCTCTCTATAAGACTCTCTATGTAACTAGCAATCTATAATAATATTATAAAGCTTAACAGTTTGTTTGTTAGTTTGTATGTTTGTTTGGTTGAGCGCGCTAATCTCAGGAAGTACTGGTCCGAATTGAAAAATTATTTTTGTGTTGGATAGTCTGTTTATGGAGGAATCCTATAGGCTATATATTACATCACGCTACGACCAATAGGAGCGGAGCATCAATGAAAAATGTTGCAAAAACCGGAGGTATTTGGTTTCCAGCCTTTAGAACGTGCGCGAAGCCGCGAGAAAGGCTATTTATAATAATACTGGTAGAGCCACCTTTTGCTAAACGATATAATTAACCTTAAGTAGCCTATAGGTTACGTCTTCACTAGTCTATAGCATATCTTTGCAAAAAAAATGTGATCAAGATGACTTTCCAATTTTGGATTTGGCTTCTACAAAAGCCTAAATATTTTCTAAATTCTCCATGTGTACATAATTTTTATCTGCGTTCAAGTCCTCATATTACCTACCTCTGAAGGTTGCGTACGCAAAGGCTCTAGATATTTATACATAAGAGCTATTTGCCAAAAGGATCTGGACCATTTCGGTTAGCCTACGCAATGTCTTTATCTGTTCTATATTCAAAGTATGTGTCATATGAACCGTGATATTTAGCTGAAATGTCAAACAAATTTCTTTTTATCATAGTTAATAGGGTATAATATATAAAAAAACCTCGTCTTGTGCGAGTCGGACTCGCGCACGAAGGGTATCGTACCATTCGTCTTCAGCCCTTTTTATTATCCCACTGCTAGGCACCAGCCTTCCTTACGAGTACGAGTACGAGGGGAATTTCAAGATTTCAAGACGACCAAATTTCAAGATTCTGAATTCACAAGAGTACCCTGTACTCCGTAAGTTTTGATTCCCTTGCAAGTGTCGAAAATTTGCAGCATAAGCGGCTGTATCTTTTGATTGCGTTGGCTTAGAAGTTTATTTTTTTCACAGCTCTAAAAGACAGTAGATCTGAGTATTTGATACGAATTTCAGCTTGATACCTCCACGCGTTCCTGAGAAAAAGGGTCTTGAGAGACAGACAGATGGAAAAGAAAGTGTTCCTATAAGGGTTCCGTTTTTCCTTTTGAAGTACGGAATCCTATAAGTGTCTGTAATGGCAAAAGAACAGCGTTTTACTTATTAATTATGAAAGCATTGCATTACCAATGTAGGACAAGACAAAATACCAAGGCACCTATTCCGAAAATATTTTATTTGCTACGTATAATAAATGAAAATTGATCGATAATCAGTTATTTTCTACTATTTTTTTTAATTTAAGTCCGTTAAAATATCGGGCTAATCTATAATAAATAAAGCATTAAAAAATAAATAATTTTGTAGGTTGAAAAATCATTTTCTACAATTGGATAGAAATTTACAAGAAGAGAAGTATACACTGTCGTACAAAATCAGTTAAAGAATTACGGTACCTACATACAAAAAATCAACAAAATTGCACTAATCTACAAAAAAGATTTAGCATTAAAAATAATAGTAGCGTTTGCATTAAACACTTCCATGTGGTCGAAACACTTCCATAATCATTATTTAGAAGAAAAGATGAACGAATTTTAACTTTTTTTTGATAAAGCTCAATCTATATTACATCTAGTTTTCAATTTCAAATTAATAGCTTTTCACTAAATGCATATGAAAGTATATACGATACTAGCAACAAAAAACCAATTTTTAAAATTTTTGTGTCTTTCTGTTTGATCCGGCTAATCTCTCAAACAGCTGGACCGATT
The DNA here is from genome assembly GCA_905231865.2 of Boloria selene. Lineage (NCBI taxonomy): Eukaryota > Metazoa > Arthropoda > Insecta > Lepidoptera > Nymphalidae > Boloria > Boloria selene. The sequence continues at coordinate 3,320,780 of HG993149.1, forward strand.
TTGACGGAACTTTCACTTGGAGATAGCTGTTAAGTATGTAGACAGGTACGAGTGAAAAGCTTGGTAGTTGGATACGCACTGCTTTATTCAAACTATAGAATAGCGTTGTGGGCGCAGCCACAACATTTTAAGTTTACCCACTTAATAATACATAACAATCCTCCCCCTTTAGATACTTATAACACTAAAAAAGTTATTTAAACACAAAAAAAGGTTTATAATTTACTCTAGGCATCGGACGCAACGACATTTCGGATGTTCCCGATCTGAGCCGGTTATCCTCGCTTTGGGTTTCTTCTTCGTGACAGATTCCATTGTCAGTTGAAGCCTCAAAGAATTCCTCTCTTTCAAGGTCTTGCTCTGATGATTCATTTATCGACGTTTCAGGTACTTGCGCAGAGTTATCGTGTCCTCCTTCTTCTTCTTGACTCTGTACCATACTTCCCTCGGGAACTCCCGAGCTTTCCGGTGTTGAGTTGGTGTCGTGAATATCGTCGTATCTGTAGCAGCTTTGAGTTAATCGAGGAGTGTCATTGTTATCCGTGCCTTTATAAGAAATGAGCTGATTTTTATGTTTTTTTAAAACTATTGCACTTATACAATCTTTGATTAAATATACAGTTTTTCCTATCTTTCTTAATATAATTCCCCTATTCCATGTAAATTTTTTACTAATAAAATGTTTCTTATATAATATATAATCACCCGGTTTAAAACATTGGTAATTATTTCCTCTGTAGGTTTTACTCTGTAAACACTGATTACGTTCAATTCCCTTAACAACAGTGTCAGATGAGAGCGTCGGAGATGGTGACGGATTAATAAAATCTAAACGTGAACGAAGTTTCCGTCCATACACTAATTGAGCAGGCGAAAATCCCGTCGTAGCATGAATTGAATTTCTATAGTCAAAAAGATATTTCAGTAAATCATTATGATTTTGTTTAACATTTTTACTCATTAACAAACAAGATTTAATACCTCTTTTGACAATTTTTACATAACTTTCTGCCTGCCCATTACTGGCCGGATGATACGCGGGAGATGTTACATGCGATATTCCGTTAGACTTACAAAAATTTATAAATTCGTTTGATAAAAAACATGTTGCATTATCACTAACCAAGGTATGTATTAGACCGAATCTTGACATAAAATCGTATAAATTACTTATAACACCGTCTGAAGCAGTCCTACTCATGTTGTACACTTCAACCCATTTGGTATACGCGTCTACAATCACTAAGTACATGCGATTATTAATAGGACCCAGAAAATCCAAATGTACTCTATAAAACGGTTGCGGGGGGCACGGCCACGGCGCCAGCGGCGCGCGCGCTGGTGAACACCTTAACTGTGTGCAAATGTCACATTTACCGATCATTGCCTCTATAGCCTTGTCTATACCGGGAAACCAAAATCTACTGCGAGCTTCAGCTTTGCACTTAATAATACCTAAATGTGTTTTATGGAGTTCTTGTAAAAGTTTACTTTGTAAGTTGCTCGGAACAACGACCTTATGGCCCCGCATCACCACCCCGTTTTCATAAGATAACTGTGTTTTACATAAAAAATAAGGACGAATGTAATCATCCGAATATTTTTTAGGCCATCCATTATAATGTATTTAATTATTGAATTTAGCACTTCATCTTTTTTAGTTTCTTCACGCAACACGTCAAGAGTTACAGCTAAACTACCATCTACTACAAAATTTATATATGACGCCCTATCATCAAAATAATTTGAGTCTACGGACGCATCGCAGTTCGCCCCTTCGCGTAGATTTTCTTTAGTAGCGTTCGCACGCGATAAATAATCAGCACAGTTGTCACCGCTGCGTATATACTCAATTTTAAAATTATATGCACTTAAAAACATTGCATACCGTTGCAACCTATTAGCTGAAACCTCAGGTACGCCCCGATAGGGGCCAAAAATAGTAATTAAAGGCTTGTGATCTGTCCTTAGAATAAATGGTATCGACCTCCCGTATAGATATTGGTGAAATCGCCGTACCCCAAATATAATAGCCGTAGCTTCTTTTTGTATTTGTGAATATCTCATCTCAGCTGAGTTTAAGGTTCGTGATACAAAGGACACCGGCCTTTCAATGTTACTATCATCTACTTGGGACAATATTGCCCCTAACCCGTTCGGTGAAGCGTCTACGGTTAAAATAACCGTCGCATTCGGATTAAAGTGAGCTAATACTTTATCGGAAGACAATATTTCTTTTATTGTGTTAAATGCTACACTTTGTTCCGAATTCCACTGCCACTTACTATTTTTATGTAATAATTTATATAATGGAGCTAAAATCGAAGATGCGTTGGGTACAAAATTCCTATAATAATTGACGAGGCCCAAAAATGATTTTAATTTTTTAACATTGTCGGGTACCGGTGCATTAAATATTGCGTTAACCTTTTGTGGTGATTTTTTAAGGCCGTGCTTATCAATTAAATAACCTAAGTATTCTACTTCGTCCTTAAAAAAACTGCATTTATTCTTTTGCAATGTTAAGCCTGCATTCTGTAAACGTTGCAAAACTGCATGTAATCTCGAAAGATGTTCGCTCTTACTAGACCCAGTTACTAAAACATCATCCAACATACACAGTACCCCTTTCATACCCGCTAACACACCTTCCATTACGCGTTGAAAAATAGCAGGCGCACTAGCTAAACCGAAACTTAAACGCGTATATTTAAATAACCCTTTGTGCGTATTAATGCAAGTCAATTTTTGAGATTCGTCGTCTAAAACGCACTGTGCGTAAGCTTGAGAAAGATCTATTTTACTAAATTGTTGACCGCCGTGCAGCTTAGAGAATAACTCTTGCACGGTGGGCAATGGGTACTTATCGACTAACAGCTGTTTGTTAACAGTCACGGAATAATCCGCACACAAGCGAATAGTCCCATCTCGCTTCAACACGGGCACAATAGGTGACGCATACTCTGAATACTCAACCGGTTTCAATATGCCGACGCTTACTAACCTATCTAACTCCTTATCTATTTTTTCACGTAATGCGAATGCGACCGGCCGCGGCTTAAAAAATATGGGTTTAGCATCTTTACTTATGTTAAGCTTTACTTTATATTTATTAAACCTACCTAATTCGTCCGAAAAAACCGAGGGATATTGAGATTGTAACTTTTCAATTAAATCTGTTGACTGATTGCAATAATTTAAAGGCAACATTTCCAATTTAAATAAACATATAAAATCTCTTCCTAAGATCGGTGGCCCGCCGTCGGGAATAATGTAAACATTTAACGTGTACGTTTTGTTCATATAACTAAACGCCAACTTAGCAATGCCTACGTAATTTATACTGTTACCGTTGTATGTCAATAACTTCTTATAACTTTGAATCAACTTTATGTTCTTAAAATATTTTTTGTAGGTTCTTTCGGATATCGCTGTAACAGCCGACCCACTATCAATTTGAAACTTCATTTGCACTCCTTGAACGCAAACCGTCTCCGTCATAGGTTCCCCGTTATAAGTACGAATATTAAATAACTCACCATCATCGCCGTTCTCATCCGCACTGTCTTGTACTATAAAATTATTTTTTTTACACATACGACGCAAATGACCTTTCGCGTTACACTTTCTACACCTATAGTTAGCGTACCGACACTGCTTTACCGTATGATTTTTGAAACCACATATTGAACATGGCACTTTATCACTATCACTTTTTGTGTTATTAATTTTAAACAGCTGTTCGCCCCGTGGTATGCCGGCTCCCTCCACCAGCGCCGGGGCCTCCACCAGCAAGGCCGCACCAGCGCGCGCACACCGCACGCTCTCCGCCAATTCGACTGCCTTTGCCAACGTTAACTCCTTCGGATCTTGAGAGAATAATTTCTCTCGCTCTGCTCCTGGTCGCATTCCCATTATAAAACGGTCCCTTAATGCTTCCTCCACGTTTAAGAAACTACAGAAAGCGGTCATCCCGCGCAAGCGTGCCGCCCATTGTGAATAAGATTCTCCTTCGTGCTGACTCGCATTGTAAAACTTATATCTTTCACCAAAACCACATCTTTTCGATATAAAGTGATTATCCAAAAGATTAAGTATATCTTCAAATGGCACCGATTGGAGTTCTTTAGGTAACGCCAAGTCCACAGCAAGCTGGTATGTTCCTTCACTGAGTGCGCTCAACAAAATTGCTCTTCTTTTGACTCCCAATACATCCCGTGTCTCAGTAATATCGTTCGCAATAAACCATTGCGTAAGCCGGCCTTTATATACTTGCCACGTTTGTGAATTATGATCGAAATTCGACAAAATTCCAAATTGAGACATTGCAAATATAACGGCTATTTTAAAAAAACAATAAATGTAGGTAGCTCGTCGCCACTGTTAAGTATGTAGACAGGTACGAGTGAAAAGCTTGGTAGTTGGATACGCACTGCTTTATTCAAACTATAGAATAGCGTTGTGGGCGCAGCCACAACATTTTAAGTTTACCCACTTAATAATACATAACAATAGCTAAGGCGTAACTTCGGCTATTTTTATTTTAGAAATTTTATTTATTTTAACTAGGGGAACCCGCGGCTAAATTAGAGGCGAGGGTGAGTTGCTAGAAGCTAAATAAAACTTAACTAGAAATATATTACATGTACGACATATCATCACTAGTCACTAGTCACTAGTCACTAGATAGTATAAAACAAAGTCGCCTTTTCTGTCCCTATATCCCTATATCCCTATGTGCGCTTAAATCTTTAAAACTACGCAACGGATTTTGATGCGGTTTTTTTTAATAGATAGAGTGATTCAAGAGGAAGGTTTATATGCATAACTAGCAGATCCCGCGGCTTTACCTGTGCTAAATCTAGGGAAGAGCCCGAGCGAAGCGAGGGCGAGTCGCTAGTATTGCATAAAACAAAGTTACGTAGGTACTAATAAACTTAATTTTGAGAAATTAATTTGATGTTACTTCAAAACAAGTTGAAGGATCTTAAATAGTAATAATTTCATTGTATAGTATAACTATAATGCTATCTTGGTTAAAGTAAATGTACACGTTATTTATTTAAATTTGCTGATTTTAAAAATATACTTATAGCGTAAACCTCTAATGATTTATTATTAGGTCATGTAATTCACTTAAATATTTAAATTTAATATCTGAGAGATTTTATATATATTATTATACTTATCAGTATACACTAAATAAGGCTAAGTTATGTAAGGGTTCATAGTAAAAATGTACAACATAGCAAGTGCTTAATTGGCACTGACTACTTAGTTAAAAGTTTAAACGCCAATATTAAGTAACAGTTACGTAATTGTTATTTGCTTTGCTTCTAAATTTTCGACACCGATATCCGCCAAAACTCAAAAGCTCACAATTAGTAAAATTTCTTGATCTCTGCTTTCAGATATCCATGAAGAATATTATACGGTAGCAAAAGTAAAATAGGTATCATAGAATTATGTTAATTTATGACAAAACTTTTAGAAAGTCAAGTTCAATACATTTATATGTATTGAACTAGACTTGACTATTAGACATAAAAAATATATGTTTTTAATGATAATATATCATAGAAAATTCAAACAAAAAGGCTGTGTACATATATAGATACATTATTAATAAGAAACGTGTGAATTATTAGAGTAGGTAGAGTACTCTGCTCAGTAATAATAATGATAAGTTGAAAGTTCAATTTCTATCAATATGTAAAGTAGATTGATATTATTACAACTTAGATACCTACTTTTATTGAAGGTTTGTTAAAACACTGCGCTTCTGAAATATGTAAAAATGTAAAAGCTTTATGTGTTTATTTGCAACAAAGCTAACTAATCATAATCTCATAATCATCATAATCATAACATAGTATAAAACAAAGTCGCTTTCTCTGTCCCTATATCCCTATGTATGCTTAAATCTTTAAAACTACGCAACAGATTTTGATGCGGTTTTTTTAATAGATAGAGTGAAGAGGAAGGTTTATATGTATAATAACATCCATTAAATAGTGGAGAAATACTGTTATATTTGAAAAATTAACGCGTGCGGGCCACGAGCAGTAATGAATAAATCAAAACTACTGGATTGATTTTAATCATTTTTTCAGTGGCTATATATTTTATACCCGTGCGAAGCCGGAGCGGGCCGCTAGTATTTGTATATTTTATACATGTATAATGTATATTCAGGTTTAAATCAACAAGTTTTCAATAAATGCATGTGGACCTATTTATGAAAAAAAACATAATATTAAAAAAAAGTTTGATGTTTGTTCCGGCTAATCTTGACATTCACTGGCAGGTTGTTGATGTTACATATAACTCACAGTACCTAACTTATACTATTTTGAAAAGGTAATTAAAAAAAGGTTAATCTTTCTTTCGATTATTGATTATTGTTATTATATATTTTCATAACAACAATATCTTAAATTTAAAATGTTAATGAATCGACCGTACTTCGTGTATAGCCCAAAAAGTTTAGACATATATTAGTAATTGCTCTATTTTCTTATCCCATTAAAACTGTTGACATAAAGAATAGTCTTAGATATTTCCTTTCACTTTAAGGAGGGTGCGTGCTCGAATTAATTACAATTGATTAAAGCGCAACAATGTCGATATGTTATGTCAAATAAAAAAGTCATGTTAGAATACCAGCTTTTTTGTTCTGTTAGTATCTTTCTTAGCCGAGATGGTAATTATGCATTTTAAAACGCAGTTATACTAATTATCATTTTATAAGCTCATTTTAATACTTGTATATTATAATGTTTCAACAAATACTCGTTATCACTTAATACGTACGTTTACTTTAATACTCCTTGACCTAAGAACTAAGCTAACCGTATTGATGTGTAGCAATAAAATATGGTTTTTTTTATAATGTGTTATAGTTTAATAAGAAATATTTTAAAGGTAACGGTATATAATAATAATAAAATTACCTGTTGTTACTCGTATAAGTTGTAATTTGGAAAACGTAACTTTTTAGAAATAAATGTATCATTCCTTTCTTTTTTTTAAATTAATTTAATGACTTGATTACTTAAAAAAATATTTAATTTTACAATATTAAACTTTAATTTACACACATAATATACGAAAACAATAAAAAAACTTTAAAAACAAGAATTATTTTACGGTTTAATGAATTTTAAAAAAATATGTTTTTAAAAACTTACCGTATTGTTTATGGCATCCGATACAAGTTGCACAATATACACTTCACTATCACAACACAGGCGTGAGCAGGGCACGCGGTACAGATCGCAACTGAGGGCGGCCCGCCCTGTGTTATCGCGGGCCAAGTTTTAATCGACAGCGGTCACTACTTTTAATCGTGCACTAATTGAGCTATTCTCTGTAAATATTTTTTATTCAAAACATTTACTTTTAACATTATTTATTTTCTACTCATGAATACATAGATTTTAATTGGATGTAAAAGTTAAAGTCACAAGGTTCAAGTTGATTATATCTTTGCTTGTATCTCTGAAAAGCTTTTAATTACACAAATAAAATTGAGCAAACAAATAAAATAAATTTATTTTGAAACAAAAATATAGTCACTATAATTGTTGAGAATTCTTACAACAGCACCATCCAGTTCCGTGGTAAGCTACGATTTTTTTATGGTAAAAAGGGGGCAAACGGGCAGGAGGCTCACCTGATGGGAAGTGATCACCTCCGCCCATGGACATCTGCAAGCCAGGCTTGTTGCCGGCCTTTCAGGAAAGCGAGGGAGGGAATAGGGAGGAGGGAACGAAGACGGAGGATGAAGGGAAGAGGGAGGGAGGGAGAGGGAGGGAGGGAGAGGGAGGAGGAAAGGAGAGTGGGCCTCCCGGACTCTCACTCACCGGACGAAACGCATAGCTGCCACTTCACGCCGGTCTTCTGTGAGAGAGTGGTACTATACGGGGAGTGCTGGCCCATTCGGCTGCAACCCGAAGGTAACAAGCAACACTACACATAACAAGCACTACCACTTTAATACGATATTTGTGTTACGGATACCAGATAGTTAATAGACTACTTATATAACTTTTAAATACATACATATTATAAATAAAAACACCCATGACTAGAGAACAAACATTCGTGCTTACAAAATGAATGCCCCCAGCGGAACATGAACCCGCGACCGCTGGCGCAGAAAGTAGTTGACACTACCAACTGAGCCAAACGAGTCGTCAAATTCTTACTTTATTATTTATATATTATCAAGATAAACTTTTTTAGCATTTATAAGAAATAAATAAACGCAACTGCTTATAAAGTACGTCGTATTGCATCCCCGAGGAGCCGTTGTTGTCGATTGTCGTCAATTGTTTCAGTTACAAAGCCTCGTAAACACAGCTTAATGCCACCCTACAACAGACAACTACGTTATAATCGACATACTTAACTTGGAATAAGAACATATAAAAATAAAAAGTCTATATAAAGTTAATAGATCAATCATAAGAATGTTTGGTTTTAATACAATACGAAATTAAGGCAAACAGCTACTTATCCTTTATATTATTGATTTAGGTTTATAAATTTAATTTCTCAGGAAAATAAGTTCTCTTTTTGATTCTAAAAATTTGATCGGCGCCACCCAGAGTACTAATATATAGTGGAGGTACTCAACGTAAGATATCCCCCCTTTTGTTAATCTATCGCGCTTGAGTAAAGTCGGAAGGGGGGAAGAGCTTATCCATAGGGAGGAGATTGGCCTCGGTAGTCCAGCCATCGCGTTTGATAGTAATCGTATGTAACAATATGGACAAATCCAAACTTTAAAACTATACAATACTAATAATATTTCATATGATAAAAACTAATTTTATTTGATTATAATTATTTTACTAATGAAATGAAAATTCCTATCTACATTACGGTTTGATTTGACAAGAGTCCAATTTAGAGAGCTTTCGAAGTATATTATGATCGCATAACAAGATCTCAAGCATAATAATCTGTTGAGATTTTATAAGTACCCACCTACTTATACTTTACTTTTCATTTTTAATGACATGTATTGTAAAAAAGAAGGATAATAAAGTTTACTTTTTTCGAAAACACTGGCGACTCATCCTCGTTTCACTCTGGTCTACAAAAGGTATGTTTTAAAGCTTAGTGATTTCCATACAAAATTAATAGATTTGAATTTTATGTCCGGCTGTAATTATATTCCTTATTTTATTAAGTAGGTATATTTTAACCACCAC